>CM031238.1:578652222-579047222 GCA_018340775.1 Taxus wallichiana var. yunnanensis
GATTTTTGATGAAGGGCACACTATTGTATTCTTAGTTATGTGGCATTTATTATGACATAATGTGGAATCAACATAATACTTAAATTTGAGCGGAGATGATGCCATTGCAAATTTATGCATATTACTAAGGCATTCAAGGTGAGAGTGGGAACAACATGACTCATCTAAAATCATTCTCCCTTTCTTGAGAAAATATTTTTGGTTGTGTTAAGTCTAGGAGGTAATTATGCCATCTTAGAATTTAGGTGTATCTCAATGAACAATTTTCCGTGGTAAATTTTCTAACCCACCATGAAAAATTTGAATGTCGACACAAAAATTTCTTTGTGTACATGATTTATAGATTTTGATTTGTTTCTATAAGTTCGATTGTGATGTTATTAATGATGAATATGATTAAATACTCCATGTCATGTGGCATGATTAGAGAGTGGAATTTCTTCACGAATATTGTATCTCATTTTCCTACTAATATGGTGATACTTAAAGGATTGGATATATACACACCCTAGTAACTATGCATACATGCATGTCTAATGATTATTATATCATAAACAACAATTAAAGTGGCATAACAAAAATATATCCTCTTTGAGAGGATGTATAACATTTGATAACTATAACATTAGTGAGTAATACATTTATATATGGTGTCACATAGACTCAAGCAATCTAAATTGTAATGATGTAGATGAGGTATGTTTGGAAAATTCAATTACTTTATATTTACTTTGGATATGAGAATATTCATGCTACCACCATATATTAGATTGCACTCACATATGCATCTTTACTGAGAATATGAATTATTCTTCAAATAATTTCATTTCTATTGTAGTTGTTTCATTTATACAAGTAAAACATATATGTCTATGTCCCTTGCTTCTAAATATAGTTGGAATTTATTTATCATCTTCTCCTATAATTGCAAGAAAATATTTCTCCACCCGACACTCTAAATTTTAATTGCTTATTGTTTTATTCCACTTACATGTCTTATAGGGTTTCTATTTCTACAAATAATTTTTATTTCTTCGGCATAAAATATTTGTATTTATTTCCCTTCATATTTGGCTCTTCCTTAATATTTTTTTGCAAAGAAATAGGAATCTCCCATCATTTTTACCTTATACAATTTTAGTTTGGAATATGTTTAATACCATGCAATAATTGAGACCTCAACACTTCTATAACTTAAAGGAGCCCCTGTTTTCAATACAAGTTATATCACACATTGTATCCTCTTTGAAAGGATAGATTACATTAGTAAGCGATATGTTTACCTATGGTGATTTAGGAAATCAAGAAATATAAATGACACTAATGGAGATGAGGTATGGTTGGAAAATCATACCACTTGATTGCTTCTTTAGGCACTCAAAATTTTTCTCACTTATCCTTTGGAAATGAAGGTTTGGCTTGGTCATTATGCTAAGAAAAATGATCACATTCTAAGCTCAATAAACTATATCCTTCCCTCTCCTACATGATATTCTATTTTTTTACAAAAAAAATTGTTCATTCATCCATGCAATATTGATTATCCAAAGCAATAATCAATCCCTAGGAATATTTCCTAGACTCTTGCTCTTTTGTCACCAAATTCCTATCTAGTATTCTACAAAACCAGGTCGAGCTATATTGTGGTTTGTGTCTTTGACCGCACAGTCCCATACATCTTCATTTAATGTTCCTCTTTTTCTAGTTTAAAAATATTATATGTTAGTTCATCTTTCATAGATCGTTCATAACGAGAATATCTAACTTTTGGAAGCCTATATAAGAAATTCAATGGCACTTTATCGCTCACTCAATATTTTTAAGCACTCATATTGCAAATATCAACACTAAAGCACTCAAGGCTTTCCTAAATCTTCCTAAATTAGTTTCACATAATTTCAAATAAACACCACATAGGTTTGAAGCACTCAAACCGAGTTCAATATTCTAACTTCCTCCATTTGAGCATTCAAAGGTCCTAGAGCTATGTCATTTATACAATCATATATATTTAATGTGTGCATTGAGTATTCATGTATATTGAATTTCTAATTCATGCTGGTGACTTTTAGAAATTAATGGACTCATCTAATATAAGTATAATCCACAAAACACCACTATTAAGAAAATTTTGCAATATATATTAATCATTCATTACTATTTCACTCCATGAGTTTAGAGTATTTTGAAATTTTAATAATCATTAAAGATTCCTACTTTGTAGGTATCGATGTTTTATTTGTAGTCCTTGACATATTTTACACCATGTATCAAACCTTAAATATTTACACATACATCCATGTGTTTTGTATTTTATTCATACACAATATTATTTTTTTACCATACTTTTCTACCAAAATTAAGGAATTTTTTTTTCTAAGTTGCATTTGAGGTGTTAATTTTTATATTGTAGACGATGGTAACTTATTAAATGATCAATGGTATAGTGTGTATTTATTTTTCATTGTTTTTCATTTTTCTACAGTCTCGAGGTTCATTTTTAAATTTAGTTTATGTGTTTTGTTAAGTTTTATTGTGTTGTAACATTATCGTGGGATTTTGATGATGTATATGTATGAGTGAAATGCATAGTTTGGTTTTTATACGGTCTTAGAATTAGCGAGTGGTAAAAATAATTTTAAAATTTTTATAATTGAATATGATCTATGTTATATAATTTATTGACTATAAGTAATGTTACGGTTTTCGTAGTTTTATTTGTTTTTAAATCTATTGTATTCGATCTAAGCATGTACGTCAATCATGAAATGTCAAATTTTCCTATTATTTTCGTCCCTTTTTATTTTAATTAGGGTTTTACAACTATAATCAAGTAAGTAATGAAATAAATGTTAAAGGGGTTATTCTAACTAATTAACTTCCAACATTAACCATTCAATATCAGAATAACACATTAATACTTGCAACAAATGTATACGATGCAATACCAACTCAAAAATTCATGGTATTGAGTGTACTTAGTTGATTACATGTGTTTTTAGGTTGATCTGGGTGATACGAATCTTGAATGATGCGATATGGACTTGAGAAATCTTTGGAATTAGAACTGTGACCCAAGGATCTATTGAGGCAGGACCGTATAGTAGGGGTAGGAATATTTATATGGTCTTGACCTTTTTATACATTTTTGAACTTGCTTAGAACTGTGGTTTGTGACTTTTTAGGTTTTTCACTTATCTAATTAAATTTTGCGTTGTCTATCAGTCACTCTTAATCACATTGCGAGGGTCTCTGAATAATATTATGAATCCTTAAAAAACCTAGCCAATGATGAATTCCTGCAAAACAAACATTAGTTATGTTGTGAGCACCTCGTACAATGCTCATTTCGGCACTACTTCGAAGAGGCCTCAAACCACATGTCGTTCTCCACCTAGCATGTGATATCTAGCTCTAGTGAAATCAGATCGATATCTTTTCTTTTGCAAAACTTGACTTGAGTTTATCTCTTATAAAATCTACTTGATTGGGTGACTTTGAGTGCTTGAAAATGTGGGAATTGGTTCTGTAGACCTAGGGGAATATTTAGACCTACGGATAGTGTTGCCCTAATGAATGTGTAGAGGTATATTTGGAGTGCGGGGATATATGGGTTCCTTTCTAGTGCTAGATTTTTCAATAGGATTACATAAGAGTGTTATGTTGTGCTTGTGAGAAAATTAGGCGAGTTTCAATTGTTTATACATGCTTTTGAATGTGATTTACATTAGGAAACATGGATAAGAGGAATTAAGTGACCCAAAGCATAATCTACAATGAGAATTTTGGGACCAAAGTGAACTAGGTCAAGACTATACACTTGGGTCAGGACCATACACATTTTGTTTCCCCTACTATAATTTTTTGATCTAAGAGTGACAATTTGTAATATGAAGTTTGGAAGATGACAAGTGAAGTTTCTTACTTGTGTTTCATGAATTTAATTCTCTTAAATACTTGACATATAAATCTGTAAGAATAAGTAACGTAAACAAGAGACCTAGGGATGTACTAGATGAGAATAGGAAACGTGCACTTGTTTGAACACGAGAGAAATGTGAATAAAAGTAGTATCAAAGAGTAGAATTACCAAATTTTAGATTTTGCACCTATAATGGATGCAATATCACGTGCATGTGATGTATGTTTTGTAATGGGGGTATTAGACCTATGGGATAGAGTTTTTATTGATGAAAAACAACATACAATTGAGCTTTAAGACCCATATTTCTAATTGAGCAACATTATACTAGAGGTAGAAGGCAACAAAGGAAGGAGGTAACCAATAAATTTTGAGTTCACCACTACATCATAAGCTTCACACTACTATAATGACTAAATATCAACACCAAATAATCTGATGTTGAGAATGGTGTATATATTAGTAATGACAACCATTTACACTTTTCATAATAGAGTGGTAGAGGTTAAGGAAAATGGATATAAACAAGAAGACAATGATGAAAAAGTACTCAATTTTAGTTTTTATTATATTTTTTGGTATGGTGTAAAAATAAAACTATAAATAAATGAATAGGATAGAAAATTTATACTATGTACTTCTCGAGAGATTTTGTTGGTGAAGTTTCCCACACTCACTAGAAGTGAGAGTGTTAATATGTGTGTTTGTGTATGTAGGTTATCAACGAAGTATCTAGTTTTCTAGTGAGAATCACTATACTCACTAGAAATGAAAACATGAATAGTTATGTTTGCGAATGCGAGACATGATCGTAAGTAAAAAAATTCATGTGTATCATGCATGCATACCTAGAGTAAATGCATATATACATTCTATTTCTAGTTAGAGTGACATGGTTACTCTCACTATGTCCACAATAAATAAATTTTTTTGTATATTTCATATTTTAATACATCCCATAGGTTTATGATAAAGTTTGTGTAATATATTGGGCAAGTTGCTTTAGAAAATCATATAAATAAGTGTTTACACCCTAATTAATTTATAATGTTATGGAAATGCACAATAATAAGAAGGATGTAAGGTTTTTATAGGGGTTTATTATGATTAATTAACTTCTAACATTAATCATGCAATATCATAACAATGCAAAGTAATACTTGAAACTTGTCATGTCCATTTTTGGAGACTATCGAATTGAAGCCCTTAACCTATTCTTCCTCCTCGCTCATTTAAGGAAAGAAGCAAGGGGAAGACTTGGATGACTTTCTCTAAGTAAATATTTTCAATATTATCATATATTCCTATTGGGAAGCCAAATTCTCTAATAGAAGACCTTATTTAACTAGAATATAAAGTATTTTGATCATTTAGGCTCTAAAAACAAATTAGATAATGAAAAGGTGCTTATTATTACGTCAGCCATAATTTATGGTGTAACACCCCTTATGTTATAAAAGGAGGATGCTTGGTCATTACGTGATATGTCGAATCATATTAGTTATTTTGGGTAAAGGTTGTACCTTTCCTTTCTCATCAAGGATGAAAACTCTTGTTTGAGACCACTTGAGGAAAAACACAATTTATAATGGAACTTGTCTTGGGGATGAAAAACCCTCAAACAAGGATATTTGGAACTATTGAATATCTTAAGGAATTTGGAGATAATATCTTTCTATCTAACCCTAGGCGACTTGCATCATGAACATTTTAGATATTTTTTGATGGATTTATGGTATGATTATTTCATGGATGGACTCGTACTAATTATTAAAGGTGAAAGTAATCATTTCCGTGCATGTTTGAGCCACTAATTCAATATTTCCAAGACGGGAAAATTTCTTGAAAGTCATATTTGGCATGTTTAGATGGATGTTTGGGAAAGTTGATTGATATTTCCATTCTTCATATTTTTAAACCCCAAGATCCCAAGTTTCACGAATTTTAGAGCTTCCTACGTAAAGTTATGAATTTTTATTCATATATTAAATTCTAGTGCATTACAAATCAGTTTTCCTTCATATTTTGATTTTGGTAATCAATCATAATTTTTGAGCTTGATTGGGCATATTTTCAGTGAGTTTTGGGCACCCAAACATAGAGTGGGAGTTCTCAAAACAATTCGCTGCCCTAGGAAGTGAAAAATTTCAGGTCTCGAGTGTACATTTATAGTCACATCTAGCCAACATAAGTTTGATTACAACCATCTAAAAATTAATTTTAGTCATCTCTCATTCACTCGTGGCTATTTTATGAAATTCCCCCAAAAAGGGACATTACGGTGGTATCAAAGAATCATCCTCCTGACCTATGAAATATGGAAAACAATTTAGAAAGGATTAGGAGAACACAAGGAAAAATACTGAATGCATTCGAGATGATTTACCTAGCCATCCAAAATTTGCACGATAATGGCTCGACCAAGGGAGAAGAGGATTCCTACTGCCGTTGTGCTACAAGGAAGGAATGCGTGTCATTTTCACATCCCTATAAACCCAATTTTGTGTCGAAAGAGGTGTTCACTCCACATAGGAGCCTTAGAAAGGAAAATGACTATGTTGTGAGGTATGAAGAATACTGGGCCTTATCGAAGGAATATTGTGAAGCCATGTCTCTCACAAATTTCATTAGATTAAGTAGGGAAGGAATGCAAAATGGGAAAAGAACCATATCACCAAAGGAATAAGTACAACATGCTAAAAAGAAGAATGTTTCAACCCTAGGAGAAGAGGTCCTTACATCGGGATGAAGAAGATTAAGGAGCATGTAACCCAAGGTAAAAATGTGGGATTAAAGAGATTTATTAGGTAGAATGTGGGATTTTTTGGATGTTAAGGTTCCAACTATGTAGTTATGCTCTTGAGTGATGGATTTGATCATAACAAAGGGAAAATGTATGTCTAACTTGGTAATTATCTTGTGATAGGTTTTAATTTTTTATTTTACATTATTGTTCTCTACTAACTTGTCAAAAGACAAGGCATGATTCACCCCAAGTATGTAAATAAACAATTTTAGAGGTAATAATGGATTTCATATCAATTATGAGTGTTTCATACTTATCCATGTTGTTAGTGGTGTACAATTTATGGAAAAAGGAGAAACACAATATCTTATTTGATGGGTTGGTAAGAACACACCATACCCTAACTCCTTTAGAACACTTGGTCAAGTCAAAGTGGAGGGTCCAAGAATATTCACGAGGGGTTTATAATGATTTTTAGTTTTATTTAATTTGAATACAATTTTTGTTTCAAATTATGGTTCCCTTTACTTTAAGGTTTGAATCCTTGAGATTGGTAGTGAGCGAGTGAAAGTAGTATTTAAAGGTGTTTTCTTGGTCTGTACCTCTAACGATCAATCCATATTTTTAGGTGGATCATATGAAATGTGATGATTGGCTGTAATAGGAGTGGAGGAAAGTTGATTATATATTCCCCTTGAAAACTTTTTATGAGGTGTTATGTAATAAAAATTCCATGGTAAGGGTCATCCATTTTCCAATCCAATTGTAAGAGGGATGACTATGGAAAATTAATAAGAGACAAAATAAGTTAGGAAAATTGTATTTCCTATTTTCTAACATGTAATCTCATAACTTAGTGGTGAAAAATATATAACCAAACATGTATGTTCCATGAAAGTGTAATGTATCTCTTAATATTGGAGTGATTATCTAATATAGTAGATTGCATGTTCTTCCCTATTCATCGATACAGAGAGAATAAAAAATAAAACATAAATTCAAAGTTCAATAGTTTTCAAACATCAACTACACCCTCTCTCTGCATTGAGGATCATACTCCCATTTTTGTATTCTTAAAAGAAAACAATCTGCCATAAAACTTATGTCATAAACAAATTTTTGTACGGGTTTTATAAAAATAAATCCTTACAAGCCCATTTTAAAAATGTTTTCAAAATTATACATTCCAAATTTCATAAATTAAATCCTCAAAACAAGGGAGATATACTCACTTTACCATGCATGCATTATGTCAAATAGTTTGCATGCATCCACAATCCAACTAGGAAAAAAATTCATAACTAAACACTTACTAATAAATTATGGAAAATATTGAAAACCCATCTGTAAAAGGGTATTATAATATTTTGGTCAAAATTTCAAGTCATTTGGAGTTAAAATTAATAATTTATGTTAACTAGTTTGAAGAATATCATCTAACTTGCACGCCATTAACATGCATAACCGAGTCATAGAGATAATAAACTAAAACAAAGCACATACAACTTCAAGAATATATTAATACTCCTGAAATAGATTCTCCACACATGAAAGGAACTCACTAATGCTTCATAACATATAAACCAATACAAAGACATTGAATTCAACACCATGAACTTGTAAGCAAAACAGAAATTCTACTTATCATATACTCTTCAAACTATATCTTCCTCTTTCTTAAACATTCTTCTCCTCCTCCACCATGAAGGAATCCTCCAAAAATGACCTCTCCACCTTCCTACTTCAAATTTTCTAATGCATGTACCTATTTCTAGAAATGCAACTCCCATTCTTGTGACCTTTGAACTTCCATTTCCATGAAGACTCATACCTGCCTTTTACATTATTTTAAGCATCTTAATGATTCACTAGCACACAAAGACTTATCACACACTCTATGATTAAAAAAAACACTCACTACCTTTAATCACCCCCTAATCAACCTCTAAAACATGACTTAGACAATTAACTTCCTCATTGAAATTTAAATTTACATTTAGGAGGGAAAACTCCTTTTTGAAAATTTTGAAAAATTGTCTTCAACCAAACATCATAACATGACTTGAATGACCTCTAAATGATTTACATGACTCCTAGAACTCTTAAGACACCTCCACAAACCAAAATTGATCCAACACAACAAAACTTGCACCTTGGAGAGAGATGCTCCTGCATTATCATCCTCTTGTACAAACATTTACCAAACATATATGGGGTTAGATGATGTATAAAGGTTGAGGGGCTTCTTAGAAGTGAGAGATCATAATGCAGTAATTTTTATTAAGGTTTTTTTATGGAATCCAAGGATTTTTGGCAATCCTGATTCCATTCTAGCTTTACATTTTTCTTAAGAATATTATTAATGGGATAATTTTGATAGAGGATTTTAGAAATGAACCATCAAATCTACACAATATTTCCTAAGAAGGAGGCAATGTCATGTATTAGGATATGGAATGTTGATGTTAGCTTATATTTTTAGGATCAATATCAATTCCTTGTTGGATATGAAGAACCCCAAGATGTTTCTATAGATGATGCAAAAGATTCACTTCCTTGGATAAAAATGGATATTTTATTTATGGAGGTCTCAAAGGCTTCATTGAGGTCATAAAAATGATCTTATACATGTTAATATTTTACTAGAATAACATCCCCATAAAATTCAATAGTTTTATGGATTAGTTCATGGAAGACGTCGATGATTGTCTTTGATAGGTTCCCAAAAAAATTTTAATATGAAGGTTATATTCACATAGAATTGTTTTCCCCAATCAATTATAAAGGTATTTTTATTCTTATATTTAGGTGTAATTTTTTTATTTTTATAGCCTCGAACCAATCCATAAGGGATAACATTTTATATCTATTCGTAGCATTCGGTGTGGTGTGAGTGAATAGTAGATAAAAGTTATCCTTAGGACATGCTAGGTTGAGGCTCTAAAACTTAATATGAATGTGGATGGCTATGGTGACTTTATTATGAATAGGTTTGATGTTGGAGACCCACTTAAAGTAATCAAATAGTTGAGCTAAGCATCCAAAATATTGATAAGCTCCTTATGACAAATTTTACAAATTTCTTGGAAAAATTTCCTATTTTTTTGTTTAATAGGATCAATATTAACATAAGTGATGATGTTATGCAAAAATCCTTAGGATTGATTATGCACATGTTGAAATAGCCCCAAGTGAATATCTCCTTGTTTTAAAGAATAACCTTACTTTTTTGTTCATGGAGATGAGGGAAGCATTCACCTAGCATGAATACATTAGAGAGATCATTATCATTTAGGCAGATAAGAATGACATCTTCCATGAGCATAGAGTTGTGATATTTGAAATGACAGGGTTCTTTGGGTAGTTTGGATATTTCATTGCTAAATGGGTGAAAATTGCCAACAAATTTGTACAAAATGGGATGTTTTTTGGTCAATTTATTAAGTTTATGATGTTGGCAAAATAATTGGTACTCTTGATCATGGAGTAGCTCAAGGATTCCCTCATCACTTTTGAATGTATGTAAAGGACCATTATAATCAACATAAATTTCAAGGTCCATGTACATTTTACTATTACATAAGTCTTTGGGATAATATTTTCCTAATATCTATGACATTAACATCAAGATATTTCTACTAGATTAGAAGAAGAGATGAGAGGATTTTGAATAGAATCATCCATGTTAGGAGAAGATTGGAAAATGCAATTGGTGGTGACAAGTTATAGTAAAATGATACCATGTTCCTCATGTGGATGATCAATGCAGTTTATTAAGGAATGATTTTCAAGAATGACTGGACTTATCAAAATTAGCACCGATGATATTGAATCTCGAAGAATTTTCATCTCTTTTCTTAAATATGAATCCTAAGAATTGTTTAATGATAAACTTGGTGTATTCTATGGTGGATTATTTTGAGGGAAAAAGGTAATATTTCCTCTACCTTATCATCACTAGCATCATATTTAGGATAATCAAAATCATAAGACATAGTCATCATGTTAGCTCCTTTGTTGAAAGAACATTTTTGAGCCAAACTCTATTGATAATGGATTACATCGAAATTTATTACTTTAGGATGAGACATGATGTAATCCTCATCATAAGAGGTAAATATGGTGCATGTTTGGTTTTCATCATGGTCTCAAGAGATGGATGCGTCCTTAGAGACAATGCCAAGGTTGATAAAGGATCTAGAGGAGAGAGGAAAATGCTCTTGGAAAAGTTTAGCAATTCTATACTCGTTGCATTCATAAATATCCTCAAGTTGTAAGGGATCTTATTAACATTACAAGGAGGTTATTTCTCACTCATGATTTCAAGAAGGGTGGAAATTGATATCAAGATAAGAGAGATGGTAGAAGACAGTCATAATACATTATGGTAAGATTTTATTGTTACATGTATTTCATAATTAATTAGACTCATCATCATCATATTTGATAAGAGTGATGATAAGTTTCAAAAAGTATAATTGTAGAATTTAGGATGTGGGGAATTACACACAATTGGTTTTGTAGGAATCTGAAGGGTTTGTTGGAATGAGAGATGACGATTTCGATAGGTTGATATTAGCCTCATGTTTTTTTTTTTATTATCATGGATGAATTTAAGGCATTGACTTCAAGAGAAGGAACCTCTCTCATGTGATGTATCCATAGTTGCTTAAGAATAAGGTGATACTTGATAGAGGTTGAACTTAGACCATGATCTTGGTACAAATTTTTTTCATTCCATGATGATGGGTATCTAAGGGAAACCAAGATGTATTTTACAAGTTTTATCATGTTAAGAATTATCTTTATGTCGAGAGGTGTTATCACAAAAAGTAACACCCGAGATTTGGCTATGCACATATCTATTTTTTTGCTAACATGGGACCATCTCTCAAGTTGTGGGACTTGCTAAATGAGATGGAACTCCAGAGAAGGTTGGTTCTCTACCTAATCCTAGTACTAAACTACTCCTAATGCAAGAAAAATACCTATCTAATCCTATCATATCAATTCCAAGGAGATAGGGAGAAGGAGAGAGCATGAAAGAAGGGAAATCCTACACTATAGAGGTGATAGCACCAAAAAAAGGGGGATGTAATATCTTGTTTGAGGGAGAATGGAAGTGGAAAATGCAACAAGGGAAGGCCAGACAACTGTGACACAAAACCGAGGTCCATTCACCACTAGATCTCCATGAAACACAACATCATAAACTTGAAAATGAAAGGAAATATGCACAAAATAGAACAACAATAATGGAGAGGTAAGAGAATGCAAGAAAATAAAAGCAAGGGTTGAGAGAACACCATAAACACAAATTTTATTGCTCCCTGAATATACACAATCCATTACATTTGTAGAAAAGGGGAAAATTTTCATTTTCCAAGCCCATGTGAAGGCTTGTAGCTCATTGAAGTTGAGAAACAAATTTTACAGAGTTTCTTCAAATCCGAAATATTCCCCTACTACGTCTCAAAATGAGAAGTTTTTTACAATATATATATAGAAGAAGTGAAAAGAGAGAAGAGAAGAAGAATCCCAAAATTCCCCCTTTACCCACCAACAACATGCATTAATTATCTAAAAATGGGTATGGGAATCCTTACAAACCCATTCCTCCATTGTACATTTCTTCTGGAAGAAGAATTGGGCCCCATACTTCATTAATTTTGGTAGTTGGGCTGCTTAGAACTATTCATTTTCGTGTTGGAGATGTTTTCCAATTTTTTACATATCTAACCTTAATAAAATTGATAGATCGAATTCTCATTTCATAGAGGACATCAAGACCTTTCAAATGATATAAAGTTTGCAGAAAAAGGAGCAACTTGTCAAACGTTATGGCCATTTTCCTTTGTTGCACGACTTTTCCCTTTATGCGCAAATTTTCCCTTTGTTGCGTGACTTTTCCCTTTGTTGTGTAGATTTTTATATGGCTTTTACCTTTGTTGCATGGATTTTTCCTTTGTGAAATTTTCTCCATTTTTTTCAATTTTTCATTAACTCAAAATTTTCTTAGATTGGGGAGTTAGGAAAAATGAAGTAGAGTGCCACAAAGCCAAATTTCACCATTTTTTCAATTTTGTTCCAAATTTGATCAAGTTGTGCACCCTTTGAAACCCAAAAGAGAAAAATGCACCAAATGATCTCAAACTTCCCAAAATCACTGCAAGTGTTCCAAAATCATGGAAATTCACCTGAAAACTCTAGATTCAACATCAAGCCTCTCGTTAATCGTCCAAGTACAATTTTTTTCCAGTCATCCATTTTACTAAGGGGGTAAAAATGAATAATAATTTGGCAACTCACGGGGACATCTACTTGCTAGATGATTTGATCAGTGGCCTTGAAGCATCCACTAGGCATGGAGTCAGCCTAATAAACATAAATATGATCTGAAACTCAAATCCTTTCCCTGAGCCACTTAAACACTATTGAACCTGAAGTTGACCCTTTTGCTTGAATTTTCAACTTTATAAGAAAATATTGAGAATTAGATCGAGTGGAAAATTGTTTTGAATCTGAAATTCTCTTTTCTCTATAATTTGATCGTGGGATGGAGGATGAATCTTTGAAATTGTCCCCAAAATCTGATCTCTTGCCAAGTATGAAGCACAATTGAACTGGTGATTTCTTGGCAAGGATAAAGCACTGTTGGGTCTAGAAACACTTGCTAATTTGGAAAACACTTGGGATTGTTGTTAAAACTGATTTTCCCCATGAACATTGCCACTTCCAATGAACTTTGCGAGAGAAACAAAACACCACAACAAACTATGTACAAAAGAGAGTGCACACGGAAAGTTCATGGAAGTGGCACAATGAAGTCTCTTCTGACGACTTTCCTAGAAAAGGTGACTGTTTGCAAGCTGATTTTTGTTTTCTTCCGCTTCTACGAACAAATGATTTTCTACTTTTATGACTGATATGGGAGTGGTGCCACTTTTGTTCTCTTTTCCCTCCTCATTCATTGAGAGACTTGGAAGATCAAGTTCCTCCATTCGATTCTAGAGGATCACATGAGCAACAAGAACTTCTTGAATGTTCTCCTCCATGACACGAGATCTTTTTTTTGGAGGATGAATGATGGGGCAACAAAGGCTATGATTTCCATGGGTTCTTATCCATCAAAACACTCCTCCAAGTCAGACAAGCAATCAAGCTCTTCGATGTCCTGTTGTGCAAGAGCTTCTCCCTTTTTCATGATGACCTCTAAATCTGTAATTTTCTCATCATGTATAACTTCATCATTAAACATGAAGCTTGTGAGCTCAAACTCATCCAAAAATCATATTTTTGGAGAGATGAAGTGGGAGATAAATATGAAATTTCTTGTGCAACTGCTCATGATTCAAGCCCTCTGAATTTGTCTTACTCTCCTCCATGTGCTCCTCATTGTCTGGACTTGGAGTTGGTTTCTTTTCATCCTCCTTGACTGATTTTGCAGCTGGTAAATGACCAACAATATTTTCAAATAAAGTGTCATCATGGACACTGCATTCAAAACATACTGATTATTGATCCTCTTCTTACTCCACTGCTGCTACAAAATCAGCCTTAGTCACCACTGGATTTTCAACTTTGACCTCCTCCGTAGGCTTAACCATCAAGGGAATTTTTTAATTCCAAATCTTAGAGCCCAATTTCTCAAATTTCTTATCATTTATTCTCTATCAGGCTCCTCTTCTTGTTTCCCTTGGCTAGTTTTCTGAGTCTCATCTTCCCAACATGGACTTGGGAATGCAAGAGGAGGGGTGGGTTGGGATTCAACCAGTTTTGCTATTGTTTGTGGTGGTGGGAGGGATAAAAATTATTGTTTATTTGGAGGGGATGATTGCTTGGAAGGGAAAAGGGAAGAATAATTGAGGTGAGATGGAAGATTAGAGGATGGAGAAGGGAATTCAATAATTGGGGCAGTATGCAGGAATTTTGAGCTATGACACTCAGTGAAATGACATAGTTTGGGAAGGAGAAAAGCAAGACTATGAGGTGGTGGACTTACCCATTGACAAGGTTGCCTTGTATCAAGCTCATAAGACTCTATCTCCTCGATCCATTTTGCAAGTTGAGGAAGCATTTCAACCATGAAATCAAGCTTCTGCTAAGGGTTGTAATTTCTTAGAAAAGGGCCCACCCATGAACAAGGTGCCCCAAAACCAATTCGAATGCTTTCATCTGAGTTTTTCCCTAGGGACTGCACCATATTAGCCTCCATTTTTGAATTTTCTCCTACAAACCAGTTTTTTCCATATAGTTGTTATTACTACATGCATACCCCTCTTCTTGATAAGCTCCATAACCAAACTGATTTTGATACTGCTCATAGGGGTAAGCATAGTGGTTTTGAATTTGATCATAACACTGATCTAGAGGAGTTGTGAAGTTCATTAGAGGCTGATTGCACTGCTGCAAGTGTGAATTCCATGATGGGAATGAAGTCATGATTGCACAACTTCATGAATGGAAGAAAAATGAAAGATGTGGAAAGAAATATGAGTGGAAAATGGATGAAATGGAAGGTTTGCAACTCAAAAAATGGGTTGTTTAGATCAATGGAGTTGCCAGTTGTGTTTGAACATGCCTCCAAAGGCTGAGATTTCACCAAGAACGTAAAAACTTAATGAAATGAAGATGTAAAGATCCTCAAACTTGTCCCACCAAGCATGTTAGAACTGTTACCACAAAAAGTAACACCCCGAGATTCGACTATGCGCATCTCTACTTATTGTTAACATGGTACCATCTCTCAAGTTGTGAGACTTGCTAAATGAGATGGAGCTTCAGAGAAGGTTGACTCCTCTACCTAATCCTAGCACTAAACTAATCCTAATGCAATAAAAACACCTATATAATCCTATCTTATCAATTCCAAGGAGATAGGGAGAAGGATATAACATGAAAGAAGGGAAATCCTACACTACATAGGTGATAACACCAAGAAAAGGGGGTGAAATATCCTACTTGAGGGAGAATGGAAGTGGATAATGCAACAAGGGAAATCGAAACATTTGTGACAAAAACCGAGCTCCATTCACCACTAAATCTCCTTGAAACACAACATCATAAAACCGTAAATGAAAGGAAATATGCACCGAATAGAACAAAAGTAATGTAGAGGTAAGAGAATGCAAGCAAATCAATGCAAGGGTTGAGAGAACACCACAAACACAAATTTCATTACTCCTTGAATATACAAAGTCCATTTCATTTGTAGAACAAAGACACAATTTCATTTTCTAGGCCCATGTGAAGGATTACACTCATCAAAGTTGAGAAAAAAATTGATAGAATTTCTTCACATCCAGAATATCCCCTATTATTTCTCAAAATGAGAAGTTTTTACAATATATAGAAGAAGTGAGAAAGAGAGAAGAGAAGAAGAATCCCGAAATCCCCCCTTTACCCACCAAAAACATGCATTAATTATCTAAAAATGGGTATGGGAAGCCTTACAAACCCATTCCTCCATTATAAATTGCTTCTGGAAGAAGCATCGGGCCCCATACTTCATTAATTTCAGTAGTTGGGTTACCTGGAACTATTCATTTTCACCTTGGATATTTTTTCCCATTTTTGTATATCTAACCTCAATAAAATTGAGAGATTCAATTCCCATTGCATAGAGGACGTCGAGACCTTTCCAACGATATACATTTTGTAAAAATCAGAGCAATAGGTCAAAAGTTATGATTATTTTAAGTTCGCATTTAAAACCTGTCATTTTCCTTTGTTGCGTAGCTTTTTGTGCAACTTTTCCCTTTGTTGCACGACTTTTTGCGCGGATTTTTTCGTTGTTTTTCCCTATGTTGTGCAACTTTTTCCTTTGTGACATTTTCTCCATTTTTTTCAATTTTTTCATTAACTCGGAATTTTCTTGGATTGGGGAGTTAGGAAAAATGAAGTAGAGTGCCCTAAAGCCAAATTTCACCATTTTTTCAATTTTGTTCCAAATTTGGTCAAGTTGTGTACCCTTTGAAACCTAGAAGAAAAAAATGCACTAAATGATCTCAAACTTCTCAAAATCACTGCAAGTGTTCCAAAATCATGAAAAATTACATGAAAACTCCAGATTCAACATTCAAGCCCCCCATCAACTATCCGAGTCTAATTTTTTCCAGTTGTTTATTTTACCAAGGGAGTAAAAATGGATAACAATAGGCAACATTGTAATGGAGTGTATTGTTCACTTTTATTATTGACATTAAATTTGATGTTCATTTGATTGTCATGTGATAGTTCATTCATAAATTTGACTTCTATTGGACACACACACACACACACACACACACACACACACACACACACACACATATATATATATATATATATATATATATATATATATATATATATATATATATATATAAGTCAATAAAAAAATAGTAAAATCTTGGCCATGTAGTAATGTTTGGGTCTTTTTTTTTTTTGAGTAAATATTTTTGTGATCGAAAAATCATGTAGCTAAATGATTCCATTTGCCACAAATCAACGAGAAATTGATAGAGAATTTAATGAAGTTGTTGATTAAAGTGGTATGTAAAAAATCAAACCTAAGAACCTTGGAATTGATATCTATTGATGTATTTCATATAGATACATGTATATTGTATTATATTTATTTTAATTGTTATTTTTTTGGCATACTTATACTACACTTGCATAGCTAGATAAGTGCCTCGTGATTGATATGTCTCGACGTATTTTAAATATATTAGTATGTGAGGTTGTTATGTAAATTATTGTGGTAAGATGTATGATGACTTGCTATAAAACTCATTATATAAACAATTTACTATATTGTAAATAAGTTGTTGTAGGCTTCTTCTTTTTTATCACTTAGGAGCCGTGCGAGAAGAAAGTCTCATGCACGGTTCTGAAAATTCAATTTCTTTATTTGGGCTATAAAATTTTGAACACTTATTCAGTTCTTCTACTAATTGGCTGCCCTGAGATGTCACAGAACCTTTCTTTAGTCAAATATAAAAGAATGGATCTAATCGGGATTCCAATTTCCCACTCTAATTTTGGTGCCATACCTTCCAAATCCATTCGGTAAATCAATGATTTGAATTAGATATTAAATCCAAAGAGGGGTGAACGGACAAATTCTTTATCATACATTTTTTTGACAAAGTCAAATATGACCAAATTTGTAACCTGCATTAGCGGACTCATTTTCGGTGGTTTCCCTGATCAAACTCGAAGTGAAAGAAAGGTTTGTAGTTGAGAAAAAGTAAGAATTTGTTCCTTGTTTATATGACTTATAATTCTCATATGTGTTATGTTTCTAGTAATAGAATGAAAAATTATTGTGTTATATTTCTAGTAATAGAATGAAAAATTATTGTGTTATTATTTGTTACAAATCTTATACAATTTTGATTGTTATTAAGGGAAGAACTAGTGCTTCCCATAGAAGCATGTATTCATGGTACATTTTTTTGATCTTGTTGGCATTGCATTACTTGGTCTTAGTTGGACGTTTTTGACAATACCACTAGCAAATCAAAATAGAACACAACTCTTGAGTTGCGAGCTTTATTTCTTTGAAGTGGTGATATTCCATACAAGAATATTGACGACGTGTACTCAGGATTATTCCGCCACATTTTTTTGACACCATCTTTATGACATTATGAAAGGTGTGTTATTCCGTTCGAAAGTCTGGGTGGCTTTGATAAAATTGCCGCTAGAAGAATGGTCAAACCGAATTTTAGAATTTACTTAATAAAGTGATGAATTAATTTTCCCCCACAAAGGGAATATTTTTTCCCAAAAACTTTTCAAATAGAGGGGTGTACAATTTCTTAAGAGGGACCATATTTTTTTAAATAAGTAGTCATTTTATCAGTGTAAAACAAAATGGAATAACTTTATAATCATTTGTTATGGTGATTGTTTTTTACAAAGGTTGTTAATTTCAATAATGACATAATTGTTCATTTTTTAGATCGATTTTTTAAATAAGTAGAGTTGTTTTATCGGTGCAAAACATAAGGGAAGAACTTTATAAAGTGATTACCTATTGTCTCGAGCCCTTATCATTTGTTATAGCAATTGTTTTGTAAAGGGGTTGTCAATTTCAATAATGACAAAATTGTCCATTTTTTATATCGTAAATCTATATAAAGGATATATTTGGGAGAAAGATACATTCTAGGTAAAAATGTGTTTCATATTTGTTTTTAGGGAGGGAAGGGGGCGACGGTGGGGGAGTTATAAAAATACACACAATGTGTAAACTAACATGGTTCAAGTATTCATTGGATCGATTAAAAGGATATAATTAGTGGTTGGAGGCAATGGAGGATGAAGGAAAACTTACATCCTCTCATTAGCAACTAATGTGGTCATGTTTTTCTACAAAGTGGTACTATATTTTATTTTTCATTTGTTTTGTGTGTGATTAAGAGTAACAAAAAAGAGAACATCCATGTTCATATGTGTAGTATGTTTTTGTATTTCTCTCATTGTGACGATGGTTCAAAGTTTTGAACCAAAGACAAAGTGTTCTTGATATTTTGACTAGTTTGATTGATGTGTTTGTATGAGTTGGTTGATGGGTCATAATTCATGAAACATGTATTCAAATGAATAGGTCGATGGGTCCATATTTATGGTAGATGTAGTCACCATAGTCAATGTAATTTCAAGACCATGTGTAAGCTTGTAACGACATGTTTCTTAGTTCAGAGGCGGTGCTTTTGCTAACATTCACACTAAGGGGGAATGTTAGGCATTGCCTTATGTCCATTATATATTTGCATAAGTGTTAAAATGCGAGGTTATTATATATGTAAGTTATTATGATGATAATGTGCGATGAGTTGTTATACAACTCATTATACAAATAATTTATGTTATTATAAGTAAGTTGTTATAACAACTTATGTAGGCTTGAGGGAGAGGTTTTTAGTTAAGATAAAGTAGGGATTTGTTCCTTGTTTATAGGATTTACAATTCTTATGTATGTGTATTTGTCTAGTAAAACAAAACAAATTGTTGTTGCAGACTCACAGCACCCCTGCATGCAGATCAGGCTTCTAGGTTGATCACTCTAGCATCCAGTGTGATTGCACAACATGGAAACCTCTCTCCAAGTGTGGGGACTTGTGAAACTAAGAGAGGAATCTCAGTTAGAGGCTGGTTCCTCAAACTCCTCTCGATTTAGATCTATATTTTGCAAAACTACGAGAGGTTCGAGATCCTAATCCTACTCTAAATTGCGCAAGGAGACGGGGTAAAAGTGCAAAAATTGAAACTAACTAAAGATGGTGATGCACCAAAAGGAGTGGTGAAACATTTTTGTCAAGCAAATAGACACAAACCAGAGATTTGCAACATGAAACATACACAGGCTGATAAGATATAACTTAGGATCGAAATGAAGCAAATAATACAAACAAAGGAATGAAAACCATTCACAAAGCTTGCATTATCATTTCAGTACCCAAATCAACTGCATTACAACCTCGAGAGAGGTAAAAGCTATTACAATCTTTTGGAGAGGTCTGATTCTTGCATCGACCTGCTTTGGAGGTGAAAGAAGAAGTTCTTATGTCAAAAATTGTCCCCCTTTGAAAATGAGCCAAATCTGGCTTTTACATTGCATGGGTCGAGCCCAGGGGACAGAAAACGTACAAAAACATGAGAGCCCATCCCTCCTTGACTGCAGATACATTAAAACGGCATGGGGGACCTTACAAACCCATACTCTGTCACTTTGACCGAATTACGAGGAGATGCGACCCATTACGCATTAAATCCAGTCATTTGAAATGTCACTTCTGGCCATGAACACGCGTCAGAGCCGTTTCTCAATTTTCTCTCTCCAGACTGCACCAAAATTCAAGATTAACCCCAAAATCATGTAGAGAATTTCATAAGATTTCCGTTGATATAAAGAACGTGCAAATCGAGCTCTGGATCGAAAGATATGGCGATATGAAGATTTAGGGCACAAAACAGGTAAAAACGGATTTTTAAATTTCTTCCCGCGCTCTGCCACCTGGATGACACGTGGCATGCATTGATTGGTCGTCGGGGCGCAGGGGCAGACCTTTACTTTTAGCTTTTGGGCGAACTTCTTGCCAAATTCTCTAACTCCTTCCCGAGCTCCGCATTCCTTGCTCCATAGGACACGTGTCCTCTTCTGATTGGCTCGGGCTGACCCTTCAAAACTCGCCCTTTGACTTTTGGACTTTTCCCTTGTGACACGTGTCATGATTTGATTGGTTCTCGGGCCTGCCGGATTTTCGCGTCCACCACGTCCATTTGTCCCGGATGTCCCAGTGCTGTCTGGGACAAAAACTTCCGATCCGCCCGAAATGGGCTTCCCTGTCCCTTTTCTGCTGGTGACACGTGTCGTGATCTGATTGGCTCTCGGCTTTTTCGGCTATCCGCGTCTTCCGCGTCCCTTTGTCCCACTTGTCCCGGTTCGCATCCTTGGGACATTTGTTTCTTTCGGATTCAAATTCTTCGATTCGCTTTTCCGGTTCGCGTCCTCATGGCCCAAATGTCCCGAACTGCTTAGTGCGAAAGTTCTCCTTTTCGGCCGATCCGGGTGGTTCGCGTCCTTCGCGTCTTCTTGTCCCAAATGTCCCAGAGCAGTTAGTCGATTTTCTTCTCCTTCGGCCGAACCGGCTTTCCGCGTCCCACGCGTCCGATGTCCCAGATGTCCCTTTGCTTTCCGGGCGCTGGAGGCTTTTCGGCCGATCCGTGCCTCGATGTCCCAATGTTCCAATTTTGCGAGGACTAGGACTTAGCCAATTTTCACGATTTTCTGTCCCAAGCTTTTTTTGCTTTTTCACCTTTCTCGAGAACTTGCTCTTTTCCTCTCGGACGGGGGACTTAGAAAAAATTCGAGGGGACCCTAGAAACATGATTTTTGCCACTGAATCAATCCATTTGCACAGGACTTGAGATTTCGATGCATGTTATCAAATTAACCACAGGGGGTGAATTTGGATAACAATTAGCGACTTCAAGTGGGGTTACACCTCTTAGGTAGAAGATACCGAGTTGCCTTAAGTAGTCCATTGGGCATGGAGTCATCAAATATTACATTTAGAACCTCAGTGACTCGAGAATGTGCAAGGAGGAAGATGGAATGTCACTGATGAAAGCAAGGACTGCTAAACATCTCCATGGACAGCAAGTTGTGCCAAAGCACTTAGGGAAAACAAGACTAACCTACAGCAAAACAATGTGCACAAGCACTTGGAGGAAAGAAAATCTAATCTAATATTTACAGAGGTAGTGAACTTCCCTCTAGAAGCAACGCTTGAGATAGATTCCATTGATTTGGAATCTGCGGTTCTTCACCATCCAGTGAGGCCAATTGGAAAGCATTGTTGTTCTTGCACTTTGTGACCATGTATGGGCCACTCCAAATGGCATCAAATTTTGAATGCCTTCCCAGTTTTGCTCTATCCACATCCCATTTCAACACTAGATCTCCAACTTGAAAAGATCTATCTTTGGCCTTTCTATCAAAGGTCTTCTTGATCAAAGCTTGATCCTTTTCCATTGCTTGGGATGCCTGATTTCTGATCTCTTGCAGCTCCATCAACTCTGCATACCTCACCTCCATGGGCTCAAATTCAAGCAACTCCAGCTGCTTCATGAGTTCCAACGTTGGCAACTCAAGTGACATGGGCAAGATTGCCTCTCTTCCATAGACAAGCCTAAATGGAGAGTTACCTGTGGATCTTTTGGGAGTTATCCTATCAGCCCATAAGGCTGATTTCAGTTTGGTATGCCAAGACCTCTGATTCTCATCAAGAGTCCTCCTAATGATCCTCAACAAGTTCTTGTTTGTAGACTCGGCCTGGCCATTACCCTGAGGGTAATAGTTCGATGAAGTGCTTAGGTAAATACCATTCTTGACAGCCCACTCAGTCACCTTAGATCGATGAATGCCGATGCATTATCGGAGATTATTGTGGCGGTACACCAAATCTGGTTGTTATTCCCTCATAAAAGTCTAAGATCTTTAGACTCATTCGCCTCTTTGAGTGCTCTTTGCCTTGTCCATTTGGTGAAGTAGTGCATGTGGTTGTCAAAATCCATTTGTGCCCTTGGCTTGAATTGGGATTAATGACTCGATGAAGTCAAACCCCATTGCATGAATGGCTGGTCAATTGAGATTGGATGCGATGGAAGGGCAGCAAACTTCTCTTTTCTGTGAAGAATGCACAATTCTTACACCTCTTGATCCATGCATAACAATCCTTTGAATATTTTAGGCCAATAATAACCAGCCTTCATGATTTTTAGAGCTGTCACTCTTGGTGCAAAATGGCCACCAGCTGGTCCATCATGGAACTCTTCTAATACCCTTTGAATCTGACCTGTGCTAATGCATCTCAGCAGCACTCCATTTACATCTTTCTTGAACAAAACTCCATCAACAATGGCATACGGGACAGCCTGCAATCTGAAGTGTCTCCTTTGGGTCTTGTTCATCTCTGGAGGGCATAGGCCTGTGCCTAGGAAGTGCATAATACCTTGGGTCCAGCAAGGAGTGGGGGAAGCATTGTCTTCTTCTTGATTGCCACTTGGCTCATGGCTGTCTTGGACTATCAAAACAGTTTCTTCTTTGTTGCATACTTCTTTTTGCTTCCCCAAAACCAGCTGCTCACACAATCCTTTCCCTCTTACCAGCTTGGTGATCTTGATCTCAATGTCATACTCCATGACACGGGTGATCCAACCTGCCCTTTTCTCATTCAAATCCTTGTTGAGGAGGAAGTCCTTAACTCCAGCATGTGAGACCAGCAACTGGACCTTGTTGTTTGAGACTAAATGCTTGAATTTCTTCAAGCTTCTGATTACTGCAAGTACATGCTTTTCAATAAAAGAGTACCTCACCTCATGAGTCATCTAGGCTCTGGCTGAAAAAGGCAATTGGCTGCTCATCATTATCTTTGTTCTGCTGTACTAGAATGGCAGAAATAGTGTCATCACCTCCAAATGCATAGAGGATGAAATCCTTGGAGAAGTCTGGGTTGATGAGAGTTGGTGCTTGAGAGATAGCTTCTTTGATTGCTTCAAAACTCTCCTTGCCTTCTGTTGTCCACTTAAAAGCCATGCTCTTCTTTAACATTTTGGTGATGGGCTTGACAAGGGCTGCAAAATCTGGGACAAACCTGCGGACAAAATTGATCCTTCCTAAGAAGCTTTGAAGAGCCTTCTTGTGACTTGGCAATGGTAGTGCTCTTATGGCTTCAACCCTCTCTGGATCAATTGCCAGTCCCTCTTTCGAGACAATATGGCCTAGAAGTTTCCCCTCATGAGCTAGGAATATGCATTTTTGGGATTGATGATACCCCAAATCTTCTACACCTACGAAATACACTGCCTCGGATGAAAAAGGTGATCCACTGCATTTTTGGAGAATACAGTGATGTCATCAAGATATATCAAAACTATTTTATTGATCAACCCCTTGAATGCCATATCCATTGCCCTTTGGAAAGTGGCTCCAGCATTTGATAGGCCAAATGGCATCTTCTTGTAGGCATATGTTCCCCATTTGGTTGTGAAGGTTGTCTTGAATTGATCTTCCTCCCTCACCATAATCGATTTGTTTGAGTAGCCATCAAGTAGTGAAAACCTTTACGAACCAGCTCTGACTGCTGCAATATTTGCTCCATGGAAGGGAGTGGATAATGATCCTTGAGAGAGGCTCTATTCAAAGTCTCTACGAAGTCGACACACTGACTGATCTCTCCATTCTTCTTTCATTTGGGACTAAGTTGGCGACCCAACTTGAGTGTTTGATGGGGAAGATGATATTGGCCTCAATAAGCTTGCTTAACTCTTTTCTCATGAGAGGTTCAATATGGGGATTCACTTTGGCCTTTGCTTTTGCACACAGGCTTGGATTCGGATCCGGCTCAATAGTATGTTGTGCCGACTTTGGGTTGAAACCTCTTAGATCTTTGTAAGTCAAGCAAAGACATCGGGAACTCTTGACAAAGTGAACAAAATCAGATTTCTCTTGTGAGGTACTTACTTTGCCAATCTGCTGATGTTTTGCCTTCTTCCACTAAAATAGGCTCGAATCTTCACCCTTTACTTGAATGTTCACTTTCTCCTTCCTTAGGAACTGATCATTCGGGTTGAAGATTGACTCGAGGTTATGAGGCCTTTTGGTAATTTGTTAGTTCTCAGCTGCACCACTTGGTCACCATATGCTTGATGCGGCTTGTCTTGATTCTGGCGGAGAACTCAGCTTCTTCTTGTAGGAAATTAACAATTTCTTTGATCATTCTCGAAGACTTGCCAACTTGTATTGTTATCGGAACATTTGGTCTCATGACCACTTTGATATGAGGCTGAGATTTTCACTTTTGATATTTTCTACAACGTCAAATGCAGCCCCGATTTCTCCGAGTCATAGCGGCTTCATTCTTTTTCTTGGGATGGAATTGATGCTAAAAGCTTCAAAATCTTGATAAGATCCCATACCCGATTTTGTAGTTCTTCAACAGATCATTTTTGGCAGCATTTTTCCCTTTGACTTGGTTTACAATCAGCTCACTATCACCAAATACTTGTAAATTCCTGATGCCTTTCTTCATTGCCTAGTGCAGTCCATGAATTAAGGCTTCATACTCAGCTGTGTTGTTTGAACAGGAAAACTGGAAACGGAAGGCTGAGTAATACCTTATATCTTGTGGTGAAATGAGCATAGCTCCTCCTCCTGCACCTTGTCTACTCCTTGACCCATCAAAGAACAATTGCCATACTTCATTCTTGTCTTTATGATCTGGCTTGGTGATGCTGGGGAGAGGTTGATTCTCTTCATGTAAACAATAAACTCCTAGCGCAGATTCTTCTACTTCTTGATAGGGATCAAAAGCATGTATCTTGTTTGCCCATTCATCAAGAGTTAGATCCGGGATGCTTCCAATCTTGGTGTCAGCCTCATCAGTGCTAGGGTGATCTTCTTGATCAAATCTTTGAGCAATTGGCATTAATCGACTTGGAGTGTAAGGCTCAATATGGAAGTTTGCAATAGGTTCGGATCTGATTGTGGCCTTAGTTCCATATCTTGTTACGAATAGCATGTGTGACCAATCAGTGAGAGACAAATACCCCCGATCTTGTTTGTGAAGTCCCTTGACAAGCAAAGGGAAAAGAGTGGTGGAAGGTCTATGATTGATACATCTTGTAAAACAACAACATTTGGACATGCATGCAAGGTAAGACTCAAGTTTCTAATCACTCCAACTATTGCTACTGCTGTTCCATCTAACTGCACTACCCCTTTGGATGTTATTTCATCTTTGGAGCCCTAGGTGATCAACTATTTGTTTGGGCATGACAGAACTACTTGCCCCTGGAATCAATCATGCAATTGTGTACTAGCTGATTTCAATGATCAACGAAACATAGAAAGGAGGGGGCTTGACATCTTACCTTCTTTGTCCTCCATGACTTCCTTGGTGATGGGCAGCATTTGTAAGCACTTTGTCTTGCATCCGAACTTTGCTGATTTGAAATTGGCCGATCCTTCATGGCAGCTTGCGCGAGATCTCTTTGTCTGGGATGGATAGGGATTCCCACATTGATATATTGACGTTAGTCTTCTTCATCATTAATGATCTTGAGCGGGGATGAAGTATCCTTTTGTTGTCCCTTGGTTTGCACATTCACCCCTTGCACGTGGGCAGCAACAGCTGGCATTTGAGTTGGCCTAGGGGCTGTTCTTGGCTGCCCTTGTGCATTTGAAATTGGACTTTGCTTGCCAACCACTTGTGGAACCATGGGAGGTTGTGGATTGGCTGGGGCTAATGGTTGTTCTTCACCCAAATTTCTCCTCTTTGACCTTGTGTTGGCTGCTGACACCTTGAGAAAGCTGCTTGATTCATGCCACAGAAATCTTCTGCTTGCCAGTTCACCAATGTGGTGTCATTTGGGGCTGATTGCTGTTGGAATGTTTCTTGTTGTTGGTTGTTTCCTTGACTGCCCTCACCCTCCACACCAGTAGTTGTCACCATCAATGCTTGATTGAGAGCACCATTGAAACACATGGATTGGTTATGAGGCTCATTGCATGGAAAACACCAATCATATTCCTGAGCAATGTTGTTCTGTGTTGGCACTAATGCCTTAGAGGCAGATATGGCATTTGGATTATAGGGTTGGAATGGTCTATTGGCAGGAGGCCTTGTTTGATTCATATTTGCAGCTGGATTAGGTGGTCTTTGTGGTTGGTATGGCTGCCTATTAGGCTGAGCTTGGGGTTGATAAGAAGGTCTGAAACCTTGGGCTTGCTGCCTCTTGAGAGTAACCAGCTCATTGCCTAGGTTTTGCAATTGCTTCATGACCTCTTGAAGCTCATTTGGAGCACTTGGGGATGAAGTGGAAGCTTCATTTGAACTCTGATTTCTAGGAGTGGGAGAAGGAGCCAAATTAGGTGCTTGACTAGTGCTTGGATTCTCTAAACTTGGAAACAGTGGCATGGGAGGTCTAGGGGCAAGTTTGCCAGCTTGGATCAAACAATTTTCAGCCCTAATGGCAATGCTATATGCCATAGGGATAGTTGTGCCTCCCATAGAGATTGAATCAACATAGAAATATCAGAATTTAAAGCTTTGAGATAGTAGAGAAAAGCACCTTCTGTTGTTGGCCTGATTGCCACTGGAATCCTCTCCCAAGTTTTTGAAATCTGAAGTTGAAATCGGTCAGCTGCTCATTGGGAGCTCTCTTGATAGTTGTCAGCTGCTCCAAAAGAGACAAGTTGTCTCCCTTCTCTCCAAATTGCTCATGAAGTGCAATACACAGCTGATTCCAGTTTGTGATAGAACCAGCTCCAAGGCTCCTAAACCATTGTAATGCTTTACCCTTGAAGGAAGATGCGAGTAACTTGTGACCACTTGCATTTCATTGATTTCATGGATTGCACAAAGGTTAGCAATATCTTTAACATGATCACACTGGAGTAGTCTCGATTTTCTCCGGTGAAGTAGGGAATGTTCTTCAAGGCTACTGATAGGAAATGGATGTTGTGCATTGAGAGCAAGTGGGCTGCTACCTGTGAAGTTGACGTAGGGATTGTTTTGAGCCATTCTAATCGGTCTTAAAACCCTTGTATACTGAATGAAAGGCCTGTCAGGTGGAGGAGTTGAGAGAGTTCTGTTTGGTGGAGATGGAGACCTTTGAATCCTTCTTCCTCTTTGCCTTCTTCTTGGAGATAATTACAGGTATTCAAACAACACTTCTTCTTCTCCAACTCTTGACCTTGTGGTGATTCTTCTCATGAGTTTTCAGGCCTGTACTTGGAACCAATTGATTCTTCCCCTTGGAGTCACCAGATATGCAAATAATAGCTCTTTTAAGCAAGAAAATTGCAGCAGATGCACATCAACCCTGCTTCTGATAAAAATGAGACCTCTAGTCCCACCGGCGTGCCAAAGCTGTTGTTGCGGACTCACGGACACCCACGGATGCGAGATCGGGCTTCTAGGTTGATCACTCTAGCATCCGGTGTGATTGCACAACATGGAAACCTCTCTCCAAGTGTGGGGACTTGTGGGCGAGAGAGGAATCTCCATATTAGAGGCTGGTTCCTCAAACTCCTCGATTTAGATCTATATTTTGCAAAACTACGAGAGGTTCGAGATCCTAATCCTACTCTAAATTGCCCAAGGAGACATGGGTAAAGTGCAAAAATTGAAACTAACTAAAGATGGTGATGCACCAAAAGGAGTGGTGAAACATTTCTGTCATCATGCAAATAGACATAAACCATAGAATTTGCAACATGAAACATACAGGTGATAAGATATAACTTAGGATCTGAAATGAAGCAAATAATACAAACAAAGGGTGAAAACCATTCACAAAGCTTGCATTATCATTTCGAGTACCCAAATCACTGCATTACTGACCTCAAAGAGGTAAAAAAATTACAATATTTGGAGAGGTCGATTCTTGCACATCAACCACTGCTTTGGAGGTGAAAGAAGAAGTTCTTTATGTCAAAAATTGTTCCCCCCGAAAATGAGCCAAATCTGGCTTTTACATTGCATGGGTCGAGCCCAGGGGACAGAAAATGTACAAAAACATGAGAGCCCATCCCTCCTTGACTACAAATACATTAAAAGGAATGGGGGACCTTACTGACCCATACTCTGTCACTTTGACCAAATTACGGAGAATGCGACCCATTGTGCATTAAATAAATTCATTTGAAATGTCACTACGGCCATGAACATGCGTCAGAGCTGTTTCTCAATTTTCTCTCTCGAGACTGCACCAAAATTCAAGATTAACCCCAAAATCATGTAGAGAATTTCATAAGCTTTCTGTTGATATAAAGAACATGTAAATCCGAGCTCTGGATCGGAAGATATGGCGATCTGAAGATTTAGGGCACAAAACAAGCAAAAACGATTTTTAAATTTCTTCCCGCGCTCTGCCACCTGGATGACACGTGGCATGCATTGATTGGTCGTCGGGTGCGTAGGCGGACCTCTACTTTTAGCTTTTGGGTGAACTTCTTGCCAAATTCTCTAACTCCTTGAGCTCCGTATTCCTTGCTCCATAGGACATGTGTCCTCTTTTGATTGGCTCGGGCTGACCCTTCAAAACTCGCCCTTTGACTTTTGGACTTTTTCCCTTGTGACACATGTCATGATTTGATTGGTTCTCGGGCCTACCGAATTTTCATGTCCACCGCGTCCATTTGTCTCATGATGTCCCAGTCTTTGCTTGGGACAAAACTTCCGATCCACACGAAATGGGCTTCCTGTCCCTTTTCGCCGGTGACACGTGCGTTGTGATCTCGATTGGCTCTCGGCTATCCGCGTTCGGTCCCTTTGTCCATCGGGTGAATGAAGAATTTTTCCTGCGGTGACACGTGTCGTGTCTGGGATTTGTTTGGGACAAATTCTTCTCGATTCAGGACCCTTCGATTCGCCGGTTCTGGCGTCCTCATCGGCCCAAATGTCCCGAATGTTTAGTGCGAAAGTTCTCCTTTTCGGCCGATCCGGGCGGTTCGCGTCCTCGCGTCTTCTTGTCCCAAATGTCCCAAAGCCAGTTAGTCGATTTTCTTCTCCTTGGTGAGCCGACTTTCGCGCCTCGCGCATCCCGATGTCCCGGATGTCCCTTTGCCCTTCGCGGGCCGCTGGAGGATTTTCGGCCGATCCGCGCCTCGATGTCCCAAGCTGTTCCAATTTTTGCGAGGACTAGGACTTAGCCAATTTTCACGATTTTTCCTATCCCAAGCTTGTTTTTGCTGCTTTTTCACCTTTCCTCAGAACTTTCTCTTTTCCTCTCGGACAGGGGACTTAGAAAAAATTTGAGGGGACCCTAGAAACATGATTTTTTCCCTGAATCAATCCATTTGCCTGGGACTTGAGAATTCTGATGCATGTTATCAAATTAACCCTGGGGGGTGAATTTGGATAACACAAATCATTATTGTTTTATTCTTTGTTTCAAGTCGACAAAACTTTTCATATCAAAGCCATGCCAAATGAGTCATGTTGTTTTAAGGTCATGTTTGGAAAATCCTAGGGTTTTGATTAGCCAAAATTTTATGACACTCATTCCAAAACCTTACTCCACAGGGGCCTTCCCTATTAGCACATCCTAGATGAGGATACTAATGAGTAAAAATACTATTTTTAGATAAATATACATAATTTAATTTTGGAAATCTTACAATACATCACATTTAGTTTATCAAAGAAATTACATTATACCTTTTGGTAAGATCTCGTAATTGTACTCAAGTTAAGATGAGTCATAGATGGTTGGGTATTTGATTTTTGTAGGTATTTCTTATAAGATGATATGACCTTTTACTTGTGTTTAGAAGTGGATTTATTAGAGTGATATTATGTTGGTGGAGTGGGTTCATCTGTAGACACTAAAATTAGGTCACATTCCCCTTTGGTCACGTGACCAATAAGCACCCTTTATTACATTTACCTAGCCATGACCCCTCTTCACCCCACTAATATTAATTTAATTAGTTTAATTAAATTAATTCATTACCCTCACTATATTTATTATTTAAATATCTTATTTAAATAATATCCCCACATACAGTTCACTTAGACACCTCACCAAGCCAACTCAACCTAAGACCTATTCTTAGTAAGTTGCCATAACTAACTAAGACTTACCCAAACCCTAAAAATCAATTCTTACATTCCCTCTAACCACATCCCCGCATACTCACAAGAAGCTCCTAGTCTAATCTGTGGGATAATGACATGAGATCCAAGGAAATCAGGAGGATCTCCCTAGTTTAGTAAACCTAGGAAATCCCGCATTGACCGACGTCGGTTACCCCTAACCATCGCCGGTTAAGATGGACCATCATCGGTTACCCTTTTAACCCCTAAAATACCTTATTCTCAAGGTTGGAAAACATTGCGATAAATTGATGAGAAAGAACACATCTCGAGAGATAACGCATCTTCGAGAGAAAATTCCGAGAAAAAATCACATCCAAGGAAGGAGATTGAGCATCTTCTCCCGCTGCAGTCATCCCAACCATGATATGATCTATCCAACCAAAGAGGAGTGTACATACAGCCCATGCAGAAGCTTTTCTTCAATTGGTGATCACTTACAACCTTCAAACCCATCATTAGCACCTCCATCCCTCACACACAGACATTCAGGAACAGAATCCAAGTAAGTACAACATCATACTTTCCTAGTTATTTCATTTCATCATCATTTTATCATCCATTGTTTATCTTGCTCCCTATTGACCTTCTCCACATTTTCACCTCCATATACCCATTAAAACCTCGCCAAAGCCTACTCTAGTCACCCAATACCTTGTCCCAACCAACCCAAGTCCTTTGTGCAATCACAAAGGAGACCCCAACTTGTTCTGTGACATTTCCAGATCTGACAGTAACTGGCACCGGTTACACATAACCGCCATCGGTCATCCTTGACTAACACCGGTCTCTGTGTTTTCCCACACAACCTAGAACAGATACCTACCCACCTAATTTCACCTCACCCTCATTCACCTATGATCTACCCGAGACCTTTATCAAACCTGCAGAGACCTAGAACCAATTATTTGACCTTTGGATTCTATTCTAGCTTAGCCTGTTAGATTAGATCTATTTCTTATTGTGTTTTTAAGTGAGATACCTAAATCATTTTAAAATAACAATAGGATTTACTTTGTTTACAACATTAAATTGTTTAAAATAGTGGACTGATAACCATCTAGGAAGTACCGTACTTCTCGGATCTAGCATACGCTAGGCAATTCACTGCCCATATTGTTTAATTCCTTCTGGTGGTCTTGTTTTCATTACAGGTAGTTCCTCCTAGCCAAAAGGAAGCTCTCATGATCAGCTGTGGATCCGAAGTCATACGTGCACAACAACCCATCAACCAACATTTGAACATGTACTCCTCCTACACTGTTACCCTATCTGTTTTGTCAACACTTCAAAGAAATGATCTAATAAAAAGGTGAAACATTTTGGCACGCCCGGTGTGACCCATCCGGGGTTCCTTGCATTTCATTCATTCCTAGGAAAAAAATTGTGTTTTTTTCCCTTCTGAAAAGCATACACACTAATTTTCTTCCCTAGTAATCCACCTCTTCTTTCTATTTTCTCTAAAGGAAACCCTTCTTTTGGTGTAATTAAAAAGAACCATTGCTTCATGTTTTCTGCATTGTAGTGAAAGAGCATCCCTCTTCCTCTTCATCTTTTTGTGTCATCCAACTTCACACTTCGATTTGGGCTTAAAAATAAGTGCATTGCATTCTTATTTATTGCATTAGCTCACATTAATTGAGGGCAACCTATACACTGGAAGTCATGACCAGCTGATGGTTGACAAACGAATCATAGAAAATAACTTCTATCCTTTTCTCTTTCTCTGAGTCTTACCAAACCACACAAAAATTCAAAATACATACATTGTTAAACAAAATCCTACCTGGAAGAAGCTGTAGGTGATCACACGATCACGGCATAGTGGGCACGCAACTCACTTCTCTGTCGAGTCATACTTTAGAGCAAAGCCCGCCCCCATCGTAACATACCTGAAACCTCACCTTTTAGATCTCCTTATTTGTAGGAAGCCATCCTCACCAAAAACTCTATTTCACAATTCATGTGTTAGTCCCTAAATGGCATAAGATGAACAAACATAATAGAAAGGGCACTCCTAGGATTGTATTTTCTTAGTGTTTTTGCTTCAATTGCATTTTGAGATGAGAGATCACGTTCATCACTTTTTTTGTTCATCCTTGCATGCTCCTCATCACATTTGGTGTATTTTGGCTTCACCTGAGTGTGCCTAGGCCATATCATCATCATTCTTAGAATTTGGGTCTGATTCTACATCAAATTTTAATTCACAACCACTTTCTTTCATCACTATTTCAATTTCACAGTAATCGTCATCGGTTACCTCTGATCGCCATCGGTTATACCCAATCGACATCGGTTCCATGTCATTTTGCTAACCTGCTCAAAAGGACATTTTACTTCACTTTCTTCCACTTTTCACATTTTCTATCACTTTGTCATTATTCCCACTAACGTTGTAAACATCATCAGATTTGGCATACCTTTTAGATTTCACCTTCTACCTAGTTTTTCACTCACTGTCCATTTTCTACAAGTGGACCGGAAATGATTACTCCCGACCTGGCCGTCGGTTTTCCCTACCACACATCGGTTAGCCTATTTCACATTCCAACCACCATTTGGTACTTAACCCACTTTTTATCACTGATTCACTGTTCTGCTTATTCTCTGTTTCATTTATAGAGAAGCAGCCCCACCTAATCGATCTTGGTTCACATGGTGATGACCGAAGACAAGCAAGCGTACTCATATTTCACGCGGTTGTCGTCACCACTCCCACCTAGTCCTTCACCACCTTCTATTTTATCACCGGTCATGGATCCCATCCAGCCTACTACTATCACTACCGGTGATGAGGAGTTCACACGAATCCTTGATCAGAACCCTGCCGCCTTACAGTTTTACCTTTCCCACTCGTCCACCCGAGATGCCTCAGGTCAGTTGATATATGACATGCTCGCATCTATCCCCCCGAATCTCGCACCCATTCCTGCATCAGCCCCATCCGGCTCCGTGCTACCCGCATCCACCTTACCCCCAGTCATTTTGCAGTTAGGTCCTATACCCGCTCGACTACCGCATCTGCTACCTCTGTGGCACCCATTACATCTACCATACCCTCAATGACTACCCCAAACACAACCTCATCCGCCCCTAATGTCTCATACATACCTATAGCTACATTCCCACCTCTAGTGTCGATGACCCCTACCCCATTTCAGAACGTGGTTCTTTCCATTCCACAATCATTAGCCCCTATTGCCACTAGGGTTACCACGACCCTTCCACCCCCATATACATACTACCAACAACCTCTGTTTCATCCATTATTCATTCGGGTATGTACCCCCTATTTCACTACCTTCTTCTCCACCACCCTACATGGTGCCCCCTACACTTGAGTGCCACCCCTGTTATATGCCCAAAACCAACCTCCTCACGCTACAGGAGGCATCCAATCATCAAAACCCACCAATGACCTGATTAAATTGATGTTCGACAAGATGCAGACATTAGAGGCATCGGTTTCTGGCTCTCGTAACACTCTCACCTATGACGAGATTTGCAATGAGCCTATTTACCCATTCATTCCTATCCGTTCATACCTGTGCATTGGAAAATGCCTAAATTTAATCGTTTCAATAGCAAAGAATACCACAACAACATTTTTGGTCGTTTAAACATGGTTGTTATTTGATCGCTCATGATGATGCCTTGCTTTTGAGAACCTTTCCCCGTCCCTCATTGGACTGCATTGGATTGGTATAGTGGGTTACCTAAACACTCTATATTCTCATTCAATTAGGTAGCCCAAGCCTTCTTGGATCATTTCTCTATCAATATCATCAAGAAGGTTACCATGACCGATCTATATTACACACGTCAGTATGAGGATGAATCTATCATGATTTTGTTACTCATTGGCGCAGCCTGACCAATCAACTTACCTTCCAACTGCCATAAACTGAACTCATCGAGCTCTTTAAAAGAGCTTGTGTTAGACATATCTCCCTGAACTTGCAGGTGCAAACCTTCCTAACATTTGATGAGGCATTCACTATGGCACGAAATTTAGAGATTCGGGCCATCGAAGAGAAGAAAATCCAATTACGCAATAAGAATTCAACATTCAAGTCAAATGATACCTCTTCTTCTTCCAAACCACAAACCAATTATTCAAAAGCTAAGGGCACCGCTAACGCAATGGTACTCAAGGCCGCCCAGCTCATCCGTTAAATCAGGCTACACCCGCATCTAATCTCTCACCTATCCAAACTTTTCAATTCGAGACGAGAGCGGTGAAAATATATCCCAATTGGGAACATTACTCTTTTTTCTTAGAAAATCTTATCAAAGCTCGGAGTCATCACTCTTCCACCTATAAAACCACACCTTTGGATTTGACCCTACTCACCCCATGCCTTCTGGTATAAAGAACATGATTTCTATAACTATCATCGAGTAAAGGGTCATAGTCATGGCAATCGCATCACTTTCAAGAATATTGTCCAGGAAATGCTTGAGAAATGTGAGTTAACTGTGGATAATCCCAATGCCACCCCAACCAAAATCTACAAATCTTCAAAAAACCGTTTCCCAACCATGCCCCTTCATCCAATCAAACCGGTGAGACATCAACTCACGATACCCATACCCACGAGGTTCATGCTATCTTTAACGAGGTACCTATCGCCTCCCAATTACCTCACATCCCTTCCATAGAGGAGATCCTAGCCTGAAATCCTCCTTCCGCATTGGAACCAACCTCCCTTGTTCCTTCACCCATAGAGGAACACCTTTCATCTCCTTCATCACCAATGGAGGGGTCTTCTGCTAACATTGAGACCATCTCACCCCTAGCTTCACCACTTAGAGAACCTTTACCTATAGTACCTCCTCCACCCAAAGAGGAGCACCCATTTTCTCCTCCACCCACAGAGGAGCGCCCATCTATTCCTCCACTTATAGAGGAGCTCCCATCATCTCCTCCACCTATCATAGACCCAATTGAGATACCTTTGCCTCTCGGCGACCATTCTCCATCTCTGCTATCCAAAATCCACAGACCTACTTTCGGCTCTCTCCCACGGAAGTCGAAGCTAGCCAATTCCCCCGTCTCTAAGACACATTTTACGGGAATTCCCATTAGGTCCTCACCAACTCCACCCATAGACGTGCCGTTCTCACATTTGGACAATCACTTAGATTATGTGGATAGGGATTTTCTATGGAGGCACCTCTTACTCCCCGTCTCAACACAAATGCAGAGATCCCTCACTGATACCTCCACTATATATCCAAACACATATCAACCAATCAAACCAAATGCAACCATCCTTGTCGCAACCCCTTCCACGATACCCATTAGCACTCACACCACACTCTTACCCATAACCCGACCTACCTCTAAACCCAAACCCATACCTACAAAATTTGCCTCAACTAAACCTATTACCACTTTAGGAGTCACCCGACTACCGGCCTTACTCATCCACCTATTAAATCTGGATTTAGCTACGTCCTCCAATGTCAATACCACATCTACTCCGACACCCAAGCCAAAAAAAAACTCATCAACCTCATACCCCGACCACACCAATCACACCCGCACTTGTCCCGTCTGTCTTAAGACCTCAGCTACCCAACATGGTCAAGAAACCTTCACCCATCCATAAACCAATAACACAACAACCCATTCCTTCCTCACAAACCTCTAACCTACCTAGGTACACAACATGACTTACATCCACACTCGCAGTCTTTTTTACCACCAATACCTCCAATACCTTCAACAATTGCTTCATTACCCACCACACTTCGGGTCATTGTCCCTCACACCCCAAGTACGACCCGTGTCATCTACCTTCACAAGACCCCGTTATCCTCTTGGGTAACTCGCCCTCTTCCTCCATCTGCTTTTCCTTCTAGACCTCGTACACCCACATCACCTTTTCCCAAGAAGGTGCAACCCAAAAAAACCCCACTACCCCACAACAACGTAGTCAAACAACCCCACACCCTCCTACCCGTCCATCTACTGTACCCCTACCCAAACAAACACGACCGATACCTAAAACCACACCAGCACCTAAAACCGTAACTCGACTCGTTCCTACTCTTCCAACAATATTTCCTCGACAATCAACCACACCTACACCCAAACCCACGTTCACTTCCCATTGTGATCCACTAGCAGGTCCTATGCCAAAATTTTAACCAACCTCCTTGAGACTTCTGTTATCACATTACCGCCACTCTGACCTTATGACCCCCTCAAACCCAACCCCAAAGGGTTTGATGATACTAAAATTTGTGCATACCATCGTGTGCCAGGGCATGATGTGGAGAACTGAAAGGCCTTGAAAGCTTGTCCTTATCCAATTATGTCCACTATAAACCAACTTTGATGACGACGACCTTCTTCGACAAGGATCCTTCTTCACCGACACCCATTCCCACACTTTCCACTCAACAACCACAACCTCCACCCTCAAGATTTGAAATTAACATGGTTCACATAAGAGAACTTGCCACGTCACCACTCAAATATCGTTGTGCCTAACTAACCTCACGGGGTTTTCTCCTCCGGTAGGTTTTTTCCCTTCATGTCATTATACCACTCATCCTACACCTTCTCCGATTTCCAACTCCTCAAATCAACATGATACACATCACTACACGTGCGCAAAAGGGTAAAGACAAGGCAACTAACCCACCATCCAATCCTATACCCAACATACCATTTACACCCATACCTAAAATCACTATCCACGGCCCCACATACCCCATTTCTAATGGCATCACACATTACACAATGCTAAAAACTACACCAATATCCCCTCAAAATGTCCTTATATGACCTCATCCAAACCTCGGAATCCCATCATCAAGCTCTTATGGAGGTTATTCAATCTATTGAGGTTTTACCCAATGACCCTACACCTGTAGCCTCCATTATCACACCCCATCATGTAGCCTCTCTCACCAAATTACCACCTTCATCCTCACCTCACCTTGTTCACCAAGTGGCCTCCATTAGCTTCTTAGAGGAGGAGATTGCGCCACACCAAAATGATGACTCGACCCAACCCTCTTCATCTCCATCCACATTGATGACATATGGGTACGCCGTGTGATGATTGATGGAGGCAGAGCATTAACATCATTTCATTCCATGCATTTGCTCAAATGCACATACGAGAATTACATGCATAAACATCTAGTCATGTTGCGTTCATTCAACAACACTATCACCTCCACACTAGGCACTATCATCCTCCACGTTCGTGTGCCCCCCCATATTTGTTCGGAATTGTTTTATTATTGGAGTGGGAATTCCAATATAAATTTTTGCTTAGTAGACCCTAGACCCATGTCATGGGTTGCATTCCTTCCACTTTGCATCGTTGTGTACAATTTGAACATGAAGGACACACTTATACCATTCCATTTGACCCATCATCTTTCAAAACATGCAACATGCTTTACCAACCCAATGATGTGCTCATACTGCTCAAGCCGTCTACATCCGCAACGAATACCACTTCACCTACACCTCCACCTACCAAGATGTACAGCCGCTACCTTCACGACACATACCTCCTCCATTCCTACCCGCTATAACCTCCACTGACTAACCAATTAGCTTCCCAATCCATTAAATCCACCTCTCGCATCGACCTCGACACATCATCCATTCTGCTACCTACATACCAACCACCTTTGATCCTTGGAAAGTGTTTTTCAATGCCTCACTCGGGGGAGTACCACCTCTATAGTGTCAACACATTCCTTACTCTGCAGTATGGAATCCTTCACCAACACCCCTTGCTATGATCACCGTGTATGAGAATGCCTCCTTTATGGTCCTCCTCATCTTCGTATTAGTCTCACATATGGGGGACTTGATACTACCACTTACACACCTGAACCACCGTCACAACCCCGCCCATTTTCCACTGACTTCCAATCACTTACCAATCACAATTTCACCCTTACCTTCCTCTACCACTATGCGTGGAAGGGTTTTGGTTTTGGCCTTTACGAGCAAGGCCACCACACTGTTATTCCATGTACCACCTATAAATATAACAACCGTAGGGGTATTGGCTTCCTCGAACCTCCTACCAAACAGGCCCGTATTGAACTCATTGAGGACCCTAGCCCTTCTCCACCTTCACCTTCATCACCACCCTCACCCACAGAGCCAATGGATCCTGAATTTATCCCCCCTAACTTTTTTTTCATAAACACCTTTTCCTTGGGGCCTTTGACTTATCAACGTGAAGGTGAGTCCCCTTCCACTCTTCCATTCCCGTATCTTGCGATGATCGATGATGACACACGTACCATTAACGCTCATTCAATGTCGGGATGATGAATCCATACTCACCTACCTTGGTGCAAAGAGGAATCATATATTCATCGATCGTTACCCTCGAGATGCAAACCATGTTGAATGAATCAACTATCGAGATCAACATTCACACTCAGACAACTCGCACATCCTAAAGATCAAACAATCTTTAGATCTTTCTTTGAACAAGAAGCCATCACTTCTTTTCTCCAAGATTACAACCACACTTTCTCTTGGTCTTATGTAGACATGCTCGGTATTGACACCACCATAGTGGTCCACAATATCGTAACCATTCCCGATGCCAAACCTATCAAACAAAAGCTGAGGAAAATTCACCCTCGCATTGCTCTTTCGTCAAAGAAAAACTTCAATGCCTTCTTTCCATTTCCTTCATCTTACCCATTGATTATCCTCATTGGACTTCTAACATTTTACTTACCAAAGCAACAAGGGGACTCGAATTTACATGGACTTCCGTGACCTCATCCTCACCTACCCAAAAGACGGATTTCCTTTACTCAATATTGATCAACTCTGGTTGACCTCACCGCTGGTCATGAGATGCTATCACTCATGGATGGATTCTTAGGTTATAACCAAATTTTGCTTACCGCAGAAGATCAACACAAGACCGCATTTATCACCCCTTGGGGGACCTTCTACTATCGAGTCATGTCTTTTGGCCTTAAAAACGTTGGTGCCACATATCAGTGTGTTATGACTTACATCTTCCATGATATCATGCCTCACATATTGGAAGATTACGTGGATGATCTCTGGCCAAATCTAAATGTCACTCTAAGCACCTCACCGTCCTCAAAACCATCTTTGACCGCCTCATTAAATATTACGTCGCCTTCACCTAAAAAGTACATCTTTGCAATTCTCTCGGGAAAGATCCTCGGGATTTATTCTTTCTCTCTATGGTATAGAATTTGACCCCGCTAAAATCAAGGCCATTTTGGGAATGCTTCGCCCACTAACCTTAAACAACTCCATAGCTTGCAAGGTAAATTGTAGTCCATTTGCCATTTCATTTCACAATTATTTGATCGGTGTCAACCATTTCATCATCTTCTTAGGAAGGATGTCTCCTTTAAATGGGATGATGACTGTCACAAAGATTTTGAGGCCCTAAAACAATACCTTCTCCAACCACCTGTACTCATTCCACCTAAAGACGATCAACCTTTTTACCTATACATATCAGCTACCGATCATTCCTTGGGAGCCATGCTCGCTCATCGCGATGAACAACACAGGGAGCAGGTAGTTTATTACATAAGCCGTACTCTTTTGGACTATGAAACCCGATACAACCATCCAAAAAACTTTTCTTAGCCTTAGTTTTCATTTCCACCAAACTCCACCATTACCTACTCAACCACAAAACCTATGTCGTGACCAACACCGATCCCTTACACTTCATGTATGCCAAACCTTATCAAAATCAGTGTGCCACACGATGGATTATGCTTTTAGCTGATCTTGACCTCAAATTCATTCATCAAAATTCCATCAAGGGCCAAGCTATCGCTGACCAACTAGCCGACGCACCTATTTTTGGGGATCAACCCTCTAATTTTGACTTTCCTGATGAGTCAATTACTACTCTTTCCTGGATGAACCCCCTTACCAAATGACACTATTCTTCGACGGTTCCAAGTGTCAGCATGGGGGTGGGGCTGGTATTATCCTCATTCCTCTAGATGGAGAACCCATGCCTTTGTCTTTCAAACTAGACTTTGAATGCACCAACAATATTGTTGAATACGAAGCGCTCGTACTAGGTCTCAAGCTGCATATGCCCTAGATGTCAAATCAATCCACATCTTTGGTGATTCATAATTGGTCATCAACCAAGTCAATGGTATGTACCAATGTCGTAACGAGATACTTCAAAAGTATAAACATCATGTAGACATACTTTTGACCACCTTTGATCATTACACCCTTCAAACCATCCCACGTTCAACCAACAAATTTTCCGATACCATGGCCTGCTTAGCTTCCCAAATACCCGCTTCCCCGCCGATTCCAAAATCTTTGTCACCGTACAACACCTCCATTCACCTTCTTATTTACCTCACGATGTTTACTCGATTAGAACCGACACCCCTAACCTGAGTGACCTTTGGTATGAATAGTACTTTTACTACCTTTCTCTTTCCATCTTACCTCCCGATCTCACCCCATACTGCATAACGCACCTTCCTTAATAAGGTCTCTCGAGTGCACGTTGTTCTAGGGGGACTCCTTTATAAACATGGCTTTGATGGTATTCTCTTACGATGCCTCACAAGTTCTGAAATTCCTTATACCATTAAGGAGGTTCATGATGGCATATGTGGAGGTCACTTTAGTGGCCTTGCTTTGTTCTTAAGCATATTCTCTCGCCTAGGCTATTCTTGGCTGACCCTTAATCGTGATTGTTGCGACTATGTCAAACGTTGTGTCAAATGTCAACAACATTCCAATATTCATCATACACCCAGTCATGCCTTACAAGTCACTCGTGACCTTTGGCCCTTCTCTCAATGGGGTTTGGATCTTATCAGAGAAATCAATCATCATTCTTCCCAATGCCATCAATGGATCATAACTACTACCGAATACTACAAAAAATGGGTAAAATCCATACCACTCATCTCCATGAAAGCTGAGAAGATATGTGAGTTCATTAACCATCACATCATTTGTCGCTTTGGTGTTCCTCATCGCCTCATCACTGACAATGGAAAACAATTCAAAAACAAAACATTACAAAAACTTTGCGATGCCTTCGGCATTCAGCTTAGTTTCTCATCACCTTACTACCCACAAACCAATGGCCAAGCCAAATCCACTAACAAAAGCCTCAACAAAATTCTCATGAAAGTGGTTGACAATACTGGGAAAGATTGGCAAACACACATTCCTTTTTCCTTATGGGCATACCACACTAGTATTCACACTTCCACTGCGACACCCTTTTCGCTGGTCTACAGTACAAAGGCTATTCTACCTCTTGAATTCCATATCCCCTCACTCCACATTTCTCTCCATGACATGTTTATTGATGATGAGTTTCGTCAGGACCTCTTAGCACAACTAGAGTGATTAACGAACATCGTCTTAATGCTGGATCACCTTCAAGTCTATCAACAACGTATTAAACGTGCTTATGAAAAACGTGATCATGAATGAACCTTCCAAGTCGGTGACCTTGTCTTGAAAGAAAATCAACACGTAACCAAGGTAAAAAAAGTATACGGGGAAAATTTGCTCCTAATTGGCTTGGACCATACATCGTAACTCATACCTATGGATTAGGTGCCTATCATTTATCCTCACTTGATGGTAAACCCGAACCTGAGCCCCTTAACGTATTTCATCTTCAACCATTCTATTGTTGACTCGTTGTCCTACCTCACCCTTTGTCTCTTTACATGCTCATCCCTTGAGTGTCATCCACTTCATACACCTCCCTAATGTTTAAACAAGAATCATGTGAGTACCCGTCATTTGTTATCTTCTCTTGAATATGTGTAACACGGCATTGCACATAGCATGATTCTCATGGATACTTTTCATCTACCTTTAGATGAGATCCCATGGTCGTTCCACCTTGAATTTTGAACAAGAGTCCTATCCTCCACCTTGGTCTTGTCCATGATTTCAAAGACCTCACATGGGACCCAACTCCTTGATTCAAACTTCTAATAAAAGATGAATCCCTCAAAAGGACATCTTCCTCTCGACCAAATTGCTGCTATAAATAGAATTTGCTCCTCGAAGGACAACTATGTGAAGCTTTCAAATAATAAAAAAAGTGAGAGAAACTGAAGCTTCCTGCATTGATCAGCTTCATGAAGACCTCAAGGAGTACCATATTATTTATCCCATATAGACTTCCCACATCGATCAGTCTATCAACACAAAAAACCTTTTAGTCATGGACTTGCCCATTATGACCTAGGACCCCTTGCCCAAAGGCCTTGTTACTTCAACATATAAAATTAACTACCTTTCACCCACCTTACCATTTCCACTTGCATTTCCTCAATCACCTCAAGGGAAATCTTGGAATTTCAACATTTGGTGATCATGTAACTACTTTCACCGTAGAACAGCTTAATCGTGCAATATCTTTAGGGCCACATGTTCATCACCCTCCAAGGTATGATCTATCCAAGATGATCCTACCCAATCAGTGGCTTTATTACTCCCCTCTTATCTTTTAACCATATTTGTTTATGTTTTGATTACCTTATATAGGACTTGGTCCTTGACACTTACCTTTGGGGTAGTCCTCCCCTTTTGCTATAATTTCCTTCACCTGTATCCTTTTACCTATAATCTACCCACACCTATTACACCTAGACCCACAACATGCCCAAAAACCTACCAACTCATTCTCATATTCTTCCCTAGCTCATGGGAGAACTACATCGGCCTGAGGTCCCTTTTCACGGGACTATGTAGGTAGCACTCTGAGGGCATGGGGCCCTTGGAGGATAGCTCAACCATTCTCTACCCTAAAACAATTCATCAACCACACCTAACTCACCATTTATTTCAAATTTCACTTAGTTCCCATTTTCTAACACAATTGGAAATTAAGCCACATACATAACAAGTTGCTTACCACAACATACATTTATTACACCTACCATCTCTCTATCATCACTATGCATAGATTATACAACATTTCACATATAACCCATAGTATCATTCATTGCCAAAATAATGAATCATAACTAAACCCATCACAACTCAACCATGCCTATAACTTGACTCAATCCATGCCTACAACCTAACTCAACCATGCCTATAACCTAACTCAACCATGCCTATAACCTGACTCGATCCATGCCTAAACAAACCTAACTCCATCATGCCTAACTCACCTAATTTCAAACCACATCAAACCAACAAACCCACATCTCATCTAATACAAGCCATGAATCCAATATCTCATAAACACATTAACACATCACAAAATACCATGTATCTCATCATATAAATCAATAAATGTGTATCTCAATCTACATGCCTATCTCATCATGATCATCATCTCCAAATGTTGGCACGTAGGCTGATATACAATATAAGATATCGGTACGTAGGCTGGTCTCATATATACAAAAAGAATGAATGAATCAATACAACAAATCTTCTTTGCACACAAGCTGGTATATGCTCAAAATATACAAAAATCACTCGTCGTACATCCTCACCGTATTTGGCACGCAGTCGGGTATGTGATAAAAAATACAACTATCTTCAGCACGTAGGCCGTCATATATATAAAAACAAATCACTAGTATACATCAAAAATCTGGTGACCGCATCTCAGGCATCTCACCGGATGTCCTCCATCTCTGTATCATTTGCACCCTCGGCCTCCTGTGTCCCTGCTAGCACATCCCCTAGCTCTCGGTCACTATATGTTGTTGGCCTCTCCACGATCGAGCCTTGGAACTCGTTGACCTCTTGTGCTCTCCACACTATGTGTGCAGGATCTCATCCTCTCATTGGACACCTGTTGTGCCCTGTACTCCCCGTAGGAGAGGAAGTCTATCCCGGATGCCATGAGTTGGTCCTGATAATATCTTACCTCACCTAGGGCATCCCATAACCTGGATACAGGCACGGTTTGTGGTGGTCCCATAGGTCTCGACCCTTATACCTACCCTGTAGCGACCTGCCATGCGCCAACCTGTGAACTGGGACCAGCTCCCTATGCCTATGGTGGTGTCCCCTACCCCTGTGCCTATATTTGGGCTGTAAGGCCCCAATCACGTGCACAGGCTATGGCCAATCGGCCCTATAAAGCTACTAATCGAGCAATAAGGTGTCACCGACCATCTCTGTCTCCATCTCCTCCATCTCCTCCACCCTCTCCCTTCGCCATTTGGGCCTGTAGACTGGCCACATGTACTCATAGCTCTACTACCTCTGCCTTTGACCCCTCCACCGTGTATCGTAGTATACCTCTCTTCGTGATCAACATCGCTACCGACCTTGTAGGGTGTCTCTCTGCACTGTAATACTAACTAGGTCAGGCTACCCCGGTCTAGGTGGTATGGCTCGTAACTGAGCCACCCACCACTGCCTGTACCTATCTATACATCCTATGTCATCTATCCACCGATCCAATAGATTCTCCTCCTCCCCTGTAGGCATTGTCGGTTGTGGTAGAGGTAGAGGCCTCTCTATGTCATCTCTCTGATACTGTGGGAAGGATGGAGGAATATCCTATACAAGCCCAAAACTGCAGGACCACTCTCATCGGGATCATCTCATCCTCCTCATAACAACGACCACCGTATCCACCTCTCTAGCTAGATCTCAGCTAGCTCTCTCATGCATGTGCCTATATGAGGGGAATCCCACATATGGCCTCCGGATAATGTCCACTCGGCCCAACCCCTCCAACAATCGCCGAAAATGGGCCACATCATATGTCGGCCTATCTCGATCTCTCGCTCTCCCGCCATCGACACCCATCTCCTATATCCTACCCACACATCTTACTGGGAATGTATCTTCTTGAGCCATCCCTATAGGTTGAACACAAACTATGTGCTCGTAGGACCAACAATATAGTATAAATGTACAACACAAAGCTAAACTGCGTGAACCGCCCATACGCCCATAGCTCTTGGTATAGCTGCACCAAGAATGTTGGTGCCCAGGAAAAGCATGTCTCATACACCATCATATCGTGGAGCACCCCCATCGGTGAGCGGGAAATCCTCCACCCTCTACACCATGCAAAGTGGCAGCACCACACTGCCTCCATCAATAGAACCACTAGCCTCGTCTCATCCAGACGGGCTAGGTACATCTCGCCATAGCTCAAACTGGCACTATGGAATCTTAGCTCTACCGCCCCCTCACCAAAAACTATCCCGATCAACTCCTCTGAGGCCTTGGAGGAGATAGAGTAAACATGGGCCCCTAATATGGGTAACCGCAAAATCCAGAACACGTCCTCCAGGGTGATAGTCATCTCACCCATCGGAAGGTGGAACGTGTTGGTCATGGAGTCCCATCTATTGATGAACATGACCATCAAGATGGGCTGTCGAAAAACATGTTGGTAGTGCCAAATACCACTCAAGCCCACTGTCTCCATGTGCTACAGCTCCAAAGGGGTCGCTAAGCCATGCATAATGTCACCAGTAGAGGCGGAACCCTATCCCACATATGTAACTGTGATCTCCCCTGCATCTAATCCAAGAACAACATTAATCTACATTTACCATGACCATATTCACCAATTATCATTACCCAACACCCTATTTTTTACCCTATCAACCTCAACTACCTCACCTACATCACTTTTGGTCCCTTGTGCTTAAAATCCCGAATGGTGCCGGTTCATCATAACGGCATCGATCACCCATAAACCGACATCGGTCACCTGTTTGGTGATCGATATGCGATTCATATTTACCAAGTCACCCTTAACCGGCATTGGTCACACATCGGTGACCGATACCGGGTTGACCGATGCGATCCATCGCGAAAAATTCCATGACTTCCCAAACCCTCCTTTTTCTATAAACCTCCCCTTGCCCCTTCTACCCCACCTACAATGACCTAAACTACCCCTGGACCTCTACCCACCCCACCTATACACTTTACTACCCTCCCCCTCTTTTTTTCCCGTTATTCCCCCATACCCACATTTCACTTTTTCCCACCCACAAAATACAAAACACCCAACAAAACCCTACAAATAACAAATAACCACAACCTATAATCTATTTAATCTACAATATAGAGTTAGGCGCTTACCTCGTCGCGCTGCCGCCGTCTCGGTGGCACGTCTAGCCCGCTTATGCTTTGGTGGTCTCGCCCAATCCCTCTCCCGCCTCTACCATCACCGAATATCTACTCACAACCTCCACCCAATCAACTCTCTCTCCCTGATCCTGTGGACCCACTACTCACCAACCCAACCTCGTAAAATCACATTGCCCACTCAATGTCCCGTTTCCTCCCGGACACTTTTCTTAATTTTTTCTCTTTTTATCATTTTCTTCACCTGCAAATAACAAATGAATAACAAAAAAACATGGATTTTTTGTTTTTATAACAAACCCAACCTAACCGATGTCAGTTACCCTTGACCGGCATCGGTCACGTGCCCTACTCAACCATCTCCAGTTTCCTATCGATGTTGGTTATCCATGACCGGCATTGGTCACCCTCACCTACACATTGCCCTTACTTTTCCATTTTACCCCACCCTTTAACTTGCTCCTTCACCCCATCCAACCTTTGCCCAACCCAATACCTTACCTTTCCGACCTCGACACTTCCTACCTCCATTTGTAATCCTTTGGGGACTTCTTATTATTTTACCCCTACCTCGGCCTTACCCATGTCATGACCTAGATATTTGGACCTAGACCACTACTAGTGACCTTTGATCTCATGTGCTCACTATACCTTGAAAGCTGTTACCTATTTTGATTGACCTAATGACCTTACCTAGCCTATTGCCGTGACCATTTATCCTAACCCTACCTTTGGTGTACCAGAACATACCTAAACGTTCCTGCACCTAACCTACGTTGTGTTTCTTGACCATATCCTATACCTTGGATACCAGATTCACTTCAACCTTGTTTGGATAAACCTATCGACCTTAGATGATGTAGAGTTTTCCTACTCTTCAACCTCGGTAGCGTCTGTACTGGTTTATACATGTGTGTGCATTTGATCATTACTTACCTTTGACCCTAACCCATTACCTAGATTTCCCGAGTAGACCTTTCACCCTTTTCCCCGTATCCACTTACCTTTTCCTCACATTTACCTTTTATCAAACCACTCACCACTTTAGCTTTTGCCTCGTCGCAGTTCCTAGTTTGAGGGGATCACCTTCACCCACACATGGGGCAACCACATGTTATTTTTGTTAGTGCCACTTACCAATACAAGCTACGTAACAAAAAGGGCAAAACGTAGACACTAAAATTAGTTCACACTCCCTTTGGTCTTGTGACCAATAAGCACCCTTTATTACATTTACCTAGCCATGACCCCTCTTCACCCCACTAATATTAATTTAATTAGTTTAATTAAATTAATTCATTACCCTCACTATATTTATTATTTAAATAATATCCCCACATATAGTTCACTTAGACACCTCACTATGCCAACTTAATCTAAGACCTATTCTTAGTAAGTTGGCATAACTAACTAAGATTTACCCAAACCCTAAAAATCAATTCCTACATTCCCTCTAACCACATCACTACATGCTCACAAGAAGCTCCCGCCTAATCCGTGGGATAACAACATGAGATCCAAATAAATCGGGAGGATCTCCTAGTTTATTAAACCTAAGAAATCTCACCTTAACCGACGTCGGTTACCCCTAATGTCACATGTTAAGCTAGACCACCGTCGGTTACCCTTTTAACCCCTAAACTACCTTATTCTCAAGGTTGGAAAACATTGGGAGAAAGTTAACAAGAAAGAACACATCTCAGAGAGATAACACATCTTTAGAGAGAAATTTCCGGTGAAAACTTGCATCCAAGGAAGGAGATTGAACATCTTCTCTCCGCATGACCATCCCACCATGATCGATCTATCCAAGAAAAGACGAGTGTACATGTAGCCCATGCACAAGTCTTTCTTTAGTTGGTGATCACTTGCAACCTTCAAACCCATCATCAACACCTCCATCCCTCACACACGGACATTCGAGAACGAATCCAAGTAAGTACAACATCATACTTTCCTAGTTATTTCATTTCATCATCATTTTATCATCCATTGTTTATCTTGCTCCCTATTGACCTTCTCCACATTTTCACCTCCATATACCCATTAAAACCTCGCCAAAGCCTACTCGGTCACCCAATACCTTGTCCCAACTAACCCAAGTCCTTTGTCAGGCAATAAAAAAGGAGACCCCATCTTATTTTGTGACATTTCCATATTTGATGAAGAATCGCACTGGTTATACATAACTGCGTTGTCGTCGGTCATCCTTGACCAACACCGGTCTATGTGTTTTCCCACACAACCTAGAACAGATACCTACCCACCTAATTCACGTCACCCTCATTCACTTGTGATTTACGAGACCTTTATCGACCTGCAGAGACCCAGAACCAATTATTTGACCTTTGGATTCTATTCTAGCTTAGCCTGTTAGATTAGATCTATTTCTTATTGTGTTTTTAAGTGAGATACCTAAATCATTTTAAAATAACAATAGGATTTACTTTGTTTACATCATTAAATTGTTTAAAACAGTGGACTGAAAACCATCTAAGAAGTACCGTACTTCCTAGATCTAGTATACGCTAGGCAGTTCACTGCCCATATTGTTTAATTCCTTTTGGTGGTCTTGTTTTCATTACAAGTAGTTCCTCCTAGCCAAAAGGAATCTCTCACGATCAGTTGTGGATCTAGAAGTCATACGTGCGTAACAACCCATCAACCAAAATTTGAATAGGTATTCCTCCTATGCCCGTTACCCTATCTATTTCGTCAACACTTCAAAGAAACGATCTAAGAAAAAGGTGAAACATCATCATTGGTTGGTTGATCATTAAAGTTATCCTTAAGGTACATATCTTCTTGAGAAAAAATTAGGCTTTTGGAGCGTATACCTGTGTGTGGTATTTTGTTAATTGTTAACTTTGGTTGCATTCACATATTAGGAATTTATGATATTATGGCCATAATACCATGTAATGACTCACATAAAGTTGTTCATGGGTGCATTCTTAGGGTTACATATCTATCTAGAGTTTCATTGTTGATGATTGTTAAGGGAACAAATAAGAAATTGGTATTTGTCATAATGTATTTTAATAATAGATTTCATATAAAAGTTGGCACATAAGAAGAAACCAAAGGTATATTTATAAAGAATACATAAATTTTTTGAGAATGCCCCATGTTAGCATACCACCAACAAAAAGGGGTCATACAAAGTGGGTAGGGATTTAAAAGAATCAATGTGAGTAGTTTTAGGAGTAGGGATGATTTGATGTAATTATTGAGAACTCAAGGGTTGGTGGTGAGGGTTTGACTAAGTTGTTGAATGCTTTTTATTATAAATAGAAAATAAGTGAATGCAATAGATTTCCCTTTAGAAGGGGCTTGATAATGACAAGTGTTGATAACATTAGCGATTAATTGAGTGGATATTTGAGTAGTTTTTAAGGGGAATTCAATTACCTCATAAGGAAGTCTCACCTTTTAGATTTTTTAAGGCTTCCTTCAATGCGTTAGGGGATAAATACCTAACCTTATATTGGAGAGTGTGATTAAATGTTAGAAGGAATATTTGAAAGAGATTTTGGTTGTCAAGCGTATGATTATATTTGTTTCACATTGAAATATTTTGAGAGAGAATATTGGGAAGCTCAATTTATTAAAGCTCCATTAATAGATCAACTAGCTCTTCCAATTTCATGATTTATTATGGATGAGCTTCATTATACAATTCTACGATCTCACTAGTTAGTGTTTTAACTAGTAGTTTGATAGTTCCATAATTATTGTTATGGACACACTACTTGTATTTGTTTCTAACATCCTTAAGATGATGGGTGGGATTATTTGACCCATTAGAGGATATGAATGGAGAAATCCCCCTAATTACATCAAAATGATATAAGGACATATGGATCATTTCGTGTGATTTGTAAAACCTTATTACACATTGGAGGTTGGGGTATTGGTTTCCCAAAGGCATTAGAGGTATAATAACATGATTAGTGGTTCTAATAATGATTCTTGGTGGTTGAGATGAAATTTTATTTTTTTGTTTTGCATTTGGTATATGTTTTGGTTAGTTGTTGATGATTTCATACTAGTCATTCCCCCAAAAATTGAACCATCACAAGGTTGGTGTTAATTATTGGGGTTTGACTAGGAGAATTTATAGGATTGGTAGTATTATTGATAATATTTGAACAATTGGAAAAAAATTATCAAGTGTATTCTTAAAGAGAGTATTAGTTGATTTGAATAGAAGATACATGTAGTGGGTTTATGCGAGGTTATGTTAATGGGAACTTTTGGTTTGATGAAATTAGATATAATATTTTTCCTTATTAAGAGTGACAAGGTTCCTAATATATAAATTCTAAAGAGAATCTTGGGATCTACCTGTTTTATTTTTATCATGTTTCATTGAATGGTTATTGTATATTGTGATTGTGAAAACTGCACCATGAATGATTGGTTTCCATTGTGGGCACTTTTTACAAATCAATTTTTGCATGGTACAATTTATTAAATAACCAATGATGACAACGAGGACCTCAAAATATAAATGAAATATTTTAAATATGCTCACATCACTCTCTCAAATTTAGTATTTCTCATTTCCTAAATTTTCTCATTCTAGCCTACCCCAACTATCAAGAAAAATGATTTTGGATTTCATGCCCCATTTCTAGAATTTTAAAAATGTGCCTCTTAAACACTACAAAGGTTTGCACATATGCCATGGTTGTCACCTCAACGTTAATGACATACTTTTTAACTATTGCGGTGGTTTCATAAACCTTACAATGGTCTTGATAACTATGATGGTGGTTATGTACGCACCTCTTGTAGACACTTACAGTTCCATCCTATTTAAATGTTGATTTTCTCTTATTTCATGAATGTGATTTTTTCCATGATTTTTTTAATAAAACATCTATATCAACTTTTTGACCCCAAATCACTCCTATTTGACACCAATTCACTTAATTTCATGTCATTATGATCTAATCTTGACCTTAAATCAAATGTTTTATATAGAGGTGTAGACACCCTAAAAATACATACCTATTTCTAGCCATTCCTAGTTATCCCTATCCTTTGCATAATATGCCAATCCACATCCCTTTAGAATTAATTTAATTAATTCTATCATGCTTTAAGTATTCACCCACATCCCTTTAGAATTAATTAAATTAATTCTAATCATGCTTAAACCATACTCCTATATATCCCTTGGCTAATTTAATTAACTATTTATTTAATTAAATAGTTAATTACCCACTCACCCTCCACTTAGCTCCACTTCACTATCTTAGTCACTCAAGTTGAATTAACTCACTCCACTCAAGTTCTACAACCCTATAAAGGTTAAAGAAGCACTAATTCACGTACAACCACCTTCTTGAATAAAATTTACTATCAATCAAATATTCATTGCCCCTTAATGGATATTCAAACCAAATCAAATGGCTATTTCATGAAAATGCATTCATGTTCTTGTAACTCATTCAAATATTGATCCACAATCCATGGCCTCTTCTTCATCTATAAATATGAGAATCTTTCATTTGCAATTCAATCTTGGGAATCTTTAAGAAATTGTAGTAAAACTCTACTCATTTGTCATGAGTTCACATACCAAAAGTTTTTCCTTGTGTTCACTCTTTCTCGTAGAATTTCTCATTCATTTGGAGACCAAATTGGAGCATCCACATTTAAACAAATCAAATATATCCATCAAGTGTATTTACACTTTAGCTATCTCATCTTGAGGTGGAAATAATACTATAAGGGAGGTTTTATTTTCATTATTGGCTTACTTATGCATTTACTTGTATTTTCCTTGTTTACATAGCTTCTTGAAGACCTAGCTGAAAGTAATTTGTTCATTGAAAATATTTCTATTCACACCCTTGACATATTCTATCCCATTCTTATCCATTAGGACCAGAAAAATCAAATATCTATGGAACTCTTTCAGAATGATGAGGCCATCAAAGAGTTTCTCGGGACTCGATACCCTATTCCCCTATCACATCACAAGAAGGGTTTCGATATAAACCTTGATGAAACATTTTATTTTGGTGAATAATTAGAATACTCCAATCCACCAAAGAAAAAAACTAAAAACAAGAAAAATAAAAATAATCTCTTATAGTGAAAAACTTCACCGAGGTGCTATTTGAGAAGCAAAAAGAAAAGAAAGTAAAAAATCGAAAAAGGAAAAGGATGCATCTCCTGGTGAAAACCTTTCCGAGGAACCAGAGAGAGGAGACTCACTTCCAGATTAAGAATTTTACCTCCATCAACCTACAACATCCTTTCAAGAAATGGATACATCCAAAATAATCCTAGAAGAGACTATCATAATTAACATTGGCACATATGAGAATCCTAAACTATTACAACTTGGTGCAAGCTTATCATAATCATAGATATAAAAATTCACGAAACTACTCACTAAGTTTGAGGGTTCCTTTTCATGGTCATACAAAGACATGCAAGGTCTTGTTCCCTTACTTGTAGTGCACAATCTTTTGGTTCACATAGACGTGAAACCAGTCAAGTAGAAACTCAGGAAAATGCACCTTAAAGTGTCATTATTGGTTAAAGCGAAATTCAAAAAATGCTAGAGGCTGGTATCATAAGATCAATTGACTATTCCAAATGGATATCTAATATGGTACCCATTGCTAAAAAGACACCAAGGATCTAGTTCTACACATACTTCCATGATATCAACACAAGGTTTTTACGAAGGAAGGATTTTCTTTACCCAATATTGACATGATCATAGACTCTACAGCTGGCCAAAAATGTTATCTCTAATGGATGGATTTTTGGGTTATAATCAGATTCAAATTACAGAAGTAGACCAACATAAGACAACCTTCACAATATCCTGTGAAACATTCTATTACAACGTCATGCCTTTTGGCCTTAAGAACACGGGGTAACCTATTAATGCCCAATGAATGTCATCTTTCATGATTTGCTTCATGACATCATGGAGGACTATGTCAATGACATCCTTTCTAAATCTAAAACTAGAGTATATAATCCAATTGTCTTGTGACGCATCTTTGAACGATTCGGGAGTATAAGGTACACCTTAATCCTAAAAAATGTGTCTTTGGTGTTACTTGAGGAATCTCCTAGGATTCATAGTCTCACGAAGGGAATTAAAGTTGGCCCCACTAAATTAAATAAATTATGGATATACATCCTGTAGAATTTGCACCAACTACAAGGTCTCAGGAAAATATTCATCTATTCGGCACTTCATATATTATTTATAAGAAAAATTTCATCATTTTAACTAGCTACTTAGGAAATATCGCCAATTCAAATAGACCTCGGAATGTCAAGATTATTTCACAAAGTTTAAACAATATCTATCATCTTCGTTGGTACTAATGCTTCCTATTCAGGATAAGCCTATGCTCCTTTACACATCAACTACATAACATGCAATAGGGGAATTAATTGAAAAAAACAACTACAAAGGACAAGAGCAAGTTGTTTAATATCTCAGTAGAACATTGATTGATCATGAACTCAAATATTCACTATTTAAAAATTATGTTTGACAAGATTAGCATTCACATTTCACAACTTATGTCACTACTTAGTCAATCATACAACGAAACTCATTTCTAAAGTAGGTCCTCTTAAGTTTTACTTTCAAGACATGTTCTAAGCGGCCAAATGTCTAGCTAGGTCATTCTCCTTCGTGAGTTTGATATTGAATTTTTAATCAAAAAGAGATAAAAGGGAAAGATCTTACATATAAAATTTCGCCACACCTTTACCAGTTTAGAGGTGCTTCATCTTGAATTCCCAGAGGAACACCTATTATATGTGGATGTTGTTCCTTTATGGACTCTAATTTTTATGGATCTTGAAACATTCACAGTAGAGATCGATATTCTATTATGAACACCTGAAAATTATGTTATTCCAAAATCATATCGCATTAGATTCGCTTGCACAAAATACATCGCTAAGTATGAAGCCCTTATAACAGTTTAAAATTTGCTATATCTTGATGGCTTAAAGAATTAACATTTTATGGGGATTCTCTTTTGATTATAAAGCGCAAGTCGGTGGTGAATACTATGTTAAGGATGAAAAAATGATTCCCTAAAAGTGCATGGTTGATAGTCTAAAAGGGTACTTTTGAATTATTACCTTTGAGAAAGTTCCTCGTCTACAAAATAAATCATGAGATACCATGGTTACTATTACATCTGTTGAGTTGCGGAGCTCAATTACTTCAGATTAGCATGTTATATTAAACTTACTGGAAAACACAATAACCGACATCGGTTATGTAGGGAATGACATCATCACTCTATGACTAGCATCGGTCAAGAGGAGGAACCGACATCGTTAGGGCTAACCGAGCGTCGAGTTGGTCGTGTGTGACTGTTTTATTTAACTCACATGAATTAGATCTATTTTTAGTATTAAAGAAAATCTATTGATTGTAATTACATGGCTAAGTGCCCTAAGTTTTTATATGCCTATATAAACATGAAAGCTAGGGTTTAGAAGTAAGGATTGTAGAAGTTAATGATTATTGTGTTTAGAAGTAAGGATTGTAGAAGTTAATGATTATTGTGGAAATAAGTGAGAGAGAGAGAATTCTTGGGGAAGAAGGATAAGTTTGAGAGAAAAAAGTTTTGTACATCCGAGAGGTGTGAAAGATTGTAAATATTCATTGTATATCTTCACAAAGATTTGGATAATATATTGGCTTGTTTCTTGGTGGATGTAGCCCACACTAGGTGAACCACGTTAAATCTGGTTTTGATTTATATCTATTTTTTTGTATATTTCTTCTGGTAAAATATCTACTTTTATTGCATGTATGCTTCAATTTGATATATTATACATGCTGACCATGTGCTAACCCCAATAATTGGTATCAAAGATTTGTTTGAGGGTTTTGTGTGTTAACAAATTTACTCACGAGAGGTTTTTTGATTGAGTAGGAGATACAACAATAACAAAAGAAAACAAATACAAGCTAGAGAAGTTTGACGATTTGAAATTATCAATTATGGAAGATACATATTGAGGATTATCTATATCAAAGATATCTATACTTACCATTGGATGAAAAGTCAGGACCTACAAAAATGACTAATGAAGAATGGAAGATTATTTGAGAAAGGATTTGGGATCTATAAGATTGAGCCTAGCAGCATCAATGTTCTTCCAATATTATAGAAGTGACATCTATGGTAGAGTTAATGAAATCTCTTACTAATTTATATGAAAAACCTAGTGCTTCAAATAAATTTTATTTGATGAAGAAAATATTTACTTCTAAGATGCATGAAGGTGGATTTGCATCTAGTCATTTGAATGATTTCCGATCTATTGTAAATCAGTTAAAATCGGTTCATATTCCATTTAATGATGAAGTGAAAGCACTCTTATTCTTATGTTCTTTTCCTGATAGTCGGGATAGCTTGGTAATGGTTGTTAGTAATACGAAATCTGCTAATAATATTTTAAATTTTGATGATGTGGTTAGTATAAGATTGAATGAATAAATTCATAGGAAAAGTATAAAGGAATCATCATCTGGGAATGCTTTAAATGTAGAAAGTAGAGGCAGGAAAAAGGAGAGATCCAAGAGTAAGAGTAATGAGAAATCAAAGTCAAGGGATGACATATCTAAATCCATAGGTAAGGGAATTACCTATTGGAAATGTGGAAAGAAAGGACATGCAAAGAAATATTGTTGGTTAAAGGATAAAGAGAACCAACACCCAAAAAAAGGTAACGAGGAAAATATTGCAACATAGGTAATACAAGATGATCTTATTCTTTCTTTGGATAATATAATAGAATCACGGGTTTTAGATTTAGGAACTTCTTTCCATTAAACCCCTAATAAGGATTATTTTAGAAATTATGTCCATGACAATTTTAGGCAAGTTTATTTGGGTGATGATCAACCTTGCGGTATAAGCTGGTAAAGCGAAGTTCATCTAAAATTGTAGAATGGAAATACATGGGTATTGAAAGATGTGAGACATGTACCAAGCATTAAGAGGAATCTTATTTTTGCAGGGCAAACCTAGGAAGCTAGTTGCATGGTTACATTCATAATGAGACTCTTGTAAAGTTACCAAGGGTTATTTTGTTGTGGAAAGAGGTAAGAAGGTAGAACGCTATATTTATCTACCTATGTTATTGATTCCTTTTTTGTGTTATCTACTTCATATTTAGATGCATGCATGTGGCATAATCGGTTGGGCCATATGAGTCAAAAAGGAATGTAGATCTTAAAGGATAAGGGTAATTTATTAGATTTGAAAGATTTAGATCTTGATTTCTATGAGCATTGTATCTTTGGAAAGAAAAAGAGAGTGAGATTTCTCAAAGTTGGGGCAACTAAGAAGGAGAAAAAATTAGAGCTTGTACACTCAGATGTGTGGGGACCACCTAGGTAGCTTCTCATGGAGGATCCTAGTATTATGTTACTTTCATTGATGATGCTATAAGAAAAGTATGGGTTTATTATATTAAACATAAATCGATGTTTTTGATACTTTTAAAGATGGAAAGCCCTTGTTAAAAATGAATCAAATTCAAAGTTAAAGTGCCTTAGATTTGAAATTGGTGGTGAGTAATGTAACAAGACTTTCAATGATTATTGTTCAATGAATAGAATACATAGAGAAAGGACGGTCTCAAGAACACCACAAGAGAATGGTGTTACAAAAATAATGAATAGGACAATCATGGAACGTCTTTAGAAGTATGATGATACATTTTGGATTGCCTTAGCGTTTGGGTAGAAGTAGTTGATACAATGGTTTATTTGATTAACCATGGGCATTAAAGTTCACTATATGGAGGAATACCAGAGGAATCTTGGATCGAGAAAAGAGTTAGACCTTTATTTTCTTAAATTTTTTGGTTCAAAAGCTTTTGTGCATATTGATAAGGAAAATAGGAAAAAATTGGATGTAAAATCCAAGAGATGCACTTTCATTGGTTATGGATCTGGTGATTTTGGATTTCATTTTTGGGATTTAGAGAATTCTAAAATTATTAGGAGTCGTGACATTGAATGGAATGAAAAGAGAATGTACAAGGATCAAATTTTGGTACCCAAGGATGAACTGGTTGAGAAGTTTGTGAATGAAAATGAACTCTCGAATTTAAAATTCATACCTATAGGGTCACACAGTAACTGGTGTCGATTGACCCCTAATCGACATCATCGGTCAATTTGAAGTTTATTATTAGTTACAAGGAAGAGCCAAACTGACATCGATTAGCGTAAGCGGTATCGATTCACAGGTGACCGGCGTCGGTCACTATTATAATTAGAAAAAAATGTCCAGGAGGTTCAGAATGAGCCTTTAGTACCCCAAACTTCTATGAGAAGGTCACAAAGGGTAAGTAAAGCTCTAGAAAGATTTACACCATCTCTATCTTATTTATTATTGACTGATAATGGTGAACTAGAAATTTTTGAAGAAGCAATTTTGGTTGAGACTCACATTCAGTGGGAGCATGACATGGATGAGGAGATGGACTCTTTGGAACAAAACCAAACTTGGGATTTGGTTAAGTTGTCAGTAGGTAAGAGGACATTGCAAAAAAGTGGGTTTACATGATCAAGTAAGAAGAGGGTGGACAGAAAAGGTACAAGGCAAGGATTGTAGTAAAGGGATTTAGATAGAAAGCAAGTATTGACTTTGGTGAAATATTTTCTCATGTTGTAAAAATAAATTCCATACGTATTGTATTGAGTATAGTTGCAGTAGATGATTTACATTTAGAGAAACTAGATGTGAAGATGGATTTCCTTCATGGTGATTTGGATGAAGATATTTATATGCAACAACCACTTGGGTATGAAGTCAAGGGCAAGGAGAAACTAGTGTGCAAGTTGAAAAAAACTTATATGGGCTCAAACAAGCTCCAAGGCAATGGTACATGAGGTTTGATAGTTTCATGCATGAGCATGGTTACTTGATATGTGAATTTGATCATTGTTTTTATTTCAAGAAGCTTGAAAATGGGAGCTATATTTTTTTTTACTATATGTGGATGATATGCTTATTGTAGGATCTAATATGCGGGATAGTGATGATCTTAAGGAAAGATAGCCCATAAATTTTCTATGAAGGATTTAAGAGTTGCAAAAATAATCCTTGGCATATAAATACACAGAGATAGGAAGAATAAGAAATTGTATTTGTCTCAGGAGGATTATATCTACAAGGTGTTAGAAAGGTTTAAAATGTAGAATTCAAAACATGTAAGTACACCTATGGCTGGACACTTCAAATTGAGAAAATATCAGTGTCCTTCATCACATGAAAATGTCAAATACATGACATGAGTACCATATACTTCAGCAGTTGGGAGTCTCATGTATGTTATGGTTTGTACCAGACCATACATTGCACAGGAAGTGGGATTTGTGAGTAGATTTATGGCCAATCCAGGTAAAGAGCATTGGAAAGTAGTCCAATGGATACTCAAGTATTTGAGAGGGACATCTAGCATGCAGTTATGCTATGGAGGTTCGGATATTTATTTATGTGGCTATGTTGATTCGGATATGGATGAAGATATGGATGGTAGAAGGAACACTACTGGATATATTTTCATAGTAGGTGGGATGGAAGTTAGTTGGATTTCAAGATTTCATAAGGTTGTGGCTTTGTCTACTATAGAGGTAGAGTATGTTGTAGCTACAGAGGCTAATAAAGAGATGATATGGATGAGTAGGTTCATGGAAGAGTTGGGAAAGGAGCAAGATGATTGCAAATTGTTCAGTGATAGTCAAAGTGCAATTCATTTGGCAAAGAACTCAACATTTCATTCTAGAACAAAACACATTTAGTTGAGGTATCACTTCATATGGCAGGTATTGGAGGATGGGCAAATGAAACTAGAGAAGATTCATATGAGTGAAAACCCTGCGGATATGCTAATGAAGCCATTAACAAAAGAGAAGTTGGAGCTACACTCCACTTCTGTTGGTCTTTGAGTTTGAGACTTGAAGAGGAAGAAACAAAGCTAAGGAAAGGATCCAAGAATGATGTTGTATAGGTATAGTGCAGTAATTTATCTCCAAGTGGGAGATTGTTGAGTTGTGGAGCTCAATTACTTCATATTAGCATGTTATATTAAACTTGCTGGAAAACACAATAACCAACATCGGTTATGTAGAGACTGACATCAATAATCTATGACCAACATCGGTGACCTATGACCGACATTGATCAAGCAAGGAGGAATTGACATTGGTTAGGGCTAACCGATGTCAGTTACCTATGTGTGAGTGTTTTATTTAACTCATGGGAATTAGATCTATTTTTAGTATTAAAACAAATCTATTGATTGTAATTGCATAGCTAAGTGCCCTAAGTTTATATATGCCTATATAAGCATGAAAGCTATGGTTTAGAAGTAAGTATTTTAGAAGTTAATGCTTATTATGGAAATAAGTGTGAGAGAGAGAATTATTGGGGAAGAAGGAGAAGTTTGAGAGAAATAAAGTATTGTACATCGAGAGGTGTGGAAGATTGTAAATATTCATTCTTTATCTTCAAAAAGATTTGGATTATATATTGACTTGTTTCTTGGTGGATGTATCCCACACTCGGTGAACCATGTTAAATATGGTGTTGATTTATATATCTTGTTTTGTATATTTCTTCCAGTAGAATATCCGCTTTTATTGCATGTATGCTCAAATATGATATTTATCATGCAACCTTATGCCTATATCTTGATGGCTTAAAGAATTAACATTTTATGGGGATTCTATTTTGATTATAAAGCACAAGTCAAAGGTGAATACCGGGTTAAGGATGAAAAAATTATTCCTTACAAGTGCATGGTTGATATTCTAAAAGGTTACTTTCAAATTATTACCTTCAAGAGATTTCCTTGTCTAAAAAATAAATCAATAGATACCATGGTTACTAGTGTATCCCTTCTTTTATTTGATACTAATAAAACACACAGTGAGTTTATTGTTGAACATCAATTGGTGCATACATATAATTTTCTAAGTCAACCATGGTATGTGAAATTTTGGTCCTAAAAATCCTTGGTACCATGACATATACACCTTTATCCACGACAAAACCTATCCTCAAAACATGAATTCTACTAATAAAATATCCTTAACACAATGTTATTCTCACTACACCATCCTCGCCGACACCCTATACAAAAGAGGCTATGATGGGAATCTCTTAAGATGTCTTAATCAGGATGAAACTAACCAAACACTAGTCAAAGTACATTCAAGTATCTATGGTGCACATACAAGTGACATGATCTTAGCTAAAAATATCTTACGCGTGGATTATTATTGGCCCAATATGGAGTCAAATGCATGAAACTTGGTCAAGAAATGTCAAGCATGCCAATGACATGATAATATTATTCATGCGCCATGATAAGCCCTTCACCCTATCACCTCACCTGGCATTTTTCTCGATGGGGGCTCGACCTAGTAGGTAAAATAAATCCCACATATTCAATGACCACACCTTCAAAATCACTACCACCAACTATTATACTAAGTGGATAAAGGACATACCTTTCATTTATGCCCTTTGGTTCAAATATTTCCAAATTTATCTTTAACCATATAAAATGTTTCTTCGGGATCCTTATCTCCTTGTCATAAATAACGATACAACATTCAAAAAATAAAAATGTCAAAGAGTTAGCCAAAAATTTTCATATCCAACTCAAATGGGAAACTCCATACTACCCGCAATGTAATGGCCAAGCCAAAGCATCCAATAAAATGATAAAATCAATATTGGAAAAGATTGTTGATAAACATGGTTGAAATTGGCATACACAGCTATATCCCACCCTCTGGGCTTATCAAACCTCATTTTGTACCCCCATCTGGATCCACTCCCTTCTCCCTCATATATGAATATGAAGTTGTATTACCCATATAATTCGATATCCCATCTCTTCGCATATCATTACAACACATAGTTCATGAATATTATTACCAACAAGTGCACCTTGCTAAACTAGAACTCTTAGGCGAGAAGTGAGTTTTTTCCTTGGACCGTCTATAAGTTTATCAAAATTGACTCATTTATAAATACAAAAAATGAATCAATCCCAAAGATTTTGAAATTGGTGATCATTTTCTCAAGGAGAATAAAAAGAATACAACTAAGGAGTGTGAAAAATAAGGAAATTTTGAGCCTAATTGGTTGGGGCCTTATATTATTATTTCTAAATTTGGAGTGCAGTTCATACTAGGATTAGGTTATTCTTTGCAGTTCATCTAAAGAAGTTATATTCTTGAATCCTTTATGAGTATACCTCGAGATGGGGAAATATCAGCACACCCAATTCTTTTACACCTTCATTTTGTCCCTCTTGCTGCATCATTCCAAACCATTTTTTTCACATGTTCCTTATAGTTAGGATGTGTATCCTATGTTACACCAACTATGTTCATCTGCATCCATCATGTTCCATCCCTTGGTTGTAGTGCCCACATTTTTATAGCTCAGTTACTTGTTTCTCATTTACTCATAGACATGTTTTGACAGAGACTTGATATGTTTTGAACATTACATTAGGAGATTTGATCTGATTAGGCATGTATGGACATTTAGGCATATAGCATTGATTTAGCTTGATTACTATGATGTTTGCATTATCTTATGATTTCATGGATACTAATTGATATGATGTTGTTTTGGGATGTAGTTATATTGATGGATAATCGTGTGTTGCATGTTGAATTTTTGGATACATGTCATTTTATCATTGTGACTAACTTATGGTGAATTATGTATAGTTGTGCATGTTGTCACACTTTCGATTCCAGAAAGATGAAATGTTAGTCTAGAATTCATTGATATCTTATTTAGTAGTTGATTTATATTTTATCAGGACAGGTGCATTTAATGTGTGCAATGAGTGTGCAGGTGACAGGTCACAGGAGAACGTGGGACTCAGGCCAGCTACGCAACTTTGCACAAGCAGCCCATGGGCTAAGCCCTAGCCATGTTTATTGCTTGAGGCCTTAGCATTAGAATTATTGTTTTGGGCACCATGGGTGACCCTCATTTGTAATGTAATATGTCTTGTAATTATTAATTTTGCTTAGGGTGTTTTAGTTTGTGTTGTAAACTTGTTTTGGGAATTAATGACCCCACTTGCATTAAGTTTTGATTTAGATTAATGATGTAATTAATTTAGAGGGTTTAGGGTCACATGTGAACCCTTGGGTGGTCCCCACACCCTCTAACCTTGTGCCAAATTTTGCCAAACCCGAAATTGGGTTATTTTGGGCATTTTTAGGGACCCCTTTTTAGTTTGGGAGTTCCCTTAACATAAAAATGAGCCCTTGGACCCTACCTAATAGGTAGGGGGCTTATTTCCAAGGCTAGAGGGAGTTTTCCCTCCCTTTTTGCCTCTTGTTTGGTCACATCCATGTAAGGGGTATGGTTTAGTGTGCTTGTTAAAAGTTGCACAAGAATTGTCTTGTTAGCATTTAGAGTAATTTGGGAGAAGAGGGCAAAAAGGCATTTTCTTTTCTCTCTTTTGTTTTGGCATCTTTGACCTTGAAGGAGGAGAGGGGTGACACATGTCACCCCCTCATTTGTGAGGATTTTTCTTGCTCCTCTTCAAATTTCCTTCATGGGAAAAGAAGAGAACTTCTTTTTTGGAGATTTTGCTTGGATGCTTGTGTGATTTGGAGCTAGAGGTTGCTTGGGTCAAGGAGTGGAGAAGTTTGAAGTTGGAAAGATTTTGGAGAGCTTTCTTTGAGGTAGGCTCTTTAGCCTTATTGTATGTGTTGTATTCATGCTAGTTGTTAGAATTGTTTACTTGGAAATGTGGTTGTTGCATGTGGATTTTTATTTATTCCTGCTTGTTTTTACTCCCTCCATCATATGACATGATGGAGTTTTGGAGTTGTGGGGGAAGAGAGAGATTTTTCCCTCTCAATCCTCATAGGCTTGATGGGAAAGCCTTGTGGGATTTAGTTTTTCCCCTTAAATGGTTGAGGTGGGGAATTTGGTTCATTTGGCTTGAACCTCCTTCCCCATTCTTAGTAAGGAAACCCCTTTGGGGTTTGAAAATCCTTCCAAGAAGGATTTGGTGAAAGGGAGGAAAAATAAGGAGGGCTTGAATGAATTAGGAGAAATAAGGAGGGCATGGAGATCTTGTTTTAATGCAACTATTGTTGGTTACAATTTTGGAGAACTTCTCTCCTCTCTTCCCCATTTGTTTTGGAGGTAGAACTTGGGTTCTCCTCTTTTCATCTTGTAAAATTTGGAGTCTTGTTTATACTTGTCTTATGCTTCATGTGAATGTATCATTGTTTGATCACCCTCATTCTTGTGCAAGTTGTGGTTAGTTGTCCTCTTTCCCATGGGCTTGGGGGAGGCTAGCATGCATCCCAACCTTGGGAAAGGCATGTAATGATGCCTATGGTTGGGTGGCAAAACAAGCTTCTTCTCCTTGTTTGGACTCCTTGAAGGCATTTGAAGTTGGAAGTTTGGTGGTAGTTGGAGTTTGTGACTTCTTGATCTTCCTTGTAACTCTAAGGATATGGCCTTGTGGAAACTAGTATTTCTTGTAAACCTCTTATTTTGTAAATTGCATTCTTGTAAACTTGAGTCATTATTGATTTGGAAATCTCCTTATCATCTTGAAAGAGGCTTGTAACTCATTTAATGAGTAGTTATGTATTTTTTGAAAAACATATTGAACATTGAATTTGAGTCCATTGTAAATAAAATTTGGGATAACTCTTCTTTTTGAAATGAGAAGTTGATTTTTGAAAGCATGTTCCTTCAAAAGAAAATATCATAATTTTGGAGATCTTGCTTGTGTGTGCAAATCTGAAAATCTTAAAATTGCCTTGCAATGGAAAGGAAATTCTGTTGTTTACATGAAATTTGGTATTTAACATTAGAAGAAATTTATTTCTATCACTAAATGGTTTTAGAAATCTGAATTTGTGTGTGTAAAGGAAAGTGGATCTATTGTGAATATGGTTTTTTTTTATATTTGTCAAAGAATGATAAAATAAATTAATCTCATATTAAATTCTATATTCTTGGGCTATTATTGCAAATAAGCCTTGTAGACTTATAGAATTAGAAGCTGTTTTTTTTTTGTTTGGTGCATTAAATTTAGTCTTTATACTTTTAGTTCATCTTATAACATGAAGGTTATCAATTTAAATTTACGTATGATGAAATGAAAGTAGTCTTTATTTCTCATATTCTTCTTTCATGAGCAGTTTAGGAACTCTACTATATTAAATACATCTCTTGAAATCAAATAAATTAAAAATTTATTATACCAATTATTTTATTATATATATATATATATATTTAATAGATAAATGTTAAACATATATATGTATAATAATAAGCGCAGTATTGATAAACAAAGTAAGTATATATATATATAAACATTGTTTTTTTTTCCTTCCTTCCCCATCCGCCATTGTTGCTTGCCACCGGCCGCCCTTCTGCTGCTGCACTCGCTCCCCTCTCCATGCGCACACCACCATACACCCCCACTCCCTCCTTCCTCGCGCATGTCCCCCGCGCCATCCATTCCACCAAACCCCCACACCCCTATCGCTACCTGGTTGGTTCCCCCTTCCATGTTGCTCCTCCACACTTCCACCCTCCTTCACAACCCTTCCTCTCTGATCCGCCCCCTCCCCCTTTTCGCAAAAAAGAAAATAAACTAAAATAAATAAACATTTGTCTTAAAACAAAAAAAAGAAATGTTCATTGTTATTGGATGGATCTTCAAACAATCCAAGGTAAAATCAATCCAATTCCATGGTTCCTCATCAAACCTTCAAATAGGAGAGTAGAACAAAGAGAGAGAGAGAGAAAATAACATGGAGAAGAAAAAGGAAAAAAAGAAAAAACATAAATAAAGTTAGGGCAAACTTTAGGGCTTTTTCAAAACCAAGGGTCGAGATCGATTTGATCCAAGGGCTCAAATAACCTATTCACTTTTAAGGCATGGGTTTTTTTTTAAATTTAAGTGGGAAATAAAGTCTAGTGTATGTGCATGTAAAGAAAATAAATTAAAAGGGGATGTGTGGACAAATGCTTAAAGGGGAAAACAAATAAATTAAAAGATGTGTGTATTTATTTGGTAACTTTAGCAAGTCTAATTGAATTAGATAATTAATTTGTTTGGGGCTAATAATACATTTGATTTTGAACATGACTAAAATTATTATAATTAAATAACGTGGGGAGACGGATTAAGCAAATACAATTGTAGTAGTTTTAGTACACTTTTAAAAAAATAATTATTTACCTAAAATATTAGTTACACATTTTTATGGTTTTTTCTTCCGTGTCTCGAGGGGAGGCACTACATTGGTCTCAATGAGCTTATTCATTCGTACAATTCTTGCTACTATTTAAGGCTACCTTATCTTTCTTGTTGGCATTCATATAATTCAAAAAAATCTAAAAAACATTCTAAAACCAAAAAATCTAAAAACCTCAACTAATAAAAAAATGTAAAAAAACATTTAAAAGTATCAACAATCTAAAAACACTTACAAAACCTAAAAATCCATCAATAAATTCACAATATCAAAAAAACAATCAAATAATCAAAATTAAAAACATTCTAATAATCATAAAATCCTTAACAAATTGACACAACTCAACAAATTCAAACTTTTAACTCCAATCCTAGTGACCATTCCAACCATTTTATGACTATCAAAACAAATCATCTTGTCCCTTACATGTATTGTTTCTTGGAGTAATTTAAATCAATCCTCAAATGGCATATATCCTCACTTGGAAAATCTCATATCTCATTCTCTCCCTTGTATGTCGGTATCCTTACTTGGGGGCAATGACCCTTTTCAATATTAGATCAATCTTCAATGTGGATCCAATAAAGAGTGTCATGAGGAGTTGCTTAACTTCATTCTTTCGGTATGATCTAATTCCTTTGTATGTTAGTATCCTTTTTTGGGGGCATCTAAATCTGTTTAATTATAACTATAGAACACATTAGGGCATAGTTAATTATCTTTATTTATAATTGTGTTGCATTGTTATTATTTTGGACCAATTACAAGTATTTCGTTATCATCTTGGCTCATTTATAGCCATGGTGCATACTTTTACTATGTATATTGGGTTTGTTTTATTCTTTATCTTTTGTTTTTCTTTGGACCAATTACAAGTATTATGTTACCATCTTGGTTCATTTATAGCCATGGTGCATACATCTACTATGTATATTGGGTTTGTTTTACTTTTTACTCTTTTTATTTGTTGTGTTTATGTTTGTTTACGCACATAATGGGTTAAACATCATGATTCTTTAATAATCATGGTGACAACTCTATTGTGTAATGAAAAATAAGGTTGATCTCACTTTCAATATCTAAATGAAAGCTCTTGCTACAAGAAAAATATGTTCCATCCTAATTTTGATCCTTGAATCCTTTGATTTTCCCTTCTTTCTATCAAGTGGTTGTCACGACTTTACTACTTCACCCATCTTCTTTAGAGGGCATCCCCTTATCATCCATACTTGTTGGGGCATCCAAATGCTTCACCGGGTACAACAAGAAGGTACACCATACTTTCCTATCATCGATCACTTATCTACATGCGTCTACTATCTTTAAAATGCTATTACTTCGTAATAACACTTTAAAGAGGGGAAAATGTAGAAACCCTAAAAATACATACTCATTTCTATCCATTCCTAGTTATTTTAGTACCCCCGTGCTTGTGTTGTCGTCAATCCATTTTGTGTCATGGGGATCAGGATAACCCTATCCCATTCATGATATAAATGCATTTAGAAACCCTTCATAAGGACCGCGGGATGGTCATTGAATGTTGGGCTTGTGTCGGGTTGCCATTTTGACCATCGATGTATGGATCATAAATAAAATTGGTAATGGAATAAATTTAAACTATGGTGATAATAAAATAAATAGGGTAACGTTGAGGTTGTCATTATGGACTAAGTGCATCTTTGTGTCTTTGATTCGCGAGGTGATGTCATTCACCTTGCAATTCATTCAACTCAAGAGCATCTCGAGGTTGAGTTTGAGTTTTACAAGTAGATTTTTTTATGTTAACATTATCCTAATCAAATTATTTTACAATATCAATTAAAGGATTATGCATATTCCTCAATGAAGATATTTACGTGGTAAATAAGGGGCGTATCAGGAGTGGTGGAGGTTTCGGTTAAAGAAAATGTTAAAAAAATTAAATAAAGCATGAAATGAGCACAATAAAAGAGTTTTTATTTTAAAAATAAAATAAATAATAAATAATTCTTTATTATTCTTAAATCTCTCCAAATTTATTTTGGAGCTTAAACCAAACCTCATTTCAAGAAGAATTAATGTACCTTGGGTATTGTAATTTTTTTTTGTGAGAAGATTATGATATTTTCTAGAAAAGCTGCTAGTTTTCTTACGGGAGGGATTTTGGGAAAATTCTTAGTTAGAGAATGTCTTTTACGTGTCCATGGTTTTTGGGTCTCAATTAAAGGACTTAAAAACTTCCAAGATTTGTCTTTTGGCTGGTGTAAGATGAATTCCTCCTTAGTTTACAATATCCTCTATGTTTGTGATGATTGAGAACTTTGAAACATGATTTTGGCACCCACATAAGGCTTGGAAGTTGTTTTGGTTGCTAAGTTATACTTAATTATTTTTCTTATTTTATTTATCCTTTTTGTAATTATGGGATCGAGGTCGGGCGTGGGATGTTATTTTGTTTTTCCTTTAGGAGGTACAATCTCTCGGCTTTCTCGCTACAATGGATATGTTATATATATAATAAAGCTTTGGAAACTTCATAAAAGATGCAATTATGATGAGTAAATCCAAATTTAATGACCTCAACTAGCATTCACCCCTACCAATTAAAATTTTGGGAGCTTAGAGCAGGACATAGACATCTAACAAAGTTTATATTTAATTAGGAAATAATATTTTTGGCAGAGGTGTTTTCTAGCCCCTAGGAAGATATGGTTGCATCCGTAGGTAGATTTTGTAGGGTGCTTGGGTGTGTTTTTGATTGCCACAAAGGAATGTGGCTCAAAAAATAAAATGATTGAATGGTTTAAGAAAAAGGAGTGGTGGATAGGTATGTTTTCTGTTTTGATAACAATGATTGCAGGTTTAAGAACACCATGGATTTGTTAAAAAGGCATTGAAAGATTTAGAGAGATGCAAATTGACAGTGTTAAGAGAAACACCACTTCCTTTGCCAACGTATTCCTAACTAATGCCTAAATGGAAGATTTGGAAGTATGTGTAGACATGTAAGTTGTTTGAAAAAATCTTGATAAAAAATGTGGAAAACATTGATTGTTGGTTGTGCAATGTGGAAGCCTACGCAAGGCTCATGAATTGTTTGGTTAAATGCCTCCAAAAATGTGGTCTCAAGGACTGTGATTGTTTGTTGGGTGTGCACAAAATGGGGTTGTTGAAATAGACCTTGGAAACTTTAGTAAAATACACATATACTGGTGAGAAACTAGTCTCCACAGCCATGCCATTTTACTTCCATCCTGTGCCAAGATGGAAGGTTAGAGCAATGCATGGACATGCGTTAAAGTTTCATGGAAAGCTAGATTGTTTTAAAATGTTGTTTGGTTTCTTGATAGTCATGTTTGTAAAACATAGGAAGCGTGATCAATGATCTTGAACCGTTTAACAAAAATATCTTTAAAATTCATGGTATTTCCATGGGAAAAAAAGAGGTTTGGAGCAATGTCGAACAACCATCAATTATCGAATGCAAAGTGATAGTGAATTGCGTAAAATAGGTATGGATTTCCTCTTCTTCTTGAATTTAAATTACGCACTCTATCGTGTCCTATGTGGTTGGGTTTCAATAATTTGGATCATATAAAATACATCTAGAATGAATGTTACAACTTTTACCCTACCCGAAACCTTCAAAACATAGAAAAATTGGCCTCGGAAATTACACACATGGAGCACCACACCTTAATGTACTATGAATCTAGAACTTAAAATTTGATCCTTGGTAATGTAGGACACAGTGGGGAAACTTAAATCAGTTGTTTTAACCCTTTTAGTTCCTTTTTGAGTTGAATCTCGAAACTCTTTTTAGCATATCAACCACTTGTGGTGATGTGCTTGATTTAATAAAAGTGTAATCGGTTCAACTTACGGATGCTTCTTTATTCAAGAGAAACTAAAAACTATTGCCACCTACCTCTAGAATGCCAATAGAATAATTGGAACCAACTTTCATCTATGCAAAAAAATCAGAGATTAGTTTTGCGCAAGTGGGTTTTAAGGCCCTCTGGCCATTTTGTGTTTACGATAATCAACCCCCGAGAGACCCTGTTAACTTGAGTATTATTTGCCATATTCAAATTTTGTCACATGTGATGAAGTATCTATATATTGGGGAATAAGTAGGAATCATCCAAATTTTTCTTGAACTCAAGATAAGTGTTTTTGGGACCCTATTTGTAAGTACTTTTGTTGTTTTTGGAGTTTTCTCAACTTGATACTTTAACTAGAAACTCTTTCCGAGGGTTTTGTTTGACTTCTAGCCATGCATGAGACCTTTTATTAGTGTCACAATTGTATGCAGAGTATTATTTGATATTTAATCTTGTATAATTGGATTTTAAATGTATGGTGTTTTCTCTCTCCTACCTCTTCTCTCTATAAATGACTATGATACTTTGGTTGATTTGAAAACATAAATGAATTGGAAAATGTAAATGGGTTTATTTGAAAAAATAAATGAACCCATAGTCTAAGAATGAGTGTTGGGTGACGTATATGTGTTCAAAATGTTTAGAACTAACATTGGGTTTTGCAAATTAATGGCAATTGAAATGTGAACCAATTAGTGTACACTTATTATAAGATATTCACAAAAAGACTCTTTTCATAAAGGGATTTTGTAACTTACTTTTTTTTAGATGTACCCTTGTGATGTCGGGCTATGAATTATTAGTACCATGGAGATTATTTTGCAGCTTAATAAATATTTCTTGTGTTGTGAAGGTAGATGTGATTTGACCCTCTCAAAAACAAATCTTTGAGAAAGCATAGTTTCTAATTTTGGGAATTGAAACTTAATGTATAAATGTTAAAAAACTTCTAGTAATCAATCAGGTTATATGATGTATTCACAATAAGACAAGCAAACTAAATTGGATGAAACCAAGTATAAGCTAAGTGACAAACAAACTAAATCTAATGGAACCCTTATAAGTTAAGTGTTAAACGAAAGTGAGGAAATGTAGTCTAGAAAATAAAAAGGGTGATGTGTGTTCCCATGTTAAGTGCTTTTCAAACCTTATAGGTTAAATAATGGAATATGTCTATGATAAAGATGTATCCATGAAAATGTGGTGTTGTGGAAAATACCTATCCATCATGTTCATTTTGTGGTTGGGTCGTTGCAATGGACTAGTTCATTTCTAGAAGTGTGGCATTGATTTGTATCTCGTGATATGATATTGTTGAATGGGTTCATGTTGTATAACATAATTTATGGTGTGGAATTTTTCTAAAGAAATCCCATGTGTTTTCTTGTAAACCTAAGTGGTGTTGTATATTTGTAATGTGCATTTGAAACCAAAAAAATATCCAAGTATGATTTTTGCTATTGTATTTGGGCGTGAAAAATGTGGGCACAAAAAATTATCCCTATCATTTGCATAGTATGCCAACCCACTTCCTTTTAGAATTAATTCAATTAATTCTATCATGCTTTAAGTATTCACCCACATCCCTTTAGAATTAATTTAATTATTTCTATCATGCTTTAAGTTTTCACCCACATCCTTCTAGAATTAATTTAATTATTTATAATCATGTGTAATCCATACTCCTATATATACCTTGGATAATTTAATTAACTATTTAATTAATTAAATAGTTAATTATCCACTCACCCTCCACTTAGCTCCACTTCACTATCCTAGTCACTCAAGTTGAACTAACTCACTCCACTCAAGTTCTAAAACCCTACAAAGGTGGAAACAACAACAATGCACATAAAACAACATTCTCAAATTAAATCTAATTGGTAACCAAATATTCATTTCCCCTTAATGGATATTCAAACCATTCAATTACATAGACCAAATCAAATGGCTATTTCAAGAAAATGCATTCATGATCCTGCAACTCATTCAAACCTTGATCCACAATCCATGGCCTCTCCTTCAGCTATAAATATGAGGCTCTTTCCTTTGTAATTCAATCCTAGGAAGCTTTAAGCAATTGCAACAAAAATCTGCTCATTTTTCATTCAAATTCACATATCGAAAGGTTACCCTCATGTCCACCCATACTCATAGAATTTATTCTTCATTTGGAGACCAAATTGGAGCATCCACATTCAAACAAATCCAAGAGATTGGACAAGTGTATTTACACTTCAGCTATCTCATCTTGAGATGGTAAAAATACTGTAAGGGAGGTGTGTGTTAGGAAATTAGCTTAGTGCTCACTATGGGTTAGTATTGTTTGTAGTATGAGTTGTATTTACAACTCATGTAGATATAATATTTGTGAGTAAGATAATATTGTTGTAATATGTGAAGTTGTACTGTTATACAACTCAAGCATCTATTAGGAGTATGGAGAGAATAAAGGCTTGTTAGAGTGATTCTAGAGATAAGAGAGAGATATGAGGAAGACTAATTGATAAGACTTGACTCTAGATTATACGATCAAGCATTTGTATAAGATCTTATCTCTAGATGAATACAACATCCCAGATGAATTCTATTGTGAATTATATTTGTATTCGGTGTTATTTAGTTTAAATCTTTGTTTTATATACATACAATCTGAACCAAATTAATATTTGGTATCAGAGCAATGTTATAATATTGTGGATGTGCATTTGTGGCTTTGGATTCAATAATTCCCGTGTAAAGATTAGGTCATACGTTTGGTTTTACGATCTGGGTCTTTGTGATTTTTAATGGGTTTGAATATTTATATTTGAGGAAACTACTGTTAAAATTTCAGCTAAACCCACATCATGGTTTAAGAGAAAACGTGAAAGAGATTCTGATGTCAAAAGTAATTATTAGAATTTGAGACCACAATTCAGATGAATGTTGCATAATCCTTGCATAGTGATCTTTTACATCAGCTTTGTTTCTCACAGCAATGGAGCATTACTCAAGAGTATTTAATTGCAGATTTGATATCAGTATGACATAATTTGTGCTATGTGCATTCCAATTACAATAAAGAAACTGCATGAACAAAAGCTTTGCATGCGGATACAAAATTGAAATCTTCCATCCACGCATTCATTTTACGAGCCACATGTGCATTTACTTTGTCCTTTGTAATCTGAAATTTGAATCTTGTGCTCTGTCAAGATAACATAAAGGTGAAGTCAATGATATATTCAACGTTGGGATTTATTGTTGTTGGTATTTTTATATATATTCATTTTTAATTTAATCTTCTTTGTGTGTCGGGTCTTATTATAGTGGTGAGTATATAAAAAGTAATAGTTTGTGTTTAATTTTTAAATATTTTCTCTTTTTCATATTTTAGAGTTTGTAGGTTATGAAATTTTGTGTCATATTCTTTTTTTTACTTAAATGTGGTCAAAGGAATATTTAAGGTTTATTTGTAGTGTTTATCTATAGTTATTGTCATTATAAATTTTTGTAATTCAAAAGTTAATTTTTTTACTTAAGTATAGTGTTTTAAATTTTCAGCTTTTAGATGATATTTTATTATTTAAATGTTGGTTTTGAGTTTTTAATTATTATATTTTTAAGTATGGAGTCACTGTCATTTTAAAATTTGTTATTGACATTTTTCAATTATTGTTTCGTGTGTCACTATCAAATAGTCGTTATTTTGTATCGTCTCAGTGTATAAGAATCTAAAAGTGTCATTTAGGTTATTATTAGGAAAATTATTTTAAAAAAAATTGCTTGCATTTCCCGGTCACATTTTCGTTTGACTTAACGGCCAAGTTCAAATTGAAGGGGGGCATTTTATATTGAGCTTCATTTTCAAATTTCTTTGAGTAACTAAGCAGTTTAACATGGAGGAAGGAGGCGATAGAGGAAGGAGATCAATTAGCGCCTCTCCGATCACCAATGATGGGGCCACATTTTATTATGGTGACTTCATTTTCAGTTGTGTGTTTACTTTCTGCAAATAAAAACAGATGAATCATACCTATTCAACTATTGTAATAAATGAGCTCCTGTGTGAGCGATATTTCTTGCATTTTCCCTTGATGTCAGAAATTGCAGAAGATCAGAAGCACAAATGTAAGTTTATTCATGGATCTTGAAAATGTTTGTGGGAGATCTAGAAAACCATATGAGGTGGACGGTTGATGGTTCCTCTCACATCAAGGTTTTGGTAAACTGTTTAAAACCATAGAAGGAGAGAACCTTTCCTTTGATCAAGGTCATGAGCCGAATTGGGCATGCCACATGGGTGAGCATCTTTCGTAGATAAGTGTGTGAATGTTTTTGCACCATGTTCACACTAAGGGGGAATGTTAGGAAATTAGCTTAGTGCTCACTATGGGTTAGTATTGTTTGTAATATGAGTTGTATTTACAACTCATGTAGATATAATATTTGTGAGTAAGATAATATTGTTGTAATATGTGAAGTTGTACTATTATACAACTCATGTATCTATTAGGAGTATGGAGAGAATAAAGGCTTGTTAGAGTGATTCTAGAGATAAGAGAGAGATATGAGGAAGACTAAGTGATAAGACTTGACTCCTAGATTATAGGATCAAGCATTTGTATAAGAAGCTATCTCTAGATGAATACAACATCCCGAATGAATTCTATTGTGAATTATATTTGTATTCGGTGTTATTTAGTTTAAATCTCTATTTTATATACATACAATCTGAACCAAATTAATAGTTTGATTTTCATTATTTGCTTATTCGCATTTACTTGTAATTTTCCTTATTTACAAGAGATTATATTATATTAATCAAAATATTTTATTTAAAAAAATTGAACTCAATTACCCCCTCCCCACCGCCCCCATCCAATTTTTTTTTATTTCCATAGACATACTAATACAACTAGAAGTTCCATTTTCCTACAACTTTTGAGAGATAAATATAAGGCTAGAGGATATTTCCCATTCTAAACACTCCCAAGTGTTTGCCTTCCTATTGTATTCATAACAAGGATGATACATATAGTTTCAAACTAGTTATTATATAATTATCTTTAGATAGTTAGAGTCTACAACCATCCTACATTTATCTTCCATCCAAGCCACTCTAACTCTCCTTACTTTCTTGCCACTATCATCTTAGGTTATTGAGAACCATTGGATATGTTTACGAGGGTATAAGCATAAACTTCAACCTAATCATTTCTAAAAGTGGAAAGAGGTTGTTGTTTATTTATTTTTCTTATTTTCATTTGTTAATTTAGTTTATGAATGTTTTTTTCATGTATTGTAATTTAATTTTTTAAATATCCATGAGAAAACAAATCAAAAATAGTTTAGCGTGCATTGAGGGTATTTATTGTCATTATATTTAGATTTACATCTCCTTGTTATGATTTACTCCCACATCTCGGGATTAGCCTAACTCTTTTTCTCAATAAGTTTCACCTTTATAGTTAGGGTTTATATCCATTATAGTTTCATTCTTTGCATTTATTTTGGAAAGAGAAATGAATAGATTCGTTTGTTTTGAAATTCCATTAGTTTTTTTATTTAGGATACCTATGGAGGTTCCTATCCCATTGTTGCATCACCAACCCACATCGATCGTAGAACCATATAAGGATGGAAGTTTTAAGCTCTCGACTAGCCCATGATTAAACCACATTATCGTGGTGTCCTATCACCGTGGTATCCAAATTGTTGGTAGTAGGACACTTTAACACGAAGTTTGAGATTTGAACCTTGTACCTCCCAATTACAAGGATACCCAAAATTGTTACACCACTACCGGTTGGATTTGAAATTCCATTAGCTTAAATCATTTATTTTCCTTGAGATTTGCCTCATATATGAGACTTATTTCAGATGTACATGTTTTATAATTAATTCATTTCACTTCCATTAGAATTAAAAACTATTTTACTCATTCCACTATTTTAAAATATAAATTTAAAGAAAAAGATCACAAAATAAAAATAAAAATCATATCATTATTACATCCATATGGTATATATCTAAAAATTTCATTTGTATTTAGGGAAGCATATATATGATTTGATTTTTCATTCATTTTTATATTGATTAGATCCTAAAAATTCATTTTAGTTTTCAGTATTAGGTTATTTTTTGATTATTTTCCCCAATCACTTAAATCATTGGAAAAACAAAACAAAACAAAACTTGCATGTAGTATTAGATTTGTGGAAAATTCAAGTTTATTGTTTTATTTTTGCATGCATTGAGTAAAGTAGACTAAATTGGAAAAAATCATTTCAAACAACTAATTAGTTTAGTTATTAATTTGTAAGTTCAAAATAAACACAAGTAAAATCCAATACTATTCATACAAAACAATCCACAAAGATACCCCTACACAACATACAATACTTCCAAAACCAAGACATGACCATTTACACATTCCAAACACGATCAACCCGGAAAAAAACAATACATTGATCCATAGGACAAAAAAATTCCCACTCTACAAACCATTTATTTCAAACATCTCATGCGACTCCATTTGAAGCCAAAAAAACATCTATACAAATCATGTACTAGCCACATCATCCAAATAGCCCTAGATAAGGCTATCTATACCTTGCACTACACTCCTTCTCCATCTAGTGTCACATGATAAATAGTTCTTCACACCATTGGATGACTTTAAACAACCAAGTATTTCCTATAAGGGTAAGATGATTCCCATGTGTCATTACTTCTTTAAAGCCTATAAATATCGAAGATCACACCCTTGCTAAATTAAGGTGTGAAGTGTTTCAAACCACACCGATGCTAAATTAAGGTGTGAAATATCGCAACCTCCACCAATAATTCCACCCTTCTACCTTATTAGGAAACACTTAGTGATTCAATTCATATTTATCCTCAAATATATGCTTGTATGAACTCCTCATTTCTCCATTTCACAAATGACCCTTTCAAATGAAGACCATCCACAAATGAACATACACTTCCCAAGGGTTATTCAATGTGATAATAACCCATTCTAGTTGATTGATATATACTGAAAATTATGTTACATAACCATCCTCAAATTTGACATTTGCCAAGAAGTAGTAGCTAGAAGGTTCGTTGTAGTTGAAATATAAGTTGCTGGAAAAAGGTTTACCTATTTGCCTTGCCAAGTTTATTATAAATTCACATATACATCATCCTCCCTTTATATCTTCATCATCTGCATCACCCCATTGTCACATCATCCATACATTGGCTTCCTCGTGTGGACCCATGAGGAATAGAGTATGCATGGTAAAACCTTGCACTTTTTGGCACGTATAAATCCGGCGAACCCAATGTGATAAACTATTTCTTTATCATTTTCCATTCCTTTTCTTTTCTTTCATTCTATATTATCCCTCTTCCATTCTAATTAGGATATTCATATACACCCCGACTATGCCAGAAGATAATTTGATACGCCATTGGGCCTTGAAGTCTATTAATACTAGTCCTAACACTATCCTTTTCTCTCTCTAGATGGAATGATAATTACTCCAAATATGCACACATGCATACTTTTTCTACTTATTTTTCGTAACTCAATTATCATGTCTGGATAGAGGAAATTAATAGGATGTAAATCAAAGTATCCAATCCAATTCAAAAACATGAACTTTACTAGTGGAGTGGAAATTTATCCAAAAAATATGCCACGACCAAAAATTATTCTGCAAATGCCTGATGCTGAATTTCTCACATGTCTTGATCAAAGTAGTGATCGGATCCATGTTATAGAGGAACATTATCATTTTCATGTCTTGTTATGTTGAAATGCATTCCTACAGTGACAGCCAGGACTATAATGGTGTGAGTGGTTATTTTTGGACCGACATAAAAAAATTAAATTAAATAGATGTGCAGTTTCTCCTTAGCTTAAGAGTAAGACATGTTTTGATGATCGGGTATATCTCGTACTCCTCAGATTAAGAGTAAGACGGTCCACTGAGACTCTCCATCATTTGTCGTGTAAAATACATATGCTAATAAAAAGGATAGACATTGTTCATTTCGTAAATCACCGAATTTAATATATTCTGAGCGATCTGGACGATGAAAACTTTGCGGAGGGATTTTACTTGTGCTTCAAAGTGGTGGGTACGGGAAAAGAAAAAGAGAAAGCAAGTTCAAGCAAGTAATTTTTTTTTGTTTGCTCCATTCTTCCAGTCCTGTAAATAGATATTTTCTGTTATAATGCAACACATAATTCTTAAGATTTAATACTATCAAACTGTTTACATTATAAGTCATCTTTTCTTGTATAATCTCACACATTTGAATGAATAGATAGTTTAATATTGTTCTGTTTAATATCAAACAGCTAAATGAAATGATACAATTAAACGATTAAAATTGCACAGTTTTTTATGTTGGCCACCTTGGTTGCTCTGTTCAAATGGCTCCATTTGTCATGATAAATTCTTCATCGAAGGCAAACTCAGTTCAAATGGTGTTTCTGAAAATTTCCGATCAACTTTAGTTTCTATTTTTCATCTCCTCTAACAACTTATCCTGTTGAAAATAATTTTATTCGGTGGAGTTGATTACATATAAAAACCTTTCTTTTTCAGCGCCATATCTCTTCAATTATCGATAAACAATTTTCACTGATATCTTTATTGAAACTCTAATCGTTAGCCAAATCAACATTTTCGATAGACATTAAATTATCTTTTATTTTAGTGTCCTATCTATCCGAACAAGCTTAAATAAATTTTGCAAAAACTATTTGTGGTGAAAGTTAAACACACTTATGTGTAGGTATTTTATTTACTAGCATATCTATCTTTAAAAATATATGTAAAAGATGTGGAGAGGTATTATTCTTGAGGTGTTTATTTCACTTATTTATAAAATCAAATATAGGCGCCTCGAGAATGATACCTCTCGGCATCTTTTACATAAATTTTCTAAGATAGGTATGCTAGTAATGATACATCCTCGTAAACTAAGCCAAACTAAGCACATACAAATGAGAACATGGTGTCTAAACGGTTAAGTAAATGGGTATCATTTTGGCCTTGTGAATCCCAACACTAATCATGATTTGAAACAAAACTTACAAACTTCATTGAGTGACCTCTTCTCCACCTTGGTGGGAAACATTTAGGAGAAGGTGCTCAACCCTCTCAACCTACTAGTTCTAGACTAGTGAAAACATGGGCCATGCCATGAACAATGAAAGCCACATTCCTACCAATAATTTCCAACTACCGTAGTAATATGTACAACCACAATAAAATCAGTAACCTAATTACTTAGTATAGATGATCCCAAGAGACATTCTCCTAGGGTTTTTTTGCACTAAGTATAAATATATCCTCCTTATATATCTATCACACTCAAAGAATTTTCAACAACACTACTCCATATACCATTTCCAATAACATGGTTGTTATTTCTCGATCAATCACTCATGCAAGATTTGTGTTATTAGGTACATATCAATTGTATGTCTACCCTAGCTAGTAGTTTTTATAGGTTACTCTTATATAGGCTTCTTACCACCATACTACCACATGTTCTCCAAAATCATTACATCTCAATATCTACTTCCTATATATCATACACTTCCTACACATAATGCAACCTTCATTCCTAATGTTTTTACACTCAACACCAATACAAATTCACTTCCTCCACATTTCCATTCGACACATCATCCATATAATTTAGCTTGATGGGGATGTATGTTAAATACCTCAAATAATCTCTTTATTATGCCATCCACATTGTCATCTTGCCTCATCTTTTACTATATATTTCTAAGTACAAGGGAGGGGGAGATCCCAATGCCCACATTAAGGCCTAGAAAATTGTGGTATGAGACCACCTCCATAGGATAGAGATATTACTAAATGTTTTCCAAAACCCTCAAAGGGATAGAAATTGATTGGTATTATTACTGCTTGACACTTCCATTCATTCATTCTAATAATTAATATTTTAATTCACCAAAGAATTTTAACATGAATAATCTCATGAAGAATACTTTTATAGAATTCCTACACAATGAAATAACCCAAGTCTTCTACACACTTCATCACGAAGTGGTGACGTGTTATGTTATTCTATTAGAACTCCAATTATGGACCAATGGGATCTATGTGACCTCTTCCTTCATGCTAGAAGTTCCCTACAATTCCTATGAGGAATCCTTAGAGATAACTCTAAGAATTAATCAAGTAGCACTAAATAGTGGTTGTAGAACCTTTGACGCCAACACAGAGCTTGTTTTCACCAACTAGAATAATAAGGGATATCAAAACAATAATCCACAAGCTACTAAAGGATTCAAAGGCTTGAAATTACTTAGCTAACATTGTAATTCCACCATAAATGGTGTCACATAAAAGTTGAAGAGAACTAATGTTCCCGATAAAGTCGTAGAACCAAACTAATAAAAAAGTAACCACACTAATAATAACAATTACATCAGAAATATCAAAATACAACAATATACTAATTTTCAAGGTCGTTGATTTGAATTGACCGTATTTAAATAAAAATCACATTGTAGTACAAAACTAAAATCATGGTAATTATGGTCAAAATGAAAATCACTACCTCAACTACCAAACTAACTTTCAACCAAGTTTTTACCAACAAAATTGTCAACCACATGAGTATGAACTGACCAATTTTCATATTCCAAAAATTTAAGGGGAGTGATACTCATACATATATAGGAAATATAAAATCTTTATGCAATGTTTTCATGAGAACCAATGTAAAATTTTCAATGAACTTTTCCTATGGAATGTAGGATTCAACGACCATAATGAGACCAAAACTAGTCCCATAGTGCCTCAAAATTCTTACTTGGACATATATTAATACCTATTGCCAACTCATTAGCAACATGCTACCTAAACTATGTAAGAAAAAGATGTGTCAAAAATCTATTCTAGTCATCACTCATGATGTTAAAGCCTCCACTTTAAACATGGTTAACCCTATTTTTTCCCCATGCCTAAACGCCAAAATGTTGACCCACACGATCCATTTCATTGAGTTAGATATTGATGGAGAGGCCAATTTGATTTCCTAATCTAAGGGATACCAAGCACCAAATGCTCCCCTTGTAGATAGTTTGGATATTGATACCCATATATGTCCTTAACACGTAGGAAACTATGACTTATTTATGGATTTGAATGAGCTATTTTCACACATCTACTTTCTATATCTTCTTCAAAAATCTCATACAAACCAACATAAGTTCCCAGGGGATTGAGAACTTGGTCAATACCACACCTACTCCTGATGTAAAAATAATCACATTGACATGAACATGTTCTCACTAGGTGTGACCATGATGTAATATCCCACTAAACCGAACATTTTTAGTTTTTCAATTTCATCTTAAAAAAGGAATTCAACTATGCCATAACATATCGGAACTTGTCATTAAAATAGCACAACATAATCATTAAATATTATTCTAAACATAACTAAAAAAATTCTTTCAACACTTCACATGGTTTAATTCATATTTCTAATCCAAAAACAATATATATCTAAGCATGATTTATTTTTATGCATTCCTTTGAGACCAAAAACATTTCATAGAGTTCAAAAGAATTATAAAGTTCCTTCCTTGAATCGAGAAGAATTTAACATCCACACTTTACCAATGATCACTATTTATAAGTGCTTTTAAAACAAAATCGATTAATGCATTACTAATCCCACCTTATTCAAATCACTTAATAAACTTTATTCACACAAACAAAGGTATAATAAATAGTTCAAACAACCTTCTTGACAAGTTCAAGCCAAGGTACATAATAAACTACAAGGTACCAACATGGTTCATACCTTCAAGTATGAATTATACCATTCCATAAGAATACCCTTATCAAAAGGGTAATCAACTTCCCAAAATAACATGGAAAAATATCAACAAACATTCAATTTACCCACACTTCATTCCATCAATAACAATGAAGCTACATCAAGGTGAATATAATTCTTCTTAATAATAAAACATAGAGTCTTACACATGTCACTTCTAAAATTACAAGTCTCATTGATAAAAGGAATAAAAAAAAAATGTTCCAAGACACAAAGAACTTATATGCTTAAGAAAAATCACACTTAATAAGCTGAAAGTAATTCGCGAGAATAAATTTACAAAAACATTTGCAAACAAATGAACGACAATATCATATATTATTCGGAACTCTATGTAGTACAATGAAAAGGGGCCTTTCTTATATAGGAAATGAAGATCAATCTAAGAACTATTTAAGGCCATAAATTAAACCACAAATCAAGAAATAACTAGACAACAAAGAACTAGTCAAGACCATAGATCTAGGAAAGAACTAGACAACAAAGAACTAGTAAAGACCATAGATCAAGGAAAGAACTATACCTAACAACTAGATAATATCCTCCTAATATCTAAATAAGATAAAATAAATATCCACACATAAGTGGGTGAGGATAAATAAAAGAGAAGGTAAATAAAGTACCTAGGTGAACATGAGCTAAGGTAAAAAACCTACTCTAACACCCCCTCTCAAGTGAAGCTAGGGGCCCAAAATAAAAGTGACATATCCACAAGTATGAGTCCTAGTAACAAGGTGTGATCAAGTATTCATGTATAATAAATCATGAATAAATATTAAACTAAAAGTAGGAAAAATCCCGTTATAAGGAAAAATAAAGAAGAGGAAGAAGATTTTCTCATGAACACCCCATAAGAATAAATTCCAAAACCCCAAGCATACCACATAACTCAAGGTAGAAAAGAGATGAAAAAGGCTTCGTAAATATGTGAGCAACCTATTGTTGAGTGAAATTATACTCTAAGAAAATAACTCCATCTTGAATGTGTTGACAAATGATGTTTATGTGAATCTCAATATGCTTGGTCTACTAGTGCTCAACAGGGTTGCAAGAAATGTGAAGTACACTTTGGTTGTCACACTTAAGTAATGTAGATAAATCTTGTGGGAATCTAAACTCTATTAATAAATGTCGAAGCTACATAATATGCTAACTCTTTGTAACTACTACCCTATACTATGACTCTAAAGATGAAAGTGTAATATCCTATTACTTTGTGCATGCCCAATCAACTAGAGAAGAACCAAGAAAAAGGTATCCATATATGGAACACCTGTCATCAATAGATCGGTCCAATTTGAATGTATATATCCAATAAAGCGGAGTACCCCGGTATAGTGTAGTCCAAAGTGGGAAGTACCTGCAAATAACGCAAAATCCTTTAGCAACATACCAATGACTTCTATGAGGAGAATGTGTAAACTCAAATACAATCCCTATTGCAAATGAAATATCGGGGTGAATATGGGTCAAGTATATGAGACTTCCAACCAACCGCCTATACAATGTAGGATCATAAAGTGGAGTGGTACATATGGATGTAAGAGCAACCCCAGATGTAAAGGATGTGGAATTGGATTGAAAACAACCATATCAAAACAATGAATAAGATCATAAATGTACTTTTGTTGACTCAAATGAATCCTTGGATATTTTTGAGAAATTCAAACCAAGGAAATAATATAATAACCTCGATATCGGTCATGTCAAATTGTGTGGAAAGAGCCCTCGAACAGTTTAAATGTGGGAAGAAGAGCTACCAATAAGTAGCAATTCATCAACATTATAAAATAAAAGTAGAGAAATATCCTCACCAACATTATGGAGATATATTGTATGATCGGAGTGGCAGCGAACAAAACCAGTAGATAAAATATAAAAATCTATCTTCTCATACCAAACTTGAAGGGTCTATTTGAGACCATAGAGAGGCCTTTAAAATCTACAAACAAGAGAAAAATCATGAAAAATCCAATATGTTTCTCCATGTATATACCCATATGTAAATATCCATGTAAGAAGGCACTCTTCATGTCCATCTAGTATAAGGGCCACCCCTATGATGCAACAATAGAAAATACAAGGCATACTAAATCCATCTTGGCAACGTGTGAAAAATTATCAAAGTAATAAATACCTTTAACTTGTGAAAAAACCTTTGCAATAAAATGACACTTATACTTGTCAATGGACCCATCAGTTGTGTATTTGGTTTGGTATACCCACTTACACCTAACCATATTTATTCCTTTAGGAAGAGAGACCAAATCCCAAGTATTATTCTTCATCAAAGAAGAATACTCATTTGTCATCACATTATCCCAATCCTATATCTAATGATTATGTGAAAGAGACGTGGATCCTCGAAACTACTTGACACAAAATTCCAGAACATGTAGAATGTATGTGGTGATTCCTAGTGGGTGGAAGATCATGTATGAAAGGTGTTTCCTCAGAAATTGTAGTATGAGCCCACTTAGGCATAGTGATAACATAAGTGGGGATATGATCCTCGTTGGTATCCATAACATCCTCAAAGAAGGGATCCTAAATATTAGTTAACAAAGTAGGCATGGAAGAAGATTAAGAATCACGAGTAGAGAATCACTCATAAAACCGAACATGTGTTCTAAAAAACCTCATGAGTCTTAAGTAAAATTTAATAAGCTCTCATGTCCTCACAATACCCTACAAAGATCAAGGTTTTAATCTTCTTATCTAAGGATTTCCTTTTATTATTTGGTAGAAAGGCCCAAGAATGGATCCCAAATAATTTGAAAAATGAGACATCGGGCTTATTTTTGAACAAGCTTTCACTTGAGAAAAATGCTCAAGGGCTTTGTGTGACGTGTGATTCTGAATGTAGTTAACACTTTTTTACTTCTGCCCAATATATAGGAGGTAAATCTCTAGAATGCATCATGAAATTATCCATTTACTTTAAAGTTTGGTTCTTCCTTTCTTCTAAGAAATTTTTTTGTGGAGTATGAGGAGCATACAGCTAGTGAATAATGCCACGAGTTTTCAAAAAATCAGAAAATGATTTGTTGAAGTACTCCCCCATTATCGGTGTGAAGGTTATTTGTGAAAATAAAAGATTATTTCTCAACCAAATCCTTAAATAATTCAAAGTGCGAAAAACATCACTTTGGTACTTGAGAAAATAAACCCAAGTATGCCTCGAGAAATTATCAATAAATGTAATTGTATACATAGTTCCATTGAAAGAGTCTATAGGAAAAACCATCAAGTCACCATGCACAAGCTCAAGTGGTGAAGAAGCTCTCTTGGAAAAATTCTTAGGAATGGATCTTGGTGTTTCTTCTCTAATGCACAACAAGGAAAAATCCCTCAAGACAAGAAACTATAGGAAGACCATCAACCATATAATGAGTGCTCAAATCCTTCAAATATCTATAATTGAGACATCTAAATATATCATGCCAAAGTTCTCTCTTTGAATCTACATGAGAAACCATACATGTCCCTATGAAGTGTCATCAAAACCCTCAAAGTGATATTATCTAGAAGCATGATCAACAATACCTTGAGCAACAAGTGAATGATGTTGTAACAAGGTTCGTACTACTACCCCTTGTGATGTAAAATTCATTGTATTGCCTTGACCGGGATGACAAATTTGATATACGAGAAAGCAAATTTGTAGTGATGTTAGGAACATACAATGCATCTTAAATACTACTACCCTCAATATGTATGTCACCTTTTCCTTTAATATAAATAAAGGAAGAATCTCCAACCTCGATTTTGAAGTAGAAATCAAACTTAGAGATATAAAATACTTTGTGGAAGAAGTCATGTGATGAGAAACACCAGTTCTATAACTCAACTATCAATATCATTTGAATAAGATCTTCCAACAACATTAAGTTTTTTTCCATGCTCATTAAAAAGAGGTGGATTAGAGATAGATATTTTTGTTTCTTGACTACATCCTCTAAGGCTTTCATTCACTTGTAACACCTATGTTCTTCATGAACACCACCCCTATAAAAAGAGAACAAAAGGCTATAATTATTCTTGGATTTAGAAGACTCTTTGGGTTTAGAGTTGTTTTCTTTAGGTTTAGGATCATTTTGAGATGGAGAAGTGAAATTGGATTTACCTTTTGGTTTTCCCTTTCCCTTAGGATTAGATGCTACTAATGCCTTGTGAGAGGTGGAAGACTCAAGCTTAGACATTTTGGATTCTTCCCTAGTAAGTCTTTCACAAAATATTTCTAAGGTAGGAATTTGGAATGTGTCACCTAATGCATCCATGCTAGAGAAAAAGGTAGAAGAAAATATTTGGAATGAACCTCTCAACTTAGATAGAATTAGGTAAAAACACTCTTCATATTTCTTATCTTTTCCACTCCCCTTTAATTATGTCAACAAGTTCTTGAACTTAGTAAGATAATATATAATTGAGGGAAAATATTCAAGAATAAGATAGGAAATCTAAATTTTAATTTGCATGGATCTCATGTGATCCACTATACTAAATAATTTCTCCAATTTCTCCCATATTTTTAAAGGAGAGTCACATTTTTCCAAATGAAATAAAAGACTATTACTTACATAAGTTCCTATCAAACCCATACACTCATAAAATTTGCATTGGTGTTGAAATTTCTCATATTCTATAGTGAACATTAGTTATTCTACAGAAGTAAAAGCCCATAATACTTTGTATTTAATGATTGTTTCTATGTGTGGTAATTATGTGTTGTTAATGGCTCAAGTTGATCTAATACGAGAAGAAGATAAAGACATCATTCTCAAAAAACACTAAAGAGCAAAAGAATGTAATAAATAATAAATGCCATATGCCCCTAGATTTGGCACATTATAGTTGAGTGCGTGTTACAATATATCACTTTATAATTTTAGTGTGTTTATCATAATACTGAGTTCCAATGGAACAAGCGCAAAAATAAGTACTTTAAAAAATTGCACTCGATTTCAATTTTCCTATTAAAAGTAACAAATTTTTACTTTGTTATGTATTATTTATTAAAAAAATAAAATTTCTTTTCCTTCACCACACAAATTAAAACTAAGGGAGTTGGATTTAAGCATATACTGGTAGGAATCACAAGTTTAAGCCCTCATATGTCCATACCATATGACTAAGGGCTAAGGATTTTTATGGGTCCCCCTCTTTAAAAAAATTATGTTGCACTTACTACAAGCCCCGAACATAGGAATTTGCATGTAAAACCAAAACAACAATTCTACCCAACCCAAAAAAATGATCCTCACCAAACAAGAACCACCTCTACAAAACCAAAAAAGCTGTCTGTCCATGTCCGAGTTTATAGTCATTTTTTTGGGTTTTCCACCTTCTCGAATCCAATGGAGCCCTCTTTTTCCATAAAATGGCATGTTATAATAGAATACTAAGAAATTTCAAACATATAAATATACATAAACCCTCATTTATAAAATAAAACTTAGAGATGGAGGTGTCAACATCTACCACTCGATACCATAAAAAGAAATATAAACTGATAGTTCCAAGCTATAAATAACTTAAATGATAATAAAACATAACACTTAATAAGAGGAAAGGAACTCACTAGAATAACTTTACAAATAAAAATTCAAACAAATGAACAACAATACCATATATTATTATGGAACTATATGCAATATAATGAGAAGGGGCCTTGCTTATATAGGAAAGGAAGATCAATCTAAGAACTATTCAAGGTCATAGATCAAGCCATAAATCAAGGAAATAACTAGACAATAAATAACTAGTCAAGACCATAGATCAAGGAAATAACTATACCTAACAACTAGATAATATCCTCCTAATATCTAAATAAGATAAAAGAAATATCTACACATAAGTGGGTGAGGATAAATAAAAGAGAAGGTAAATAAAATACCTAGGTGAACATGAGCTAATGTAAACAACATAATATAACAATTGTTCACTATGCAAGAATAATAAAAACAACATTTTTTCAAATAAAACACATTCAATATGATGAAAAATAAGAGAAGATTATTTAAATGATCCTCCAATCACCAAGTAGAGTACAATAAATTATTTCACATGAACATTACAATTCATCCATGATACATATGGCTAAACAAAGGATGTTAAAATTAATACAAACACCTTACCATCTCTTACTCCCAATACTCTCTAATTACACGAAGTATTTCCCTAATTATGTTAGACAAGAAGGTGTAAAATCAAGTGTACAAGACATTCACCTCTCATATGTTTCATGTTATCACCCAGCTATACCATGTAGATACCAAAAATCTCCACTATTAACTCTCCAAATGCATGTACTTAGCTAAGACATAAAACATAGTTTTACTTCAAAACAAAGAGAAATAAATGAGGTTTCTATTTCATTTGGTCATAACGAAAGGAATTACACATTTCACACATAATGTTAAGGATCACATGGATACATCAAGGCCAAGCCCGACACCAACATAGTTGCATTCAAAGGTTCCATTATTAGGAAATCAATTTCATGTGCTCATAATAACACCAATTGATGCAAAGCCTATATCAAATATCATGCACTCAACTATCTTTATCTTGAAACAACTTCAACACTTCCTTAGACTTGAACATACAAAAACTTGATCCTTTACCTTAAACCCTACATTTAATTGAAGAAACCTTATTTAGGTACCTCAATTAGTATCATAATATCATTCAGAATGATCATTAACAAGAGTAAGTGCAAGAATTATTACCCTTTTTAAAACTACCCTTTACTAGCTTGTAAGGAATAGGATATAGAAGGAAAAATTAGATCTTCTTAGGAATTCCTTGTCGATACAATACCTTACTCTATTTTATAATCCTTCTCAAGGTCCTTTCCACTCTCTTTTCTCCTCACAAGCCAAGAACATAACAACTCGTTCTAGTTCCCAACTATCTTGTATGGTTCAATTTGGCACTTTTCTCTCAAGACAATAAACTTCAAATCAAGTAGCACTTTGAGATTTTAACATCATTGAGTTTATCCAACTACTTACTCATGTCCTTGGACCTCCAACTAAATTAATTCAGCCATCACACTGATCAAAATCGGTCAATAGTTCAACTTCACCCGTCTTCACTAAAACTACCCTTTTCAATGCACAAACACAATGACCTTTGAACATTCCATGGTTAGAGAATTATGAAAGACCTCCATGCAAGCTAAGACCAATAATCAGCACCCTTTTCCTCATAGATGGTTTATGTCAAATATGGTTGCCTCACTCCATGCCTAAATGCCTTTTCCACTATAACCCCTCCTTGACTAATTTAACTCCTTTCTAGCCCTATCTGGGCGTTTTTAATGTATATTTTGTTTTAGTCACTCATTCAACAACAAAGTAAGGTCCATTCCTAGCACCAATTTCTGGTTTCTATTTGTATACAATTTTTCTCAAGGTCTTCCTTCAATAAAATTATTCTAAACTCAATAATCTTAGTCTTAATTAGGTCTCTAATTGTGTTATCACCATTAAGCCAATTTTTAATAAATGTAGGAGTTATGAGACAAAATAATCTATGAAACCACCAAAATATTTCAACGGGAGGTTAAAATATCATTAGTTCTAATTTTCAATACCTAAACCCATCGTTATAGCTTTTAAATCCCAAACCCTCAATAAACCTGTATAGGGTTTCGACAAACCCGATAGGAGGTAAATCGCCATAAAATGATCAAAGATTTTTTCAAATCCTAAAATTTATACTTGAGCTCTGTTTTTAACTACTTCACATTCTCAGCCTTATTGGTAGGTCCCGAGATAATCTTCAAACCTCGTGATTGCTCTCAAAGGTCATTGTTACGCCTCTCAATAGGATATTTTCCTTTTCATTGATGTTTCTTAGAAAATATTGAACAAATGTTTCTCCACACATATTTTAAGGGTAGAAAAATTTATCTATCTCTAACACGGGTTCCTCTTATCCACATGTATCACTTTTCTAATCAAATCCCTTATAAAACCATCATTTAGAATATATTTTTACACTCAAATACGTTGTTATAGGTCTTTTCTCAAGTGCCTTGCTTATATTATACTCATCAGCTGATAAATATCACAAGATCACTATTAATAAATGCCCAAGATTTCATTACCACACCAAAACCTCATCCTTGACTGTATTTTCCAACCATTTGGACAAGACATTCTCATCAATATGGAAAAACTCTCTTAAGTATCCTTCAAAACTGTATGCTACAACCTAGTACAATTTATTCAAACCTATAATTATACACAATCAATGGATTTGCATGGGATTAAAAACAAATATTCATGAAAAACCTTCTTACTAATCATACTCTATGTCTATCATGCATGCACATGCTTCAATACTCATCACCATGCATAAGAATGCTAGAAAGCTGTCACCAAAGTGTATACACCATAAAAAAATATCTTCACATTGATTTCGATTCAAATGGAATGAGCCAAATGAGTTACATTTTCACATATATAATCCTTCATTGAGTTATCCAATGAGTGGAAGCATCTAGTCTTCTTAGTTACATAGTTGGCTCTTAGTACAATAATGAGATATCTAATTAGAATTTATCTAAGATATTTAATAACTTAGACACTCATTATGACTTCTAACCCACTATGGGTCTTGATACAAGATTGAAAAACCTCAATGACCTATATAAAACCTTAAAACTCCAACTCCAAGTCAAAAATGCCTTCACATTCAAATCTTGTATTTTTGGAGGAAAGTACAAAAATCAATTTTTGAAAAGCCAAGACTCCATCTAATACATCTAGCTCATATTGACCTCTAATACCTTAAAATCACACCTTCAAGCCAAAATTTGATGTTAACATGAAATATCTACATGGTTGGAGTGATTCTCCTACATCATGCTCCAGGGGTAAGAAAGTTTGAGCTCCAGAGCTTAGTTTTCATCCTATTCTTCCAATTTATTTGCATCAAGTATCTTGACGCTAATTTTGTCTTCATCTCCATCTTTATCACCCTTCATTTACTATTTCATATGCTTTTCTCGGTTCTCATTCTTCAGTTTTTATTTATAGGTGAGGTCTTCTTCTTCATAAGATTTTCCAAAATCATCCTTTTTTTTTCTTCTACTATCATATCTTCCTCTTGGACCAATTCATCGTTGCTCATCTTTGAATTCATCTTCTTCCATATATACCTTGATGAGGCCATAAATTGGCCATAAATTACCATTATTTTTTCCTTCCAAGTTACCTTTGAAAGTGGATTTAAATGTAATATAGGAACTTATAGTTTTCTTAAGATAGAATATAGGATATATATCTTGTTCATTCTTTAGAAATATTTTGTTATCTATTTTGTTGACTAATCCTATTGATTATTTGGGAAAAGATGCAAAGTATTGTGTATGCAGGCCATAAAGGAAAGATAATGATAGTATTGGGAAAATTGTAATTGATCATGGATGGTATATCTAAACTCAAATATGATTTCATATTCATATTCCTCTTGAAAAATTATGCAAGTTCAAAAAAGAATCATCTCAATCCAAGATCGTATGCAAAATTTATAGTTGTTTTAAGTTAGCTCCAGAACTCACAGATTAGTTCCGAACTCACAAAGTTAGTTCCGGGACTCGCAAGCTTGGTTCCATAATTCACAAAGTTAGTTCGGAACTCGCAGACTTTGTTAGGAACTTGCAGATTTTGACAGTTTTTGAGGAATTGTGAAAGATCAGATAATCCAATGGAAAATATGAGAGAGGTTTTTGTTCATAGCAATGTGATTAACAAAAAACTCATTCAGATTTGCTACAAGTATTACCAATAAAGAGAGATCTAACTTTTAGTGAGCTACAGTCGAGGAAAAGTGTATCGGGACGCGTGCTAATATTTTCATAAATAGAAACAAAAAATATGAGAGAGATTTTTGTTCATAGCAATGTGTTTAACAAAAACCTCATTCATATTTGCTATAGGTTTTACCAATGAAGATAGATCTAACTTTTAGTGAGCTATAGTCTAAGGAAAAGTGTATTAGATGAGCACTAAAAGTTCCATAAACAAAAATAGAAAAGTTAAATGGAAAATATGAGAGAGATTTTTGTTCATAGAAATGTGTTTAACAAAAACCTCATTCAGATTTGCAACAGTTTTACCAATGAAGATAAATCTAACTTTTAGTGAACTACAGTCCAAGGAAAAAGTGTATCAGATAAGTGCCAAAAGTTCCACAATCAAAAAAAACAAATTCAAATGGAAAATCCGAGAAAGGTATTTGGTCAAAATTATATTTTGAGGAAAATCCTCCTACCAATAATGTAGAGGAATAAAATCATTATGATTCTTATTACCGAAAATCAAGGAGAAGATTTGGGAGCAAATCTTCCTAAAATAAGTGAGATAAGACTTTGACTTCAATAATATATCTCTCTCCATATTTTGTGGAGATGGATATCTTAGTTGTTAGGATTATAATAAAGATAATATCAGATTGTATCTCCCAAAATAAGGAGTTGGTTGGATGCATAAATTATAAATGCAACCTTCCACACTTAGATATGTAATTCTTTCTCCCAAGAAATAAAGATTTGTTCTTTCTTTCCAATATTTTGAAGTAAAGTTATCCTGCAAGTTCTGAATTAAAAATATGAATTAATTCATCTTCCAAGGAATGAGTTGGCCACTCATTCCAAGGAAGATGGATCAATGTGTTAATGTTTGTTTCTTTATTTCTGCAGTTTTCCTTTTGTTGTAAACTTCTGATTTCATGTTATGTGATCCTTCTTCAGTACAATTTTTGTTGTGAACCTGCAGGTGTCTTTTTATCTTTTAGTTATTTCCAATTCAACAATTTTAATTTATGCAAGTGTGTTTACATTTCTGCAAGTGTGATTTCCTTTATGCAAGTGTGCCTTTATATTCTCTGCAAGTGTGTTTACATTTCGTAAGTGTGCCTTTAAATTTCTACATGTGTGATTTATTTTATGCAAGTTTTGATTGTGTTTAAAGGAGCTGCTTTCCAAGATCTTCTTCTCTTAATGCATACAACCTTTAAACACCAACCCGGATTGACATTATTAATGGTGAGGATTGACTACCCTCATCATACCTCTTTCTCTCTTGGTATACTCATAATACTTACCTCTCTTTTCTTTATCTCTTCAACCTCTTATTTCATTTTATTGCAAAGTTATTCTTTCTCTATTATTGAACTAATTTTTACCTCTTATTCACGTGATTTAAATTCATATATAGCATGCTCCAAGGACTCTATCTCTTCCTATAACTGTTCAAGACTCTCATAGACACACATTTTCATGTATCAATTCTTCTTCACCTCTTCTTGTTTTTCTTGGTTCATTATCCTCTTTCTTTCTTCATCCATCTCAAACTTTAATGCCTCTACTTGGTAACATTCTTATTTTCTCTTCATACCTGCAATCACACATCTCGCACACAATATTAGATTAAAATTTTTGAGGCTTGACTTCCCCTCTAGATTATTCTTTCCTTGTCATCACTTCAATTACATGAGAACACCCTTCATCATGTTCGTCTATCCCAAGAGAAGTAAAAATTTCTTCTATCAACACAATCTCTTTAACCACCTCTACACAATCTCTTTAACCACCTATCTTTCTTGCTTTTCCATCTTCCCTGTGTCTTCTTTCCTCTTACCTTATCTTTGTTCTCAATTGTTTTCTTTTCCTCCTTTCCACAAGAAATATAATTGGCCACTTGTATTTCTTTCTTAATAATATCCATGTTTCTTAATTTTTCTCTTCTATCTATTTTCATGATTAGCATCGGTTGTTCTATATCTTTTTTGATCTATGTGATCTCTCTGCTGGAACCACAAATTTCTCTCTCTATGTCTCTCTATATTATTCATATTCCTCTCTTCTTTTCACATCCCTATCTCTCTTCTTGCTTTCTCTTTTGTGGCTTAATAACTCTACCAATCCTCTTACCACCTCTGCTACCATTTCTCCTTCATCCCAATCATTTGTTAAATCTGATTCATAAGCCTCAATAGCCCTCAATCATGTATCTTTGCATGCCTTGTTTCCATCAAGTATTTCTTTTCTGAAATCATCATTACCAATCTTCTATGTTGTTCTTATTATCTTTTCCTCTCATGAACTTGATTTGACTTGATCTCTTCTCTCTCTTCTTTGGTATTTTCATCCACTTGGGCATCACATATCCATGTCCTTGGACTGTCTCAAGAGATTTTCATGGCTCTTCCCTTCACTCATCTTCTCTCGATTGCTTCTTTCTCTTACGTGATTTCTTCTTTGTCAATTTATTCTTATCCTCTTCTCTGATATAAAAATGATGTAGAGCCTATATCAAATCTCATGCAATCAAATATATTTATATTGAAAAAACTTCAACTTTACCTCTAAATCACTTTAAAAACTCATTTCTCAAACTTGAACATACAAAAACTTGACCCTTTACCTTAAACTCAATCTTGCATCCAAGAAAATTTGTTTATATACCTTAATAAGTGTCATAATATCATTCATAGTGATTTTTTTTATTAGAGGTAAAAGTTAGGGTTGAGGGGACCCTACCCCCTTACAAGGAGTTACAGTATACTTCTATATTGGCCAAAGTATTAAACTTAAAAGGCCATACTTGTTCCAAAATTCAAAAAAAAAAGATGACAGTATATGATATCCGTTATATAGCATTTACAATATGTAGCAGTTCGAAGGATTAAACTAACAACATGAAGGTAAACAAACAACAAAATCCAAACCATTGACATTCCTTAATCTTTGACCAAATCTTCCACTGTCTCCTTGCAGTCATTCCATTCTTTGACTAGAGTTGCTATAGTCTCCTTCCAGTACTTGTAGTTAGGTTCTTTGATCACCACCTTCGGCCCTGTACCATCCTTTTCCTTTTCTTTTTCCAGTTCCATGGACTGGATCATTTCGGCCAGCAATTTAAGATGGTAGATAGTACTTTTCACATTGAGAATATGTGCATCTCTGATTTGTATTATAATACCTTTCATTTTCAGCAGCTCATTTTCCATTTCCATTCTTCTGGCATTGGTGTTATTGGAGTTTTCGTTGTGGATGAGGGAAGACATTTTATCCATTTTGTCATGCAGCTCCTTAAGGTCCATAGAGATCAGGCTGATTTTGTGCCTATTTATATCAGTGTTCAGTTTGTAATTTTCAAAATCTCTCATGAAGGCATGGGTTTTAACAGCCAATTCCTAGGCTGAGAAAAGCTCCATCTGAGCCATTTTAAGATTATGCAAACTATGGATAGCTTCCTCTGTGTTCTTGGAATTCTTGTCCTCTGAAGACTCTGATCTTTTTTTTTGTCCTCTGCCTCACTACTCTCAGCTTCCCCTTCGTCTTTGTCAAGAGAGGAATCCTTCTGGGTTGGGTTTTCACCAGGGCATTCATCCAACACATATGTGATGTTATCCTCCTCAGCCCGTCTAGGATTCTACTCTTTTCTGTTCTGATTCTTTTCACCCCCTTTACCCATGTTTGACCTGGTGCATTTGGCCATAGGATTCCCTGGACCACAATCATCCTAAAATCCTCCTTGGGTTCCATACTCCCTGTCCTTTTACCCAACATAGAGTTTGAAACCGAAGCCCCAAATTTGTCATTTTTTCCCAACAGAGGAGTGCTCAGCCGAATGATAGTTTTTATTAGACCCTGGTGTAAAGGGAGAATGAAAGTGCCTTTCTTCACCATTGTTATTGATTTAGCCAGAGAAGAAAATAGGTAGAAAGGAAAGTTGTATGGTTTGGAATTGTGGATATGATTTAACATTGGGAAATGGTAGCCATAGATAACCTTATATCTTCCTTCCAGAGTAATGTAAGACATTATCAATTTGGCAATTTCATCATAAGGGGAAGGTAACTTACTTCGGGCGTATCCATTATGCAGAGAAATAGGATCCCCTTTTCCTTGAAAGAAATAATCAATCTCAAGACTATAATCAGATTTAGGTTTGAAAATGCATCTACCTTCCAACGTGAGGCTAGTCACTTTAGTGATGAGCTTGGGTGAAATTGTGAGAGAGCAGTTACCGACCTAAACTGTCCCTCGTTCCAAGTTTTTACAACCACTTCGCTCAGACTCTCATCATAGCCCTCGAAAGTTTTGAGAAAGGATAATAATCCCACTATTTCCATAAGAGCTTCGGCCTCCTTGGACATCTCCGGACACCTAGATGGTTTAGTGTGAACCAGGTCCCCTCCCATCCTTTTGTACTCAATATTTTTTTACAGAGAAGACGAAATTGAAAAACAGTTTTTTCTTTTTCGTTTCCTCAAATCCAAAAAGATCAGGCTGCCCGAGTGAAAAAAGGAAACCAAATCACGCATGGGAGAAGAAATCATGAAAGTTTACTGGCACGAGCGGGGAGTTTGTAAAATTATTAAAGGCTCCCTCCCTTTTCATGATTTCAATATCAAGGAGGTGCTCGACCACATGAAGACCATTAGCGGTAACCCCTAGATTAGCAACAAAGTCTTGCACCTGCATTTCCTTCCCTATACACATGATTGAAAGAAATATTCACAAAAGAATTTTAAAATGACTTAGTTTTGTTGATGAAGTCTTCTATAGATATGGCAGGTCTGGATGAGCCCTTCATACAAGAAATAATATACAACGAATCTCCTTCCACTTCGGAAGGTTGAAACCTTTTTCTTTTGCAATCTTCACCCCCCAAAATAGAGCAGCTGCCTCCACAACATTATTTGATTGTTGTCCAAGGTCGAAGAAATAAGCAAGAATAAAACAACCAAAAGAGTCCCTAATAACTCCACCTCCCCTTCCTTCCCTGGATTCCCTTTAGCAGCTCCATCGAAGTTGAGTTTTAGAGAACCTTCACAAGGGGGATTCCACTTAATCTCTAATCTAGGATTAGGCACTGTTTGGTAGGGAAATCCCTGAAACATTCCAATTCGTTAAGATATGTTGTTCATTATCCAGAATTTCCAATTCTTTATTCCTGAGTATAGAGAAATTGTTTCTAACTGCCTGGAAGAGGTATTTTATTGATTGTTTGATAGGTAGACTCTTGTTTTTGAATATCCTTCTGTTTCTTTCCTTCCAGATTTCCCACCATAGATGACCCAAGCTTATGATCCATAGATTTTTTAGCCCTTGACTATGAAAAGGGCATTTCCATTGGTTCCAAGCTTCCTTTATATCTTTGGGTATGACCTAGTTTACCGAGAAACCATCCAAAATGGAGGATAACAGTTGATGTGCATATAGACATTCCAAAAACATATGGTTTCTGATTCCATTTTTCTTTTGCATAGCACACATCTATTAACCCATTGGAAACCTCTTTTTACCAGATTATCAACCGTGAGGATTTTATTTCCAAATGTGAGCCAGCTGAACACATTAACCTTGGGTGTTATATTCTTGTTCCAGATCTTCCCATTAAGTCTTCTTCACCAATTTGACCTTCAAAAAGAGGCCATAGGCAGATTTGACAGAAAAATTTCCACATGGTTCCTTGTCCCAAATGATTCTATCTAGGTCCTTGCTATTAAGAGATACATAATTTTTTAAGAAATCATTGATCCCTCTCATTTGATCATTTAGTTCATGTCTATCTAATTCCAGAGTTTTCCAAGTCTGAAAACTCTCTTCCTTAGCCATGTAGTTGTTAATTTTTTCTCCATACTTAGCTTCCAGTAATGCAGAGATTTGTGGAAATTTATCTTGAAGGGTGAAATCTCCTACCCATTTATCTTTCCAAAAACCTATCTCATTGCCTCTTCCTATTTTCCATCTACTGCCCTTATTCAGAATTTATTTGGCCCAATTAATGGCTTTCCATATGCATGAGCCATTGAAAGTCTCCTGTTTGAACATCCATCTTTTATCATTATTATCTAGCCAATATTTTCTCTTAAGAATTCTGGCCCAAACTCCATTTTCCTTGGTTAGTCTCCATCCAATCTTCACAAGTAGAGCTTTATTCATCTTGGACCAATCTCTAATTCCTAGTCCTCCAAGCTTTTGGGTCTGCACACTCTATTCTAGGCAACTAGAGGGATTCTATCTTTACTTTCTGTGTCGCTCCATAAAAACCTTTTTTGGATCTTTTCCAACCTTTCCCCTATTGTAACAAGAAGTTGGTATAGTGACATAGCATACACTGGAAGACTCTGGAGAGAGCTGATCAGAAGAGTAATTTTTCTGCTTGGGATAATAGATTAGCTTTCCAACCCGCTAATTTCCTTTCAAACCTTTCAATTAGAAAGTTCCATTCAGAACAGGAGGGTCTCCTATCCCCCAAAGGGATTCCTAAATATAAGGTAGGAAAGGGTTTATAGGTACATTCAAATTTTTGGAAATCTTCTTACAACGGTTGTCCATAGTATTCAGAAAGAATAGGGAACTTTTTCTGAAGTTGATTAGCTATCCCGAGACCTCCATATAGTCATCAAAAATGGATTTAAGTTTTCTTGCTTCGAAATAGTAGCTTCCCCCACCACAAAAGTGTCATCAACAAAGTGTTGGTGAGTAACATTTTCCATTTCAAGTGCCGGAGAAATCCCTTTGATGAAGCCTTTTTCCATTTCAACATTGAGTCTTCTACTGAGAGCTTCTGCCATTAGAATGAAGAGGAAAGGGGAAAGGGGATCCCCTTTCCGTAATCCTTGTGTGCTAGGAAAGAACCCAATAGGACTTCCATTCATGAGGATAGAAAACCATACATTGGAGATGCATGCCTGTACCAGATGTCTCAAATCTCTTTCAAAACCAAACTGTCAAGGATTTTGTCTAGAAAGCTCCATGAAACCCTGTCATAAGCTTTTGCCATATCCAGTTTTAAGAATAACGCAGCCTTCTTACTGATTTTTGCTGAATGAATAGTCTCTTTGATAGAAATTATCCCATCCTGTATTTTTCTACCTATAACAAAGCCCCCTTAATATTCTGAAATGATATTGGGCAGGATCAGCTGAAGCCTAAGGGCAAGAATTTTCATGCATATTTTATAGGAAGTGTTACAAAGACTTATAGGTCTGAAGTCTTTTAGTTCCATAGCATTACTACATTTTGGAACCAGAGTCAGGAAAGTGCAGTTCATGTCCTTTAACATTACCTTCTTCTTGAAAAATTCCTTCACTGCTTCAAAAACCTCTTTTTTAATTATGTCCCAGAAATTTTGGAAGAAAAAGGCTGGAAATCCATCAGGCCCAAGTGCCTTGTCGAGCTGAGTTGTTTGACAGCATATTCCACTTCCTCAATGGTAGGAATCGCTAAGAGCATAACATTTTCTTCGATCGAGACTAACTTGGGGATACAATTTAAGAAATCCTGTTCCTTCATGAGGTTTTGATCCTTGCAGTTAGAGAGTAAATTTTGGAAGAAAGAAATTGTCTCTTTGTCAATTTCTTCTTGTTCCTCAACCATGACACCCCCTTCCTTACTGATTTTGTTAATTCTATTAAAGCTTCTCCGCTTTAAGGTGGATAGATGAAAGAATCTAGTGTTTTTGTCTCCTTCCTTTAACCAAGTGATTATGGATTTTTGTCTCCAAAAAATTTCCTCTTTTCCCAGAATATTATGGTAGTCCGACAGTAGAGATATTTCCTTAATATGATCAGCAAAATCATTCTCAATACCTTGTCTTTCAGTTCTTCTTTGGACAATCTGTAGTTCATTTCTGATTTCCACCTTCTTCTGGAAAATATTACCAAAAATTTTTTATTCCACACTTTAAGGTGGGATTTCACATTCTGAAGTTTTTTAGAGAGTCTAAATGTAGGGATATTACTTGTATAAATCAGAACATATACAGCAGAATAACATGAGAGAACACCAAAATATAGATAAATGATGACAATATGCTCATATAATAGCTTTGCCACTTCGAGGGGGCAACCTCCAATACCACTTCGAGGGGTAACCTCCAAACCATACAATAACACTCCAATACTCAATATATGATTAACTACAACCTTCTAACCCCTATATATACCATTCTAACCTATGGCCAATACTGAGGCCGACCTCCTAAGCATAATAAATCATAAATGAATGATATAATAAGATAAGGGGATGTGTGCCACATGTCGGCATCTCCATCAACCCATATACATTATAATATATCCCAAGGTACATAGCATTGCCTCCCTCTTTGACATGTTTCGTCCCCGAAACATAAGAAGAAGCCATATAATGAGTGTGCTTTAAATTATTGCACACTTGTCGCCAAGCTCGATCATCCAACCACCCATATGAAATCCTATCCTGTGTAGCAACTTCATCATCAACATCTTCTTCTTCTTCTTCTTCTTTTGATGTTGCTTCTACTTCTGATTCTTCTTCTTCTACTTCTTCTTCTTTTTCTTTTTCTTCTTCTTTTGTTGCCCATCTGTCCATGAAAACTTGTTCCAGTTCCTGCAAAGACCAATTAGACTTTTCCTTTTCTAACTTAGAAAAGAAAATATGTGTAGGGCCACTAATCCACAACTTGAATAACCAAATATTTGATGGTTTAGATAATTTATCCCTAAATTTGTTCCACCATTCTCTAGCATCAATCCTGCCATCTCCAAAAAAAGCTACCATCCCCATGATCCACAAAAATAGGGTTTTAGGAATTATGAAAATATTTCGGTAGATGGATAAAAACACAAAGAACAAACCCTAACTTAAATTTCAAGAGATTTCCGAAAATATAAATTTTGCTAAAAAATACCACAATTTGCTTCCTGAAAAGTGAATTTATGAAAAAACCTAAAACACCAATAACATCCGCAAAACAGATCCAATGGAGCTGAATTTTTCAGATATTCTGAATTATATTTTTTCCAAATTATGTTTCAAAAATTGGGAAAAAATTAGATACCCTCTTCAAGATATACTTGAAACAAAAAATTAGGGTTTTTGCCCTAATTTTGGCCGAAATCGTTGCTCTGATACCACTTGTAAGGATATTACTTGTATAAATCAGAACATATACAGCATAATAACATGAGAGAACACCAAAATATAGATAAATGATTAAAATATGCTCATATAATATCCTTGCCACTTCGAGGGGGCAACCTCTAATACCACTTCGAGGGGGTAACCTCCAAACCATACAATAACACTCCAATACTCAATATATGATTAACTACAACCTTCTAACCCCTATATATACCATTCTAACCTATGGCCAATACTGAGGCCGACCTCCTAAGCATAATAAATCATAAATGAATGATATAATAAGATAAGGGGATGTGTGCCACATGTCAAAGCATCTCCATCAACCCATATACATTATAATATATCCCAAGGTACATAGCACTAAACATTGTTGTTCCTTTAACTTTTAGTTTCCACAATTATTTTATGAGATCTTTCAAATCCTTACTTTGGAGCCACTTTTAGTTTCCACCATTCATAGTGATTATTAGCAAGAGTAAGTGCAAGCATTCTTACCCTTCTTGAAAATGTCCTTTACTACCTTTTAAGGAATATGCTCTAGAAGGCAAAATTAGATATTATTAGGAATGCCTTGTCCACACAATACCTTACTTTGTTTTATACTCCTTCTCAAGGTCCTTTCCATGTGCTCTTTTCTCCTCACAAGATAAGAAACATAACAACTCTATCATAGCTCCCAACTATCATGTATGGTTCAATTTGGCACTTTTCTCTCAAGACAAGAAACTTCAAATTAAGTAGAAATTTGAGATTTTAATCTCATTGAGCTTATCCAACTACTTCCTCATATCCCTAGACCTCCAACTAAAATAATTCATCCATAAAATTGATTAAAATCATTTAATATTTTAACTTTACCCTTCTTCACTAAAACTACCCTTTTGATGCACAAACACAATGGTATTTGAACATTCCATGATTAGAGCATTTTGTAAGACCTCCATAAAATCTAATAAAAATTTCAACACCCTTTTCCTCCTAGATAGTGTATGTCAAATTTGGCTGGCTCACTCCATGCCTAAATGCCTTTTCCACTATAACCTCTCTTTAACTAGTTTAACTCCTTTCTAGCCATGTCTAAGAAGTTTTTCTTATATATATATATATATATATATATATATATATATATATATATATATATATATATATATATATATATATATATATATATATATAGTTTTATTCACTCATTAAATAAAGTAAGGTCCATTCCTAGCACCCATTTTGGGTTTATATTTGTATAACAAGTTTCTCACCGTCTTCCTTCACAACAATTACTCTAAACTCACTAATCTCGGTCTCAATTAGGTCTCGCCAAATGTGCTATCACCATTAATCCAAATGTTATGAACTCGCAGGATTTACGAGACAAAATAATATATGAAACTACTAAAATATTTCAATGGGAGGTTCAAATATCATTAGTTCCAAATTTCATCACCTAAACCCATCGTTAAAGCTTTTAAATCCCAAACCCTCAATAAACCCTAGACAGGGTTTCCTACAAACAAAGTAAGAGGTAAATCACCATAAAATGACCAAATATTTGTTTCAAATCCTAAAATTAATACCGAGACCCATTTTGAACTGCTTCATGTGCTCATCTTACTAGTAGGTCCTAGATCAACTTCAAACCTCATGATTTCTCTTAATGGTCATCGCTTTACCATCTCAACAGGTATTTTCCTTTTCATTGGTGTTTCTTAGAAAATATTGAACAAATGTTTCTCCTCACATATTTCAAGGGTGTAACAATATCTACACCTCTACCATGAGTTCCTCTTATCCACATATATCACTTTTCTAATCAAATCCTTTACAAAACCATCATCTAGAATGTATTTTTACACTCAAATAGATTGCTAGAGTTATGTGGTAAGTTCCTTTCCTATCTTATACTCATCACTGATAAATATCAAAAGATAAATATTAATAAACACACAAGAGTTCATTACCATACCAAAAGCTCATCCTTGACTCTATTTTCCAACCATTTCGACAAGACATTCTCATCAATATGGATAAACTCACTTAAGTAACCTTCAAAATTGTATGCTACAACCTAGTACAATTTATTCAAACCTATAATCATACAAAATCAATAGATTCTCATAGGATTTAAAGAAAATATTCATACAAAACATTCTTACTTATCATACTATGTGTCTATCATCCATGAACATGCTTCAATACTCACCACCATGCATAAGAATTCTAGAAACTTTCACCAAAGTGTATATCATGATTAAAAACTCTATTGAATATATTCACATTGATTCTCATTCGAATGGAATGAGCCAAATCAGTTACATTTTCATGTTTATAATCCTTCATTCAGTTATCCATTGAGTGGAAGCATTTAGTCTTCTTAGTTACATAGTTGGCTCTTAGTACAACAATGAGATATATTATTAGAATTTCTCCAAGAAATTTAATAACTTAGACACACATTATGACTTATAACCCCTATGGGTCCTACTACAAGCTTGACACACCTCAAATATATATAGAAAACCTTGAAACTCCAACTACAATCCAAAATGACCTTCACATTCTATTGAGCACGAAAAATGACTAAGTCCGGAAGTAGAGAATGAGTGCGCACGAGAAGACACTATGGAGAAAAGTGAGTGAGTAAAAACACCCAAGGAGAGATAGGTTTGCACGGGAGAAGGAAAAGGGTTTAAGGGTTTAAGTACTTAGCCAAATTTAAGTTAAAGAAGGGTATCACATGTAAAACACGTGAAGCTGAGGATAGGAAAATGATGACAAGGTTGTTACATGGAGGCTTAAATCTCAAGAAAGGAATATTATAGTGAATCATTATGGTTACGGGTTGTGAATTGGAGGTTTTTATGACTAGTTTCCACCTACATGGCTTGGACACTTGAGTATAAAAGAATATGATGTCATTTGACATGCATGCTTCCTTCTTGAATGATGATTAGGTGAGCTAATATCTTATTTAAGGAGGCAATTGGATCTAGACAAAGGTGTGAGATATTAGAGGGTGTGCATAGAGATCGAGGGTGAATGCATAGGTAATTGTGTAGTTGTGGTGATTAATATATAATGGCTCTAGGGGGTAATATAGGGTTTCTAGATTAGATCCATGTGAAGGGTAGGATGCTAATGGTAGAATGATGTACCGATAAGTTCTTTGAACCTTTTTAATGTAATTTGGATATCGTAAATATTTGTCAAACAATATATAAAGGGTTGTTCTATATTTTTGTGTTTATGGTTTCAAACCATAGTTCTATTTATCTTAATTATGGTTTAGATATGATTCCTTCATATTGTCAATAATTCTTATGTTGTTTTCATGGTGCATCTATGCTTAGATATAGTACCTTTACTTTTGTGTTAGAATGAATGCATGTATTATTCTTGTTTTTGCAAAAATTCCTCCATTAATGGAGAACATTCTTACAAGGATCACATAAAGGAGGGCTCGGTGCCTATGTGTGCCTCGGGTGAGCTCCCAACTAATATTGGGTGATAGGACAACGCGTTTAAAGTTTAAAGGGAGTAGGAAACAATGACTACACATTCAAATCTTGCATTTGTAGAGGGAAAGTACAAAATTCAAATGTTAAAAAGCCAAGACTCCATCTAACACATCTAAGTGACTCCTATTGACCTCTAGTACACTACAACCACACCTCTAAGAAAAAAATTTATGTCAACATGACATATCTACATGGTTGGAGTGATGCTCTGTATCACCAACCTAAATATCAGTTCTCAACAACTTGTATTTATAATATTCATATGCTTTACATTCCTCATTACAGTTAGTTCTTGAAGCTCAAGAGTAAACATCCCAAGTTATTAGGCACAACCTAATAACAAATACCTAAATATCGTCCATATTACAATTAAGTAGAATAATATTATTATAAAAATTATAATGATACTACCAAAACTAAAACCCGTATACTATTACACAAGTAGGTCATGTAATCATATAATAATAGTACAAAATCAAGTCTTGAATCCATATATAAGGTGGATAACCTTAAGTTTTTAGATCCAAAGAGCATGAAAATCACTCAAAAATAATGAAAAAAAAATAACCATGTTTGGTAAAACCAAACCCAAGATATGCTTCTAAAATTTAAGAACCGAAACAACTACATGGACCAATAACAAGACCATATTAAACATGGTAATATACTTAAGGTCTACTTCCTATGCCAATTGGGAATATTTACCCAGTGGATTTTGTTTTTAACCATACAAAAATGATCATAAATAAGACATGTATAGGCATAATATGGAAGAGAGAAAGAGATCAACATTTTAATGCACTAAGATTTATAGAATCATCAAGACTCTCTTGTTATAATAATGAAAACATAGTGATGCCTAATGCTATCCAATGAGCTATAATTTGATCGTCACTCATTAAGATAACCATGGTATATGCTAATAAAATTAGTATCACCAAATGTTAGGCTTTTCCTCTCAACTAGAGGAGTCAATAATGATAATCACTAATCACGTAGTTATCAAGAACTAACACACATTTATACATTCTCAAGTCCCAATTTTAATGAAAAATAGAGAAATAATACAACATAATTCAATTCCCCTTCCCATTTAATAAGGTTCATAATTCCAACATAATCTTACCATCCATCCAATGATATTTCAGTAACATATAGTATTAATGTTGCAATAATTATGCAACATATACATATTTAACAATTATGCATTTATTGAATCTTAACATAGTTATAATTTAAGAGATATAAATATCCGTAATCGTATTTCATTCAATTTGCATAAGGTTTTTCACACTTGAACCAATTTATTTAAATGGACGAGATAAATATTTTATTTAAATCCACGACAAAATTCATTCATAACACAATATTGGAATATGAAAGTTAAGTTCAAAAAATCCCTTTTAAGTATTATTCCATAGAGAAAGATAAATGAATCAAATCTAAGAATAACTTGTATGATTGTATATGCCTAAAAGTTTAAACCCCAAGTTCGTTGCATATTGTAATGCATTGTACTCGAAATGAAATAAAAGTGTATAATGGCTCCATATATAGAGCTATAATTTGCATGGTCCTAAGGCCACAAAAATTTAGTAGAATCAAACACATTATGTACACCATATTTTCCTTTCATTATTACATTTAATACCAAAACAATATACTCTTTCTAATGTTTTCCAAATAAAACACCAATGATTCCTCTACAACCAAGATAGATTTCCTTCATAGTATGAATATAATTCCTAGTAAGAATAGCCACTAGTCCTGTAATAAAAAAGAAATTCTACACCTTAAGGGTTGGTAAAAGTTGTGTCCTTCATTGGAGTATATTATAGAAGTCCTTAGCCTTCCCTTTCACTAGAAATATTGTAGGATGGATCTCTCACAATTTTGATAGTCCTTGAGACCACTCTCTCTTTGAATAATGCAATAAAAATGAAACAAACACTCAATAGGGTCACACAAACTATAGATCTCAAACCTAAAATTAGTGTCATATAAGGTAAAGAGAGATAAAAACATGATGAATAAGGTATATAATGTCAAACAATATAACCAATTACTTATGCTATAAACAACAATGTAAAAACACACATATAGATCATGTGACCAAATTTTCCATTGACTTAGAGTGCAAGGAGTGCATTCCCATCTTCTAAGGTGGTGAAAGTGTTTCCTTCTCTCCAAACCTTTTCTTTCATTTCATTTTCCAATACCACCATTTCTATGAATGATAAATACCCAAACCATTCTTTTATTTTTTTCCCGCTATTTTTCTCAAAAGGCCTTTTTCTCCAAAATCTAGAAGCTTTCCGCAATGCCATCAATTTGTAACCTCTATTCTTCTCATTAAATGGCTTAAAATAAATCTTACAATTTTCTAATTGTAGAAACATTAACACTAATGATGAGTCTTTAGGATGCATGAATGATTCCTTAATTCCTCCTACTCTCTATTTCCCCCAAAACCTATAAATGGTAGGCCTAAAATTCTTCCAAAATGGTGGAGTGTAAAATGCACAAAAAAGTGGGAAATCAATTTCCATCCTCTTGGAAACATGTGAGTCATATGGTAACCTAGAAGTTTACATGATGTTTTGGGTTGGTTTATCCCCACGGTAAACAAGTCAAGTATAATTTATATTTAAATTAAAGAACCCAAAGGTGGCCATATATACACTTGCTTAGGTTATATTATATTATAACCAATCCTAACCACAATACAATACAAAAAAATGTAATAGAAATTTTAATACATAACCAATGCTAAAGTATTATATGAAGGAAATAACAAAACACAAGGTGCTTTTGAGACACAAGTAGTGCTTAGCAGGGTCGAGTTTCCCCTAGATCTAAGATGTTATACTATTTTTCCACTTTATACATGATAAATGTGCTTCAAAATTTACACTTACTCTCCTAGGACTGAAAGTGCCTTATGAGAAATATTGGAGTGAGTTATCTTCATATTACCTTTATAATATAAAAACACATGATATTGCAGAATCTCACAAATATAAACTTATTCTCCTAGGACTGAAAGTGCCTTATGAGAAATATTGGAGTGAGTTATATTCATATTACCTTTACAATAGACAAACACATGATATTGCATAATCTCACATTATGAAAATAAAAACAACACAGGAAGTATTGATAAAAAAATGATGTGTGTGTGTGTGTGTGTGAGAGAGAGAGAGAGAGAGAGAGAGAGATTTTCTTAGTTGTTCAGAGGATTTACACCTCTATGGAGGTTTTATACTTCCATAATGCCTAGCTAAATACATTTTATTTTCGTTTATCACTCACTTACCCAACACATGGGAATCGAATTATATGATGAATGTAAGTAAAATAATATAATAACAATAATGATCATCATAAAATCATAATCACAATATAATTTCCTTTTTTGTTTAACATGTGATTCTCATAAATGCCTCCAAGGCCCCGAAAATTAGATTAGTACTAAAACCAAACACACACATTAATAGTATTGGAACAACATATAAATTCATAATGCCACATGATCAAATCATAGTAATATTAGCTATCCAAAAACTATAACAAAATAAACATTCATCCTCCAAAAATGGTGAAACAACATAAACATATAAATTCAAAGATTGTGCCTCAAATAGGAACTTATTAATGTTTTTCCAAGGTGTATAAAGGGTGGGATATAAAATCTTTCCATGTTAATATTGTATTGTCACATTTTTAGTAAAAGGAGGATGGTAGTGATATTATAATATTTATTTATCTTCCTAAATGGTATTTCTCTCGACTAATGTGGTCCCATTGGACAAAAACTTAATGCACATGTTTTTGTAGCTTAATGTTTTGGGTTTTTAACACCTACACTACTCCCAAATTCATTTTCTCCCCATCCTCCATGTGAATATTTGACCAATCCAAAACATGTGAAGGATTAGAGATATACTTTCTAAAAACATATATATAAAACACATCATGAATATTGGAGAGAGAAGGAGAAGATCCAACCTATAAGCCACACGAATAATATTTTATAGAATTCAAAGGGCACAAAAATCTAAGGGATAAATTGGAATAATTTCCAAATTTAATTGAGCTTATTCAAGGATGTACAATCAGAGATATATCTTATTGCCAACCTAAAATTCCCTACGAGTTCTCTTGAGGTTAGCATAACATTTTGTCCTATCAAAGGATTATTTGTGCCTTTGTACTATAAGAGGAATTTTTTCATCATAAGACCACAACACTTTTGGTCCTTGAATGGATCTATTATATGTCCCATCCCAATTGAAATGGTTTCTACACCTCCTTCCATATATAGCTTTGAAAGGCAACATTATCAAGTAATAATGATATGTATTATTATACAAAAACTCAACTAAGTTATTCTTCCCATTTAGTTTTTCAATCCATAAAATGTATTCTAAGACTTGGTTTACTCTTTTTATGTGCCCATATATTTTCATATGATAGGTGGAACTAAAATTCAACTTAAAAATAAAATAACTATTAGATTTTTATTTCACTTTTTTATGAATTGTTTTACTCCTTTTTAAGTTTTAAGAATGTTAAACTAACATACATAAACAAGATGCACCATGTGCCAAAGTACATCCACCTATACACCTTATACCAAGTAGCTATCCATAATGTTTCCTACCTCACATTCCCCTACATATTCATTCATTGTATGTGGATTTTCCCTTTGGCGTCGTCATTATTATCACTATTATTATTATCAAACCTTACCATCCTTTTACGTAGCTAATCATCACCATCACATACACGTGCCTATATGGTACTTAATATTTTGCAAATCTCCACTTTCTCTCAAACGTTCTTTCTTTCCTTCTACCCCACACTAATTTTATGTGTGTTCCTCTACACATGAACTCAAGGTATAATAATCAGCAACGGGCATGTGAGCATGCTTAGTACAATAAAACAAGGAACTAAATTGACAAAGCATAGAAACATTGAAAGGAAACCCATATAAAGTAATGCATTAAAGGAAATATAATCTAGTGGCAATACTACCTTATTACAAAAACTAAGAAGAATTATTTATAGTAGGGCTTTAGCCTACTCTTGTTAAAATAATTGGGCAACCTTGTACCATCCAAAGACCTATAATCGACAAGCTCTGAATCAAGTATGTAAGTCACAACATAAGCTCCCAACCAATGCACTTGAAACTTCCTAGGATGGCACAAAAACTTTGAATCATACAGAAGAACCATTTGTCCAACCTCAAAATTTTTATCCTTAATATGCCTATCATGTCATGCCTTCTACCGGCCTTTTCGTATTACGACTCCAACAAGCAATGGTGCACCTTTCATCCAATGAATCGGTTTATGGATGTGATCTTCAAGTGTTTTTTCTTCATCCAAACCTCTGCGTGCACAATACGCAGAGAAGGTAACATAAATTCCACCGTCAAAAAAACCTCCACGCCAAACACTAATTGAAAAGGTGTGGCCTTATTCAACCTCTTATAGGTTGTCATGTATGCCCAAAGTACAATAGAGACTTTATCATCATAATCCTTCCTTCCAACATCACATATCTTAGTCAATGTATGCCCCAATATCTTGTTAAATGCCTTAGCAATGACATTGGACTATGGGTGATAGGGTGTTATTTTATGGTGTGCCACCATAAACTCTCGCCAATAGTATCCGATAGTATTATTAATAAAATGAGTTCCCCTATCACTTGTTAGACTCAGTGGACATCCATACCTACTACTTATGTTCTCCCACAAAAACCTTACTATCGTGAAATACTTTATAGGTTTTGCTTCTACCCACCTTGTAAGATAATATGTACAAATTATAATGTAGCATGACCCAGTCCTATGCGCGTGTGGGGAAATAAGACCCACAAAGTCAATTTCCCACTTTTTGAAAGTCTTTCACTAGAAATAGGCTTCAAAGGCATTTCATCTCTATGTCTAGGCTTTCCAAGGTGTTGACAATGGTCACATGCCTTAAAATATTCTATACAATCCTTGTAAATTGGTTCCCACTAAAGGCCTATCAATAGAATCTTACGCGCAGTAGAATTTCCTACATAATGTCCACCTGCAATCCCACCATGAGCTTCCTCCATAATGTGAGTATGATCATGCTAAAATACACACCAACGCAAAACCTCATCCCATCCTAACTTGTATAAATCTCCACTAATTAACATGTAGGGCACGACATGTATAGAAAGCTATTTTTTTACAATGCTTTCATCCCTTTAGAAGCGCCACACCTATACACAAAAATACAGAAATTTCCTCTAAATCATAAGGTGTGTAGTTTAATCTAAAAAATTTATGCATCGACATTGTGTCTTCAATGATTTGCACATCCTCACTAGAGTTCATCCTAGACAAATGATCAAGTCTGATTTAATCTTGCCTCACTTTACCATAACAAGAAAGTCAAATTCTTGGAACAAGAGAATCTACCTACATATGTACCCTTTCAAAGCAGGCTTATTGTCTAGATACTTAAGTGTCATGTGATTTGTATAAAACATGAACGAAGCCGCCAATAATTATTTCCTAAAATTATGCAGCACATAAATCATGGACAATGCTTCACACTCCATAGTTGTATAATTCTATTCAACCGGGGTCAATTTCTTGCTTGCAAAACAAATAGGATGATCAAAAATACCCTCTCTACAATGGGATAATATCTGTGCCAATGGCCATGCCAGAGGTGTACACATGCACATGGAATGGTTTGGTCCATAAAGGAAAGCACATAATAGGAATAGAGGAAAACCTTTTCTTCATTGTCTCAAATTCACGATGTTGCACTTAACTCCAATGGAAATTTACCTTACTCTTCAATAATTTCTCTAAGGGCACAAATATCCTAGCATAACCTTTAACAAAATTCCTATAATAACTTTGTGTTCCCCAAGAATCCACATACCTCGCTCTGGTTAGTAGGTTCCTCTAAGCCCAAAATAAAACAACCTTAGCAAGGTCTACCAACAAGCCTTATTTGCGTATAATATGTCCTAACAGAGTCCCAAAAGGTGTAGCAAAAACAAAATTCTTAATGTTTAGATAGATGCTCACTTTTGGCACCTCTTAAACATAAGTCTTAAATTTTCACAATGTTTTTTACCACCAATAAATTTTCCAATCATCCAAGTAAACCTATAAAAATTTATAAATGAATTCCTTGAATTCTTGTACAACAATCTTGCAAAAATACCGTAGGCGTGTTCTTAAATCTAAAAGGCATAAGCGTGTATGCAAAAGTTCCCCACTCGGTGTGAAATTTTTCTTTTCATGATATTCTTTAACAATTCAAACTGATGAATCCATAAAATCCATTAGTGAAAGAGTAAATATTGTGCCATCCAATGCCTTCTAGAATCTCCTCTCGTAAACGGTGTAGGAAATGGATCTAATACACAAGCAACATTCAACTCCCTATAATCCACGAGATCTTTATCCTTTCATCTTTATTTATGCTTATTACCAAAGGTCTAACCCACTCTAAATCCTCAATGGGCTCAATGATCCCAGACTTCAACATCTTATCAATCTCTTCCTTTACCTTAATACGTAGATTAAGATTCATCCTATAAGCCCTTGCCTAACCAGGTATGCGCCTTCCTTTAACTTGATCCTCATCTCACCCAAAGAGTGATGTACCCTTTTCAACTCATGATAGCCTCTAGGAAATAAGTGCGGGAAGTCACACACGGTAGCTTAATTATTTTATAACCTCCGAGTCGGACCAATAATGGCCTCCTTAGGTTTTGTATCTATCCCAATGTTGACCTTATTTATCTTCAAAGGCTCATAATATGCACGCCCCTACTTGTTTACACTATCCAAGACCTTGTGTGTACCACAGATGACCAACATCCAAATTTTCCACTTCTTCATCATTAATCATGTAAACCAACTTTTTTTTTCTTTTTCTAGTTAGTCACGCCCAAGTTATTCTTCATTTGTTTCTTCTTCAAAGTGTGCCTCCATATTTGAATCACCTAATAATTCTTGAATATGATCCCCAACCTTTGCACTATCTTCCATAGTCAAGTGCTTCATAATCTGTAATGCCTCATTCACCGGTGGTTTAGTACAAAAGTAGTCAAATTTTTGAATCATACCTACTATTAATTATTTCCAATTCCATGTCTCATGATTTAATTCCATGTAAACATACCATACACATGCGCATCCACGCAGAGTGATGTAGAAATTTTATACCCAAAGTGAAGGTGGTAAGGTCTTATGCCCCTCTTTCTAGAGTCTCTCACACTTCGAACATGGTACGAAGCAAAATCCTTCCCATGAAATTCACATGTCTTGGTAGGCACATTATTTCGAAGAAATATAGTAGAGAAGGTGATTCTCACCTCTCGCCACTCTAAAATACTATCTCTATGTGCAGTCCACCAAAGTGTGTTATTATTCTCGCATAAGGTATATATCAACATATTCCTTCTTTCCACTTGATCTACCAACTGGGCTTCCATAGCACACAAAAATACATCAATATTTCCTTCATCAGTGTACCTTGGTACTTGGTTACATCCCAAATGCCTAACACAATGTGGAATGTTTACGTGAGTAAGCTCGTAATCTTCATCTCAACCATTTCATAAATCCCATATGCCCAGTTGTCATAAGCAACCATGGTTGTATCACTCATAAAGCGTGCATCATCCCACTTTGAATAACACCTTCCTTTGATGGCTCGAGCACTTCAAGATCTTTAATGGTGTGCACATAAATTATGTTCAAGCCATATTCACTCAAAGGTTCCACATAAGGTGCGAATTTTACATTTGTCAAAAAGATGATCATGTGCTCTTCTTTGTTCTCAAAACTTGTATACCCTTTATTAAAATGTAGATCAACATTGTTCACATAGCACCATGGGAACCCAAGAAATGCTGGAAAATATCTTCTTTGGCAAGCACCAAGACCTCAAAGTCCCTAGTAAACTTGGCCCTTGTATAATAATAGTGGCATCCTTCAATACTCCAATGTGAATGGTTTTAGTTCTATTTTCCATATACATCATGTTTGAAGATGGTTTTGATGGTGGCCTTCCCATCTGATTCTACGCATCTAAGGTGAGTACATTCACTTATGCACCTATATCAATCAAAATGTTACTCAAAATCCATCCATCAACAATTGCATTCAACGTGATTTCTTTATCATAATCAAGGCTCGAGGAGGTACATTCACATGCAATATCTATCTCTCACACTCAACTCCATCGTGTGACATCTTCCCTCTCAACCATTCCCCTAATAAAGGAATGATATTCTCTTGGTGTAACATCTTACATAACTCCTTTAAGTCATCAACATCTTTCTAAGGAATCTCAATTGCTTTTGACTATTCCATCTTCCACGACTACTCCTTTAAGCATTGTATCTCTCCCTACAATTTTCTAATAACCTCCATAGTATTTTGATAGACTTCCTTCTGATGGGTAAGATTTGGATATTTTACATGTAATACTTCTTGTTTGGTAATAACAAGTTTTAACTTCAGAGTCTTACATGTGTGCGCAACTTCAGCACGTGTAGTAATCAATACCGGTATTATCTCAGGGTCAGGGTCTAACTTTGGTATCCACTAATCTTCCACATTGCATTGTACTCTAACCATTCTTGCGCCCTTATCCTGTTTGTGTTGCTTTCTCATGTGTTCATACAAATATGGGCATTCTTCATAATTGTGATTCTTTCCACACCATCAATGATTAATTTTCTGAGGTCATTCACACTTATAATGATCAGGGGATACACATGTATAAGATGTTCCTCATGGGAATTTTCCTCTTCCGCCATCATTTCCTCAGCCTTTGAATCCTCTATGGTAACCTCTACTTATACCACCTTCATCAATGCATCCTTCATTGTGATTACGATTATGGTGCTCACCTGATTCCTTAGAATTATTTGTAACATTGGTGAGGACATACACCAATGTCAATGACATCATGAATCTAATCAATTAATTTTCAGTTCTTTGTATTATAAGTGGTAGACTTACAAATCTTACAATAATAAGACATGTTCTTCCTAATCGTGCGCTGCAACAAAGGGAACTTACTTGAATCATGATCCAAATCACAGATGTCACAATACAACAACATGGATCAAACCAATTTACGAGATAAGCTATCCTTAGTATGTCCTTCTACCTCACAATTCGTACACCAAATACCACTATGCATCTCATGGGCTGAATTAGCTAACAAATTTTCCAAATCTTTGGCCATAGGTGTAATTTGACCTTCAAAAATGGGTTAACCCACGTGTTTATGCTTCCAACTACCTCAACACACAAATCTACCTCAAGTTCCTCATGTGGATCTATAAAATTTTAGAGCACCCTTTTGAAATTTGTGATCAAACCTCAAACAAACCATTAAGCATGCCGACTAGAGTGAATATCATAAAACAACTTTGATAGAAAAGTTTTAAAGCATGCATCATACTCCCTTAAGCTCTCATCCATACCCTACTTAATATTTTCAGCACGTTTATTCTCTTTTTTCAAACTCGGTATACCGAAATTGGTTAAGAAAGCATCACGCAATACAATATAGTCTACACAAGTCTAGTTCAGATCATACTTACTATACCAAATATGTTTGCACCCTTGTAAAGTAGTAGAAAATTGACTTGCCTTATGCTCTGGAGCTATAATCCCCTTAGCCATAGTATATCACACATATGCATGTGCTCACCGCATCTTTAATCCCTTTTTATTCTAGCAGGTAAAGACACATCTCTTAGTAAACATGTTGGGTTTTGTGCGGGACATGCCCACCAGATCCATAACCTGTATTACCTCTTGTATTCCCTCTACCACAAGATCCACTACATCCCGAACCGTATGATCATTCTAATCCCCTCCGTGTAATGGGCACCAGACTAGAGGATGTGTTTCCTTGTGTCCCAAAATTTGTGCTACTTACAACAATATTACCAACGCTCTGCATGCCCAAGTTACGTGCCAATGATGCGCTATAAAATATACCTCCAATTGGACCCCTAAATAACAAAGATGACATTTACGCCACCATAGATGAATGTGCTATTTAATTAAATCCTAAAATTAATGGAAAATGAAACCTATATATCACTACTCTACCACACACACTAGCTTACTTATCAATGACATGTCACAGAAACTAGAAAACCAAGCACAACGGCTAGGTTGCTAGGAGGGATCAGATGCGTGCCCATAGTCCTTGTAATTTTAGTCGGTGCACTCTCATCTAAAGTTGAAGAGGGTTCTCTGCTATGCTTACCCAAATGTGGGAGTACCGAGATACTCTAACTCCACGTATTCTACATGAGCTCCAAATCCTTCATGATCCATATCTCTTCGTAAAACCATTCATTATGCAACATCACACTACTTGAAAGTCCCTCTCGTGTGCCTCATTAAAATTAAGCCTTCTTTCTTCTCTCTATCCCTCTTCCGCTAGGTCTTACATCTTTCACCGTACCTACTCCTACCCTTGCGTGTGGTGGGTTTTATCTATCCATAGGATGATCTACCAAATACAAATTCATAATCAAGATCTTAATCACTAAAGGGATATCACATAAATAAGATCCTCTAGGTTCACGTAAGAACTAGAACTCAACAACATATAGACAGGAATGATTAGAAACTACGTACTCCAAAGTGTAGATATGTAAAACACCATTCCACAAATGATCAAATTGGCATCATGTAAGTTTTGGTAGTCTTCCTGCATCCAAACAAGTACTCTATACCTACAATTTATTTTCGATGCATATGTTACCAACTACTCATACAAATCTATAGGGAAATAGGAAAATAATGTCACATAGAGCTCATTATACATATTCTGTTTGACCCATGCACATGCATCAAATTCAGGTCCAGTGTTAAATATGTGAGAAATCTCTTCCTCTGAATTCTCTGCCCAATCTTTAATACTAGCCAAAGTCAACTGGTACATCTTCATCATACAACATCCTTGTAAATATCTTGAAAATATGTCTTGGAAATGGAGCCAAAATGTAGTCTTTTATCTGACCAAATAGCCCAAGGCGCGTTGGCACATCACTCAGGAAAACCTAAGCGCTCACCCAAAGTGTGCAAGGGTACTGTCCCTCTTTTATGGCAGCTTTTTCAAGGAGTTAGCATGATAAACACACATATAATCCAGATCCATAATAACCATTCAAAATTAAAGTATAAACAAATATAGATCACAACCATATGTAAGAATGAACTAAACAAGAATCAAGATCAGGTTTACCATGCAAAATCTAGCTAACAGAGGTATTAATAACAAGAATCCATCCACATAACTCCATTGTATTAATCACTATAAAACACAGAATTTTAATACATACATAAGAGTATCATCATAGGTCATGCACACCCATAAACCAGCAACATAACCTTACTACAAGATGTTTCTCTCAAACTATGAAAATCAATAAATATATATAAGGGTGAGGACTTGTCCTTCACCGCCTATGCATGCTAAGAATAGTCATGCGTCGGTTACAAACAAAAAAGAAAAAATGAAATCTCTTCTAACAACATATAATTTTTAAATAACTTCAGTTTCATCCCTATTATTAACTCAAAACACTGCATGTTGTTTTCCCTTCCACTTATCCCAAAATATCCTTGTGTAGCCTCCAAGTCTTCACACTCCATTTCAAACTGCTAGTTCCATGCTCCAAAAATAGAATCTTCCTACATGGAATCTTCTCTTTCATATTTCCTACACCATCTCTATATTTAGCATCATGCTCAAAATTAACTAATTCCTCACTTATTCTAGAATCAATCCTCGAGCACCCTTTTTGTTCTCTTGCATGTGAATATTGTCATCCATGCATGCACTCACCTTAGTATCTCATGCGCGTGTTTCCTATATAATTATTATGTGTGCCCTCTTCAATACTTCACTATTTTAAGGGCCCAACATACGTGATAACATCTTTGCTATTTGGGAGGCTGATTGGAGGAATATTTTCTAGCGCGTCATCGGGACAAAGTATGGGTGCACAAAATCTTGGGAACATGTCTAGTACTACAAATTTGCATATTATTGGATTTCAATTTAGTACTACTATTAGGATGCAAGGAATTACATCTAAAGGTATGGAGCCCACTATAAGAGGTGGTTCGGGCATATCGGGAGGCTTGGGATCAAGTGGATTAGGTGGTTCTAGTGGTGGAGGAAATACTAGTGGCGGTTCTTGTTCTGGATCTCGAAGGGCAAGGCCCACATCCCCAGAAACCCCATATCAACCTCAACAAGTTTATTATGAGATGTCTCTTTGCCTACCGTGAGTACGGGGGAATTGAGGATGCGCAGAAGGAGAACATGTGCACGTGTGTGAGATACTATGACACACTAAGGGAATCACAACTCCCCGAGCGTAAAGAAAGTCGGTTTGTTACTACTTTGGGAGGGCGCATTCATAGTTGGTATAGAAAGTTTGATCATAATAATACCATTGTGGATTATAACGTGTTCCATGATGATTTTTGGTTGAGTTTGATATACCTGATTTTGAAACGAGAAAAACATTAGTGCGTTGAAGGATATTAAGCGGGAATGGCTGTGGTCATGAGGGAGTATGATGCACACTTTAAAACTTCATTATCAAATTTGTCTTATGACATTCACCCTAGCAGAATACACACTAGTTTTTCAATGGATTGATAACATATTTTAGAAGGGAACTCTCGATAAGATGTTTACAAATTCGTACGATGCTTTGGAGGAAGATCTACACACTGAGGTAGTTGGAAGAGTGGACATTGGAGTTATTCCATTCTTGGAGGTGCGAGATAACATCTATGGAGAAACAATTGGAAAATCTCTCTACCAATTTGGCTCATGAGACGCACAATGGAATATGGTGTACCGATTGTGAGGTTAAGGGAAATAATAAGGATAGTTTCCTTTGTAAATCAATGTGCATCATATTGTTAGATTGTGAGATATTTCACTTAGATCATGATTCGAGTAAATGTCTCTGCCATCAGTAGCATGTGGTCCGAAAGAACATGTCTTTTTATTGTAATATGTTTAAGTCTCACACTCATGATATAGAGAACTATAGATTGATTGATCATATTCATGAGGCTATTGAGACTGGTGTATGTCAGACTAGTATAGAAGGTGGTTCTAAGGAACAAGGAGAAAAACATAATGAAGGGTGTAGTAATGGGGATAACAGGAATAAAGGATTCCATGGTGGATATAGAGGCTAAGGTCATAGTGGTGGAAGAGGAGGATTTCCTAGAGGAACTTATTTTACTTTTGGATCTCCTGATCATTATTAGTGTGAATTCCCTCAGAATGTGGTTTTCTCATGGTGTGGAAAACAACATAAATTTTAATAATGTCCTAACTTGTATGAGCATATGAGCAAGTAGCACAAGCAAGATAAGGGAGCAGCTATGATTAAGATACAACATGCGGATGGAGATAAATGGATGTTGAAGGTTGGGATTAATTATGAATTACAACCAGTGTTAGTTACCACACATATATAGGTTTCGCACCAAGTAAAACTCCAAAGTATAAACCAACTATAACAAAGAAATAAGTGATTAATGTGAAGTACCATGATGTTGAGAAACAAAAATAAGTTTACCTCGATACTATGGATGTTATTGAGAATCTAAAAGTAGAGATTCGGGGCATGAAGGAGTAGGCATGCATGATGGAACAAGCTAAGAAATTTGAGAGAAGAGGTACCATGTGCGGGTAATGAACGCGAGAGGTAGATACTCCACGCAAATCTACCTCCCCATAATCATGAGTATGATAAAGAGACTACATTGAATTTGACTATAGATAGATGGCTTCGAGAAATATTCGATAAATACATGTGTAGAAGTTAGTGTACTCATGTTGGATGCTTTGAATTAGATGGGTAGACCATCATTACAGCCTTCTTTTAATGTATTGTATATTCCAATCAGAACTAGGGCTAATCATAGTGGATTAAAAGATGTGAATATGTTGATTCAAGGAGCCAATTTTACTAGGGACTTTGAAGTATTGGAGCTCGTGGAGGTAGATAGTTTCCCAATGTTACTTGGGTACCCTTGGTGTTATGAGAATAATGTATATTTTCACTTCAACAAGGGGTACATTATCTTTGAAAAAAATAAGAGCGTGTCATTATATCTATGATAGATGTATATGTTGCCCCTTATGTTGATCCTTTGAGTGAAGAGGACTTGAACATGATATGCGAATGGATGATCAAAGACCCTGACGTAACTAAGCCATCTAAAGAAGGATTTTTTAAATGGGATGATGCTCATTTAGTTAGTGATACTATAATTATTGCTTGTGAAAATTGGGTACATAAAACATATGAAGTAGTGGGGTAAGAGATCAATAATATTAGTACTCGCGTGCTTCAATCATAACCAAGTACCTCGGTACACTTGTGAAGGGAATCCTGATGTATTTTTTCATGCCATGGAATCCTAGTGGAAGGATGAGGGTGACATAATAAATATTTTGGTTTATAGCACTGCGGGACATGAGTGCATTAGTGGACTACACACAAAGACAACCTATTAGAATTGTGAGAGGTGATAATCACCTTTTCGCTAGCTTTATAAGAAGTAATGTACCTTCACATATATGTAAATTACATGGGAAGTCCCCTACTTTACACCACATCCGGGAATGTGATATACTTTAGACAAAAGGACAAGAGGCCTTACCACCATCACTCTAGGTAAATAAGTTCTACACCACCCTAAAGTGGCCATTACGCTGATTATTGGTCCGAGCGGGAGGTGGCTAAGATTATTGATCTCTTTCATGACTTTCAGGACTTATTTCCAAGAGTTTGTCACATGTTAAAAGGAGTAGACTCTTCTTTAGGTAGTATTTGAATCAAAATTAAAGTAGGCATGCACCCAATTAGGAAGATTCCATAAAGGATGAATCCTAATTTGTGCATCAAGTTGAAGGGAGAAATTGATAAGATGTTGAACGCTAGAATAATTGAGCCCATTGAGCAATCTAAGTGGGTAAGTCCCATGGTCATCAATATTAAAAAGGATGAGAGGATAAGGATATGCGTGGATTATATGGAGTTGAATGCTTTGTGTTATTGATCATTTTCCTACCCCATTCGGTAAGGAGATATTGGAGGGCATTGCGGGATGCAAGATTTACTCCTTCACGATGGATTATTTGGTTATCATCGAGTTGCATATCGCTAAAGAAGATCAGGAAAAAACAAATTTCACCAATAAATGGGGAAGTTTTGCATACATAGTTATTCCCTTCAGGTTGAAGAATGTTCTTGCAATCTTTTCACGTATTGTTTTACAAACATTTAAGAACTTCATTCATAATTTTTACAATTGTATCTCAATGATTGGACAGTGTATGGTTTGGTTAAGGACCATTGTGAAAATTTGAGGATTATGTTTGAGAGGTGCAGGAAGTTGAGTATCTCTCTAAATATTAAGAAATGTATCTTTGCAACACCTTTTGGCACTTTTCTTGGGCATATTATTTGTAAGGAAGGCTTGTTGGTAGATCCAGCTAAGTTCATTGTGATCTTGGGATTGGAAGAACCTATCAATCAAAGTGAAGTGCGTGGATTTCTTGGACATACAGGGTATTACAGAAATTCATTAAGGTCCATGCAATGTTTTCCATGCCCCTGGAGGAACTTTTGAAGTCTATGGGAAAATTCTATTAGGCCAAGGTGTAACAGAAAGTATTTGAAACACTTAAGGAAAGGCTCACCACTACACCTATTTTGTACTTTCCTTCATGTGAAAAACCCTTCCATGTTCATGTGGATACTTCTCGAATGGTAATTTGCATCGTGTGAGCACAACTATGAGAAGGAATTGTTGACCACCCTATTTGTTTTGTAAGTAGGAATTTGACACCAGATGAACATAATTATATAACTACTAAGCACAAAGCTTTTTCCATGATTTACACGTTGCATAATTTCATAAAATACTTATTGGCTACACCATTTATCTTTTTCATAGATCATATGGTACTTAAGTATTTTGTCAATAAGCCTATTTTTAAGGGTGCATTTGTAGGTGGATATTACTAGTTAAGGAGTTTCAGTTTACAATGATTGTGAAACCAAGAAGAAGCAACTCAAGGCCTAGTCATTTTTCGAGAATCAATTTTGGTGAGGATGTGTATAGCATTAAGGACACAATGTTAGATGCACAACTCTTTATATTTAATTACATGCCCACTGCGTTGGAAGATATTGTTGTCTTTTTGCGACCTTTGGACAAGAACCTAAGGGAATGAAGACCTTGGAGAAGAAACAAATTGCAATACAAGTGACACCTTACCAATTGATAGGTGGAGATTTATACAAGCTAGGTCATGATGAAGTTTTGTGCTAGTGTGTACTAGAGCATGAGCATGAGGAAGTCATAGAAGAAGCTCGTGGTGTAATTGCGGGGTCATTTTGTAGGAGGTGCCACTTTGTGTAATATTCTAATGGCTAGCCTTTGGTGGGAAACCTTATACAAGGATATTAAATAATATGTCAAGGCATGTGATCATTTTCAATGCTTTAGGAATCCTATATATAGAGATGAGATTCCTTTGAGTCATATTGCTAGTTTTGAACCGTTTGAGAAATGGGTGATTGACTTTGTGGGTCTTATCTCCCCACACGTGCATAAGACTAGTGCGCGCTACATTATACCTTGTACATACTATCTAACAAGGTGGGAAAAAGAAACACCTAAAAAGGATTGCATGATAGCTACAGTAGCAATATTTATGTTGGAAAACATTATGAGAAAGTATGGATGTCCATTGAAATTTGAACAAGTGATAGGGGAAGTCATTTTCTTAATGAGACCATCAAAATTCTTTTGGCTGAGTTTATGGTGGCACACCACAAGGAAACCCCTATCATCCATAGGCCAATGGTAATGATGAGGATTTGAACAAGATTCTAGGACACATAGTGACAAAAAAATATGATGTTGGAAGGAAATAATGGGATGATAAGGTATCTGTTGTACTTTGGGCATACATGACCACTTACAAATGATTGAATAAAGCCACACCCTTTCAGTTGGTGTTTTCTGCAAAGGCTATATTGCCTATGGAATTCATTTTTTCATCCCTACATATTGCACGCATAGGAGGATTCGATGATGAATAAGTTTTGAAGACCGCATATAAAAATTGATGTAGTTGGATGTGCGGCACGCTATTTCTGGTGGAGCCAGAAGATAGAAAAATCAAGATAGAAGGCATGACATGATAGACATATTCAGAATAAGGAATTTGAGGTTAGAAATATGGTTTTTCTATATGATTCAAATTTTATGTGCCACCTTGGGAAGTTGAAAGTTCATTGGTTAGGACCCTTTGTTGTAACAAAGATACTTGATTCAAGCACTTGTCAATTATAGGTGTTGAATGGCACTTATTTGATTTGGTTACTTCAATGGGAGTAGGTTGAATCCCTACTATAAATAATTCTTCTTGTTGTTTGTAATAAGGCATTATTTCCATTAAAATTAGGTTGCATATGCTTTGTCACTTTAATTCATTTTATTTATATGTGTTTCCTTTCATCATTGATATGCTTTGTCACTTTAGTTCATTTTTGTGTTGTAATAAGCACACTTACGCACTAGTAGCTGATCACCATCTATTGTATTCATGCACAGAGGACCACACATACTTTTAGTGTGGGGTGGATAAAAAATAATAATTTATTGGTGTTAGGTTGCATATTGGTGCATGCATAGAAAAGTGTACAGGTGCTTAGATTGAAGGTGTTTAAGGAATAATTGCTCCTATTCAATACCATGTGTAGATGTATGGATGCATAGTGTAATGTGAGGTAGGCACCAGCATGACAAACTACTTGATATGAGGTGCAGTGGATAGGTACTTCATTGTAGCTTGTTGAGATGTGGAGATAAATTACTTCATAAATACCTTATTTACAACTTGCAGGTTTACACGATCGATGTTGATCGGCTGATTGGCGTCGAGTCACCTATCACACAAACCAACATCGGTTACTTGTGCATGAAATGTTTTTATTTAGAACACGAGATTAGATCTAACCTTTGATTGAAAGGCTATATAAGGGTTGTAATTGTATAGCTAAAGTGCCCTAAATTTTTATATGCTTATATAAGCTAGAAAACTAGGGTTACAAATATTGATGAATGAATTGTAAGAAAGAATTATTGGAGAGAGATCAAAGAAGCTTGTAAGAGGAAAAGTATTGTACATCGTGTGAGGTGTGGAAGATTACATATCTTCAATTGTATATCTATGGAATAATATATTGGTTGTTTTTGGTGGATGTAGCCCAAACTGGGTCAACCACGTTATATCATGTGTATTATTTATTTTGGTTTTATTTCCGTATTCATTACTTGTATGTGTAGATTTGATTTATATCTATATAACCTTTATGGTCAAACCCCAACAATTGATATCATATATTTGTTTGAGGGTTTTATGTGTTGACTAATTTACTCACAGAGGTATTTCGATCGAGTGGGAGCATAGTATTGGAAGAAGATAGTAAATACAAAGTGGAGAAGTTTGACAACCATAATTATCAATTATGGAATATGTATGTGGAGGATTATCTGTATCAGAGAGATTTATATTTACCATTAGATGAGAAGGAAAGGCCTATAAAGATGACTAATTAATAATGAAATATTCTTGATAGAAAGGCTCTAGGATCTATAAGATTGAGTCTGGCAACATCTGTAGCTTTGAATATAATAGAAGTAACAACCACGGTAGATTTAATGAAATATTTAGCTAATTTATATGAAAAACCAAGTGCATTGAATAAATTTTATTTGATGAAGAAATTATTTAATTCTAAAATGTTAGAAGGTGGATCTATGTCTAATCATTTGAATGATTTCCATTCTATTGTAAATCAATTAAAATCGAGTTAATATCCCTTTTGAGGATGAAGTGAAAGCATTGTTATTCTTGTGTTCTTTTCCAGATAGTTGGGATAATTTGGTAATGGTTGTTAGTAATACAACATCTGTGAATAATATTTAAAGTTTGATTATGTGATTGGTATAATCCTAAATGAAGAAATACGCAGCAAAATTACATGAGAGTCATCATATGGAAATGCTTTGAATGTAGAAACTAGGGGAAGAAAAAGGAGAAATCGAAGAGAAAGAATAATGGGAGATCAAAATCAAATAATGGAATATCTAAATCCAGAGGCAGAGGAATAACCTACTGGAATTTTGGAAAGAAAGGACATGCAAAGAAGGATTGTTGGTTCAAGGAAAACAAAAATAATCTACTAGAAAAAGGTAAAGAGGAAAATTTAGCAACAGAGGTAATGCAATATGCCCTTATTCTCTCCTTGGATAGTAAAATAGAATCATGGGTTTTATATTCAGGAGCTTCTTTCCATGCTACCCCTAATAAGGGTTATTTCAGAAATTATGTCCAGGGTAATTTTGGGCATGTTTATTTAGGAGATGATGAACCATGCATGATTATTGGTAAAGGTGAAGTTCATCTTAAATTACAGAATGGAAATACATGGATATTGAAAGATGTGAGGCATGTTCCAAGCCTCAGGAGAAATCTAATTTCTGCAGGACAACTAGGTGAAGATGGTTGCATGGTTACATTCATAGCCAATTCTTGGAAATTTTCCAAGGGAGCTCTTATTGTGGCAAGAGGAAAAAAGGTAAGAACATTGTATTTGTCTAACTATATTACTGATTCCTTTTCTAATTTATCTACTTCAAATTCATATGCAAGCATGTCATATAATCGGCTAGGCCATATGAGTAAAAAGGGAATGCATATCTTAAATGTAAAGGGTAAGTTATCAGATTTGAAAGATGAATATCTTGATTTATGTTACTATTGTATGTTTGGAAAGCAAAAGAAAGTGATTTTTTAAAGGTTGGGGGCAATAAAGGAGCAAAAATTGGAGCTTGTGCATTTAGATGTGTGGGGACCATCCTAGGTAGCTTCTCATGGAGGATCCCAATACTATGTGAATTTCATTCATGATTCCACAAGAAAGGTATGGGTTTATTTGTATTAAGGTAAATATGATGTTTTTGAGACTTTTAAAAGATGGAAATACCTTGTGGAAAATGAAACTAATTTAAATAAAGTTAAAGTGCCTTAGATCGACAATGGTGGTGAGTCTTGCGCAGTAATTTTTTCAATGATTAGAGTTCATTTAATGGAATACAAAGAGAAATAATGGTTCCTAGAACTTGATAGAATAATGGAGTGATTTGAAAGAATGAACAAAAAAATCATGGAATGTGCAATAAATATGAAGATATATGTTGGATTACCCTTGCAATTTTGGGCAGAAGTAGTAGACATGGTGGTATATTTAATTAACTATGGGCCTTCAATTGCACTAGATGGTGGAATATTAGAAGAATTGTGGACTTGAAAAGAGGAGACATTTCTTTTCTTAGAGTATTTGGTTCATAAGATTTTGTGCATGTTGATAAAGAAAATAGGAAGAAATTGGATGCTAAATCCAAGAGATGCACTTTCATTGGTTATGGTTATGGTGATTTTAGATTATTTTTGGGATTTAGAGGATGCTAAGATTTTTAGGAGTTGTAACATTGATTAGAATGAAAAGAGAATGTACAAGATCAGGTTTTGATACCCAAGAATGAACTCGAGTGAAAAGTTTGTTGAAGAAAATGCATTCTCATATTTAAAACAATCACACATAGGTACAAAGCGTCATTACTATAAGAAACGATACCGGTGTTGGAAGGATAAAAAATTGGCATCATTTGGGAGAACCGACGTTGGCTATAGGGGAACCGTCACCGACTATAGGTGACCGATGTTGGTCACTATCCGAATTCAATACCATACCAATGTGTAGGATGTCCAGATTGAGCCCCCAGGCACCCCAAATTTTTGTAAGAAGGTCACAAAGGGTAAGTAAACCTCCGAAATATTTACTCCATTATTTTATTTATTATTGACTGATAGTGGTGAACCCAAGAGTTTTGAAGAAGTAATGCAACAAGATACCCACGTGGAGTGGGAGCATGACATGGATGAGGAGATGGACTCCTTGGAAAATAATTAGACATGGGATTTAGTCAAGTTGTTAGCAGGTAAGAGGACATTGCAGAATAAGTGGGTTTACAGGATCAAGGAGGAAGAGGGTGGACAAAAAGATACAAAGCAAGGCTTGTGGTAAAAGGATTTGCACAAAAAGTAGGTATTGAATTTGGTGAGATATTTTCTCCTATAGTTAAGATGACTTCCATTCGTATTGTTCTAAGTTTAGTTGTAATAGAATATTTACATTTAGAATAACTTGATGTTAAGATGGATTTCCTTCATGGTGATTTGGAGGAAGAGATTTATATGCATCAGCCACTTGGTTATGAATTCAAGGGTAAGGAGAAACTTGTGTGCAAGTTGAAAAGATCTTATATGGACTTAAGAAGGCTCCATTAAATGATATATGAGGTTTGATATTTTTATGCATGAGCATGGTTATATGAGATGTGAATATGACCATTTTGTTTATTTCAAGAAGCTTGAAAATGGGAGCTATATTATTTTTTATCGTATATGGATGATATTCTTATTACAAGATCTAGTACGCAGGACATTGACAAGCTTAAAGAAAAGTTAGCTCACACATTTGTAATGAAGGATTTAGGAGTTGCAAAGAAAATACTTGGCATGAATATTCATAGAGATAGGAAGAACATTAAATTGTATTTTTCTTAGGAGGATTATATCAATAAGGTGTTGAAAATATTTAAATGTAAGATGTAAAATCTATAAGTACAAATATGGTTGGATACTTTAAATTAAGAAAAGATCAGTGTCCTACATCACATGAGTAGGTTGAGTACATGACATGGGTTCTATATGCTTTAAAATTTGGAATTATTATGTATGCTATGGTTTGTACCATAACATACACATTGCAGTAGCAGGAGTTATGAGTAGGTGGCCAATCCTAGTAAAGAGCATTAGAAATTAGTCTAATGGACACTCAGATATTTGAGAGGGACATCCAACATGCATTTATGTTATGGAGGGTCAGATACATCTTTATGTGGCTATGTTTATTCATATATAGCTAGAGATTTTGATGGTAGAAAGAGAACCACTAGATATTTATTCACGGTATGTGGCATGTGATTAGCTAGATTTCAAGATTACGAAGGTTGTGGCCTTGTCTACTATAGAGGATTAGTATGTTGTAGCTATAGAGGCTAGCAAAGAGGTTATATGGATGAGTAGGTTTATGGAATGTTGGGAAAGGAGCAAGAGGATTGTAGGTTATACAGTGTTAGTCAAAGTGTGATTCATCTTGTAAAGAACTTAACATTTCATTCAAGAACGAAACACCTTTAGTTGAGATATCATTTCATATGACATGGTTTTGAGGATGAGTAGCTGAAGTTAGAGAAAATTAATACAAATGAGAATCCTACAGATACGATAACAAAGCCATTGACAAAGGAGAAGTTGGAGCTACACTCCACTTCTGTTGGTCTTCAAGTTTGAGACTTGAAGAGGGAGAAAAAAATCCAAGGATGGAGCTATACGTTATAGTGCAAAAATTTATCTCCAAGTGGGAGATTGTTGAGATGTGGAGCTGAATTGCTTCACAAATAGATTATTTACAACTTGTAGGTTTACACAAGTAACCAACCAATAACGGTTGGGGTAACCGACATCGGTTACCTGTGCGTGAAATATTTTTATTTAGAATGTAAGATTAGATCTAACCTTTGATTAAAAGGTGATCTAAGGGTTGTAATTGCATAGATAAAGTTCCTAAGTTTTTATATGCTTATATAAGCTAGAAAACTAGGGTTACAAATATTTATGAATGAATTGTAAGAAGGAATTCTTTGAGAGAGCTCATAGAATCTTATGAGAGGAAAAGTATTATACATCATTTAAGATGTGGAAGATTGTATATCCTCGGAACAATATATTGGTTGTTTCTTGGTGGATGTAGCCCACACTGGGTGAACCACATTATATCTTGTGTATTGTTTCTTCTGGTTTTATTTCTGTGTTCATTGCTTGTATGCTTAGATCTTATTTATATATGTACAACCTGTATGGTCTAACCCAAACACATGGAAGTGCATGAAAGGAGGTATGTGGATGAGAAGTAGTGGGCATGTCGAAGGTTATAGACGGGGTGTGGAAGAATACGGTGTGACGCACGGAAGAGTGAAAGGGAGGAATTAATTACACGTGTGGTGTTATTTGACGAGTAATTAATGTAGATAAACGGATAAATTTTGAAATCAAAAGCTATAAGAGGAGTGCATGTGAACCTATTTCTTACCTTGCATCCTTTGAGTTGTCAAGATAAGAAGTGTAATGAAGTGTGAATTTCAAAGAGTGATCGATTGAATGATGAACCAGGTGAATTCAAGACACGACATTGACAGAGCTCCACGTGGAAGGGTGTTTGAGCTTGTTGGGTGTGTGAGGAAGGAAGGTTCACATGGTTAGGGTTTCAAGGAGATATATTTGTAGCTAGGGAACACTAGGGCATGAGATATTTGAAGAAACAAAGGAGATTGAGGCATGAAAAGGTAAGGTTGTGGAAAGATTGAATTTTTCAAAGCATGCTACTAGATTAAATGGAACAATGACACCAAGGAGAGCTTTGGTTAGGGAACTAGTAATAAAGGAGAACCATAAGAATGGTTTGCATGGAGGTATAATAACCAGAATAGGTCATTGAAGGAAGGTTGTGGATATCCCAACTAACTAAGTGTAAGATAAGTGATTTCAATCATCAAACCGAGAAAACCCTAAAAGACATAAAGGAAAAGACCATGTTAAATACAAATAAGAGGACTAAATATGGGAAGAGGGTATTGGATAATTCAATATAAAAATACTAGAGAGTGTCACATTAATGAAATTATATGATCTTCTATTCTTTGACAAGCTAAATCGGTTGTACCAATGGCTCATGTCGCACGTGCACAAATATTTTATTTACTTTGTTGGGAGAAGAATGAAGATTAGAGAAAAAAATATTGGAAAATTTACTGAGTTTGTATGACTACGGTTCATAAATTTTAGGGGACCTCTTGAGTGATGAGGGGGTAGAGAAAACTAATATCACATTCAATTATCGAAGAGAGGTCGATCCTTTAATGATGGAAACAAATAAGACCTAGCTATAAGGGTAGCGGCATGACTAGTTAGCTAAAAACTAGGTGCCTCGAGAGAGGTGGAAAGAGGTGAACAAGTGCTAGTTATATATAGCATAGGAAATGGAAAACAAGACGTATTATAACATCACATGTTACGTTGCAAAAGGTATAGTGGAAGAAGAATGCATCTAGGTAGATTAAGATGAGAAAATAACTTAGGGCACAATCCTTCCTTTAATTGTGTTTAGTGAAATTGGTGTGCCCGATGGGCCAAAGGAGAAAATGTGGGAGTACCCTTTAGAAAACAAGTCACCTATGAAGGAATTCGCGAAGCATAGTTTTTAGGGTTCAATTTCTAATACATAAAAGTAGCGCCAGAAAATTGGTATAGGAGATACATAGCACATTTGAGGGGGATTGGCACATACCGTGAGTTTTTCTGGTGTATTGGATGGGAAAGTGGAGTTTTCGGTATATCAACACTTCGTTTGAGCCACGTTTTCATGAAGACCAGTGATAAGATCCCTTGGTGTAAGTTTTCTTTCACCTTTACTTTGCTTGTTACTTTAAGTATTTAGTGAATCTGGTTATATAATGTGTGTAACATGTAGTTCGATGTTGATATGGTAGACGTAGATATCCAAATTCTATGTAAAACATATGTCTATCCTAATAAGGAGGTGTATGTAGAGACAATGGAGTATAAAAATATTGGTATCACTCCGAGAGGTCATGATTGTGGGGAAGATAGAGCCCGTGAGTGTATATGTGTACTTAAGGCCTAGGTTTAAGGATGGAAAAAATTATTACAGGTGAGGAATTGTCACACTTTCGGGTCTTCCAAAAGGAAACTAGAATTTGGGTTTGAAGAGGCCGCTTGAGGAAACACCCCCAAGGCAGAAAAGAAATAACATAAAAAATATCCTCGAGAGGGAATGAGAAGAACTAGAAGACAATACTGCCCTTGATCATGGTAGGAGAACACTTCGAAAGGGGTGGAAGAATGTAAATGAGGGATCTGAAACTTTTCATCCCATAAGGAGGTCACCGCATGCAACACCTATTAATAAGGTTGAGGAAGAGTGAAAGAAAATGTGTAATATTTTCCCGTTAAAGACAATGATAAGGAGAAGTCATCAAAAGAGACTACATGCCGAGTGTTCCCTTACCTAGCATACATGTTAGAGAAGATGAAGAGACTAGTGATAAGCACTTACAATTTGATATAGAAGTTCCCAAAGTGTAAGTATGCATGAACCTAAGGAGGAGACTCAACCTGGAGGAGGTACAAAAAAAAAAGAGGATAATGTTGTATAGCCAACCGGTTGGCTTGAGGAAGAAGGTAGAAAGGAGAATAAGGAGGGCGCTGAAACATAAGAAAATATAGGTGAGCTTGTCGGTGAGCATATGGTAGAGGATATGGTGCAGACATAGAACCTTGGGTACATTAATGACCCAAAGAAGATTATACATACCAAGTTCCAGAGCATTATTTCCCTGGAATAGTTATATGGATGGGAGTTGATGGATCCATAGATGACGAACACGTGTAAGAGAAAATAGTTGGCAAGGAATATGCAAACTCACATGGATGAGCCTGAGTTTGATTTATGTTAGGAGTCATGTTCCTCGAGAATAATGAAGAAGGATTTGCATTCTAGACATGTGACCATCAAGCCAATGGAGTTCTAGGGACGAGTAGGAAAACAATGCTTTAACGAAGATATCTCGAAGAGGTCACTCACCAGAATGTCGACAAAGTGGATACTATTTGTAAATTGTTGGAGGATAAGAAGGATAAAGAGAAAGAATTTCAGTACTTGAGAGAGAAAAGAGAGGGCAAAGGCAAAGGTGTGTGCCATTTTGGATATGGCAAAGCATATTGGAGATAAAATCCTGCAGGCGTGGCCACAATATGAAGAGAAGTTATCTGAGAAATTTCCATCTGCATTACATTAATTGTGTACGTTATTTCATTTTGTGTTAGATGAGAATACAATGAATGTGTTGAGTGAGGAGGAACTAACTGTAAAGTAATAGCAAGATGTTGCAACACATTTGGAAAGAGCCAAGAAGTAGATTATGTGTTGGGTAGTGGAGTATGATGTCATACTTGACACTTTGAAGGACAAATAAAAAAATAAAAAAATTGGTCTTGGATATATGTGAGGATCCAAAGAAAATAATAAAAACTAGGACATCAATAGAATAAAATGAGGTCCTTATCACCAAAAATAATGAAAAATTGGAACGTGATGAGAGGTTGAAGTTACTAGTAGAGAAGCATGATGTGCTTAAGTCATCCCGAGACCCTCATGACGACAAAATAAAGGAGATGGAAAAATTGATCTTTGCGACATATGGATGTGATGGATGGCATGATGTCAGGATTGGAAAATTTGTTAAGGGTGTTGCAGCACAAGCGTGAAGATATGACTTTAGATGAGATAGATGTTGTGCTTGATGATATTATTGCTAAGTCCAAGAAGGGATTTAGTGACTAGAGTGAGTTAGAGGAAAACATTAAGAATGACTACCCCAAATTATTATTTCCAGGATGTAGAAGAGAGCGTTAGGTGATAAATTCTTTCATTCTTTCATTAATTTTGTTAAGCTATTATTTATTCTTTAGGATCTTTGGAGGGATAAGGTATGAGTACCCATTTTTAGAGGTGGAAATGATATTAGTGTGGGGTAATGTTGGCTTTGTAAAATATTGACTAAGTATCATATGATCATATAACAATGGCATAAAATGTGGGGGAACATGGACAGTCATATAAGGTTGATAGATTTATGCCCTGAGGATTCACACCTAGGAAAGACAAAGTTTGGACTTAGCCATTTTGCATGTACGTGATAAAAATAGGTTGAAGTATGGAGCGCGCATTGGATAAAGACATGAAGACTTCAAGAATACATGAAGGACATTTTGGGAACATGTGGAAGATTAAAATTTGTTGACTGGTGAAATACATCTTAAGTATGAAATCACAGAAGGATTTGGGTGCATGGACACAGGGCACATAGATACACGTAGAACTATTGGAAAATAGGGCACACCTAGGGAGGTTTGAAATCGGGACTTATCCATTTTCCATTTTGAGGCTAAGTATAGACATGGAGTACAATTTACATTTTGTAGAAGACTTAAGGAGCATGAAAAGGCTATTTTGGATGAGTAGAAGATCAAGTGCCATGCAGAGTTTTGGAGCTAATAATAGGATTATATTGTTGTTATATTATTAGATAATATATTATTAGTGAGCTTGCATGCTCTCATATTTATTATGTAAAGATACATGGCTATTATTAGCATGTAATCTATTTTTGAAAGGTGCATGGGTGGTAAAGGTAAATTCCCCACCCCTATAAATATGTATTGATTTTCACAATTTCATATCATCACTTTTTTAATAGAGTTATGCTACCAGATTATGTGTGCGCATGACTCATGGTGACATTGTTATGTATGTAAGAAGCTTCGTGTTTTATAGGAATCAATATTATGGATCTTTGTGGCGGAGATATTATTGTTTGACATAATCGAGCATGGATCTTTTATGGTAAATATTATTTTTATTTTTTAAGTGTTCATGCATATGGTTAAGATCTAGTAGATCTGGTTTATGCAATCTGCAATATAGTTGGTTAATTGTTATGGATCTGGAATCTCTATTTAATCATGTTAAATCCTTAAAAAATCTGACATAAAAGAGGGACATGGTACCCTTGCACGCTTCTCGTAAGCACTCAATCCAGTGAGTGATGTGCTAGTGCACCTTGGGCTGTTGTGGGTAAAATATAGGATAGATTTTAGTCATGGTTAGGCATGAAGTGAGAAGTGCAGCTATGTGCGTAAGCAAGACACATTGTGTTAGGAATTTGGGCAATAACTAGGTACCAACGTACATTGCCTAAGGAAATCTGAGGTATTCTTGTGCACTATGAAATTACAATGGATAGATTAAGTGGAAAGAAGGAATATGCTATTTTATACTTTGCATAGGATGGGGCGTGCTAGTGGATGGTTCATATGGATAATCTCCTGGAATGGCGAGAAGTGAGAATCACCTTCTTTTCTATATTTCTCCGAGCAATGCACCTACTTAGATCTATGAATTTCATGGTAAGGATCTTGTTCAGCACTGAGTTCATAAGTGTGAGAGACTCGGGACGGAAGGGCGGAAGCTCTACCACCTTCATTTTGGGTGAGCAATCTCTACTTCACCTTGTAACGTTACGCACGTGCATGGTATGTTTATGCATATTTGAATAGAGAGATTGGAAATTAGAAAGAACTGACTACAGGTATGATTCAAACCTTTGAATATTTTTCCACTAAACCCCTAATGAATGAGGCATTACATGTTATGAAGTGCTTGACTATGGGAGATAGTGCAAAGGTTGAGGAACTTATTCAGGAGTTACTAGGTGAGTTAGACCTGAAGGTGCATTTTGAAGAAGAGGAAGAAACAAATGTAGAACAACTTGGGTACGCCTGCCTAGAAAAAGAAAATGGAAAGAGGGTTTATATCATTGATGACGAAGAAGTGGAGAAACTAGATTTTGAGCATATAGAGGGTACGTGTGAGGTCTTAGACAGTGTAGATGAGAAGGTACGTACCTACCATGAGCCTATGAAAACTAAGAAGGTCAACATTGGAACGGATGTTGAACCTAAGGAGGACATCATTGGAGATTATTGGTTTGACTTTGAGGTTTCTAAGATAATTGAGCTATTGCATGACTTCCAGGACCTATTTCCTAGAGGCTATTATGAATTAAAAGGGGTACATGAAACTTTGGGTGAGATGAGAGTCAAGCTAAAGGAAGATACATGCTCGGTTAGGAAGAAGCCTTATAGGATGATTCCTAACATGTACATCAAGGTAAAAAAAGAAATTGACAAGATGTTGAATTCTGGAATCATCGAGCCCATCGAGGAGTCAAAATGGGTTAGCCCTATGTTTATTAGTATAAAGAAAGATGGCAAAATAAGAATTTGTGTGGATTACAGGGGAGTTGAACGTTGCATTTTTAATTGATCCATTTCCCACAACTTTTACTAAACAAATAGTGGAAGGTGGTGTAGTTCACGAGATCTACTCTTTTACTGATGGATTTTCTAGATATCATTAGGTAAGGATAGCTAAAGAGGATCAAGAGAAGAAAAATTTCACCACTGAGTGGGGAAGTTTTACATACACGGTTATGCCCTTTGAATTAAAGAATGTGCCTACTGCAGTATTTTTGTGCATTATTCTAAAGGAATTCTAGGAGTTTATACATAAGTTCTTACAGGTCTATCCAGATGATTGGGACGAGTCTATGGGCTCATGAAGGATCTCGTGATAATTAAAGGCTCATTTTTGAGAGGTGCCAACAGTTTAGCATCTCTTTAAAGATACGAAGTGTGTTTTTGCTACACCTTTTGGACTTTTTGGGGAATATCATCTATAAGGAAGGTTTGTTAGTAGATCCTACTAAGGTTGCTATTTTTTTGGGCCTAGAGGAACCTACTAGCTAGAGTGAGGTGCATGGATTTTTCGGGCACTATAGACACTAAAATTAGGTCACACTCCCCTTTGGTCCCTTGACGAATAAACACCCTTCATCACATTCACCTAGCCATGACCCCCTTCACCCCACTAATATTAATTTAATTAATTCATTATCCTCACTATATCTATTATTTAAATATCTTATTTAAATAATATCCACACCTCTGATTCACTTATACACCTCACCAAGCCAACTCGCCCTAAGACCTATTCTTAGTAATTTGTCATAACTAACTAAGACTTACCCAAACCCTAAAAATAAATACCTACATTCCCTCTAACCACATTCCCACATGCTTACAATAAGCTCCTAGTCTAATCCACTTGGGAATGACATGAAATCCAAGGAAATCAAAAGGATCTCCATAATTTAGTAAACCTAGGAAATCCCACCTTGACTGAAACCGGTTACCCCTAACCATCGTTCGTTAAGCTAGAACCTCCATCGGTTACCCTTTTAACCCCAAAACAACCTTATTCTCAAGGTTGGAAGTTGGAAGCAAGAAGCAAAAGGTTGGCGAGCATTAACACATCTCAGAGAGATAACACATCTTCAAAGAGTGAATTCCAGCGAGAATCTACATGCAAGGAAGGAGATCAAAGTTATTTTCCTGCATAGCCATCCCAACCATGATCTGATCTAACCAAACAAAGAGGAGTGCACATGCAGCCCATGCAAAAGATTTCCTTCAGTTAGTGATCACTTTCAGCCTTCAAGCCTCTCATTAGCAACTCCATCCTTCAAACACAGGCATCCAAGACTAGAATCCAAGTAAGTATAACGTCATACTTCTCTGGTTTATTTCATTTCATCATTATTTTATCATCTATTTCTTACCTAGCCACCTATTGACCTTCTCCAATGCTTCCAACTCCATATTCCCATTAAAAACCTCGCCAAAGTCTATCCCAGTCACCCAATACCTCATCCCGACCAATTAAAGTCCTTTGTGCAATCACAAAGAAGACCTAAAGCTTGTTCTGTGACATTTCCATATTTCACAAGAATCGGAAATGGTCACACTGACCGTCGTTAGTTACCACCCGATCGACATCGGTCTCGTATTTTCCCACATAGCCTAGAACAGATACCTACCCACCAAATTTCATCTTACCCTCATCCACCTGTGATCTACCCGAGACCTCTGTTAAACCTGTAGAGACCCAAAACCAATCATTTGACCTTTGGATTCTATTCTAATTTAGCCTATTAGATTAGATCTATTTCTTATTGTGTTTTAAGTGAGATACCTAAATCATTTCAAATTACAGTAGGATTTAATTTGTTTACAGTATTAAATTGTTTAAAACAGTGGAGTGAGAACCATCTAGGAAGTATCACACTTCCCGGATCTAGCATACGCTAGGTAGTTCACTGCCCATATTGTTTAAATTCCTTTTGGTGGTCTTGCTTTGCATTACAGGTAGTTCCTCCTAGCCAAAAGGAAGCTCTCATGATCAGCTATGGATTCAGAAGTCATACGCATGCAACAACCCATCAACCAACATTTGAACAGGTATTCCTCCTATGCTCGTTACCCTATCTATTTCGTCAACACTTCAAAGAAATGATCTAAGAATTAGGTGAAACATTTTGGCACACCTGGTGGGACCCATCCGGGGTTCCTTGCATTTCATTCATTCCTAGGAAAAGTTGTGTATTTTTTTCCCTTCTGAAAATCGTACACACTAATTTTCTTCCTTGGTAACCCACCTCTTCTTTCTATTTACTCTAAAAGAAATTTTTTCTTTTGGTGTAATTAAAAAGAACCATTTCTTCATGATTTCTGCATTGTAGTGAAAGAGCATCCCTCTTCCTCTTCATCTTATTGTGCCATCCAATTTCACATTTCAATTTGGGCTTAAAAATAAAGTGCATTCCATTCTAATTTATTGCATTAGCTCACATTAATTGAGGGTAACCTATACGTTGGAACTCATGCCCGGTGATGGTTGAAAAATGAATCGTATAAAATCACTTCTTTCCTTTTCTCTTTCTCTCGAGTCTTACCAAACCACACAAAAATTCAAAATACATACATTCTTAAACAACATCCTACCTGGAAGAAGTTGTAGGTGATCACACAATCACGACACAGTGGGCACCCAGCTGACTCTGCTCTCGTTGATTCATACTTTAGAGCGAAGCCCACCCCACCATAACATACCCGAAACCTCACCGTTTAGATCTCCTTCTTTGTAGGAAGCCATTCTCACCAAAAACGTTATTTCACAATTCATGTGTCAGTCCCTAAATAGCATAAGCTAAACAAACATAATAGAAAAGGCACTCCTAGGATCACATTTTCTTAGTGTTTCTGTTTGGCTTGTGTTTTGAGGTGAGAGATCATGTTCTTCACTTTTTTTTCATCCTTGCATGCTCCTCATCACAACTGGTGTATTCCGGCTTCACTTGAGTGTGTCTGGGCCATATCATCATCATTCTTAGAATTCTAGGTCTGATTCTACATTAGATTTTAATTCACAACCACTTTTCTCTCATCACTTTTTCAATTTCATAGTAATCATCATCGGTTATCTCATACCATTGTTGGTTATACCCAACCGACATTGGTTCGTGTCCTTTTGCTAACCTACTCAAAAGAAAAAAATTATTCATTTTCTTCTACTTTTCATAGTTTGTGTCACTATCATCATTCCCATTGACGTTGTAAACATCATCATATTTGGCATACCGCCGATTTTATCTTTTTCCGGGTTTTCACCTTGTCCTTTTTCTACGATCGGCAGCGTGGCTATCCCTAAGCGGCATCGTTTTCCCTAATCGCATCGGTTAGCTGTTTCACATTCCAACCACCATTTGGTACCTAATCCACTTTTTCCGCTAGATTCATCCGTTCCTCTTTGTTACATGTGTCATTTACACGGTGAAGCAACCCCACCAAATTAGTACTATTTCACATGGTGTGACCCAAAGACAAGCAAGTGCACTCGTATTTCACATCATTTGTCAACCACTCCCACTTAGTCCTTTACCACCTTCCATTTTATCACCAGCCATGGAGCCCATTGAGCCTATTACTATCACTACTAGGAGATGAGGAGTTCGCATGACTCCTTGACCAAAACCCTGTCACCTTACAGTTTTACCTTTCCCACTCATCCACACGAGATGCCTCAAGTCGGTTGATATACAACATGCATGTATCTATCCCCCGACTCTCGTACCCACTCCTACATCAGCCCCATCTCGGCTTCGTGTTGCCCACATCTACCTTACCCCTAGTCATTTTGTAGTTAGGCCCTATGCCCGTTATGTTGTGGCATCTGTTACCTCTGTGGCACCCGTTACATCCACTTTGTAACCTCAAAACTACCCCAAACATAATTTCATCCACCCCTAATGTATCACACCTACCGTAGCTACATTAGCACCTCTAGTTTTGGTGACCCCTACCCCATTTCAGAATATGGTCCTTTCCATTCCACAATCATTAGCCCCTATTTCCACTAGGGTTACCACGACCCTTCCACCCCCATATACATACTATCAACAACCTCTCATTTCATCCATTATACACACCGGGTACGTACCCCCTATTTCACCGCCTTCTCCACCAACCTACATGGCAGCCCCATACACTGGAGTGCCACCCTTGTTATATGCCCAAAACCAACCTTCTCACACTACAGGAGGCATCCAATCATCACAACCCACCAATGACCTAATTAAATTGATGTTGGACAAGATGCAGACATTGGAGGCATCATTTTGGCTCCCACAACACTCTCACCTATGACGAGATTTGCAACGAGCCCATCCACCCATCCATTCATATCTTTCATAACCTATGCATTGGGAAATGCCTAAATTCAATCCTTCAATGGCAAATAAAACCCGTAGCAGCATTTGCGATCGTTCAAACATGGGTGTTATCAGATCGATCATGATGATGCCTTGCTCTTGAGGACCTTTCCCATGTCCCTCACTAGACCTGCATTAGATTGGTATAGTGGGTTACCAAGACACTCTATATTCTTATTCATTTAGGTAGCCCAATCCTTCTTGGATCATTTCTCTATCAATATCATCAAGAATATTACCATGACTCGATCTATACTCCACATGTAAGTATGAGGACGAATATATCGTAGATTTTGTCACTCACTAGAATAGCCTAATCAACCAACTTACCTTCCAACTACCACAAACAGAACTCATTGAGATCTTCACATGGGCTTGTGCTAGGCATATTTCACCAACCTTGCAGGTCCAAACCTTCCGAACATTCGATGAGGCATTCACTATGGCACAAAAGCTAGAGATTTGAGCCATCGAAGAGAATAAAATCTAATTACGCAATAATAATTTGGCATTCAAGTCGCATGATACATCTTCTTCTTCCAAACCACAGACCAATTATTCAAAATCTAAGGGCACCACTAATGCATTGGTACTTAAGGCCAGCCCAGTACATCCGTTAACTTAGGCTACCCCTTCATCTAATCTCTCACCTGTCCAGACTTTTCCATTAAAACAAGAGCAACGGAAATATACCCCAATTGGGGAACCTTACTCTTCTTTCTTAGAAAATCTTATCAAAGCCAGAGCCATCACCCTTCCACCTATAAAACCACACGCTGATTTTGACTGCCGCCCCATGCCCGCATGGTATAAAGAACATGATTTCGTGTAACTATCATCGAGTAAAGGGTCATAGTCACAAAGAATCGCATCACTTTAAAAATATTGTCCAAGAAATGCTCAGGGAAAGGTGAGTTAACCATGGATAATCCTAATGCACCTACTAACCAAAACCTACATATCTTCAAGAAACCATTTGCCAACCATGCCCCTTCGTCTGATCAAACCGGTGAGACCTCAACTCATGATACCCATACCCGCGAGGTTCATGTTATCTTTAATGATGTACATGTTTCCTCCCAATTACCCCATATTCCTTCCATAGAGGAGATCCTAGCCCAAATCCTCCTTCCATGTTGGAACCAACCTCCCTTGTTCCTTCACCAACAGAGGAACACCTTTCATCTCCTTCATCACCTACAGAGGAATCTTTCGCTAACATTGAGACCATCTCACCCTTGGCTTCACCACTTAGAGATCCTTTAGCTACAGTACCTCCTCCACCCATAGAGGAGCACCTGTTACCTCCTCCACCCATAGAGGAGCACCCATCATCTCCACCACCTATCATAGACCCAGTTGAGATACCTTTGCCTCTTGGTGAGCATTCTCCATCAGCCACCCAAAATCCTACAGACCTACTTTCGGCTCTCTTACCCACAGAAGCTGAAGCTAGCCAATTCCCCATCTCTAAGACACATTTTATGGGAATTGCCATTAGGTCCTCACCAACTCCACCTACAGATGTGTCGTTCTCACGTTTGGCCGATCACTTAGATTATGTGGATAGAGCCTTACTATGGGGGCACCTTTTACTCCCCGTCTCAACACAGATGCAAAGATCCCTTGTTGATACCTCCACTATCTACCCAAAAACATTTCGACCAATTGAACCAAACACAATCACCTCTATCACAACCCCTTCCATGACACCTATTATAGCTCACACCGCACCCTTACCCATAACTCAACCTACACCTAAACCCAAACCCATACCTACAACATTTGCCTTGACTAAACCCATTACCACTTTAGGGGTCACCTTGACCACCAGCCTTACTCATCCACCTATCAAACTGGATTTAGCTACATCCTCCAAAGTCAACACCATACCTACTCCAACACCCAAACAGAAGCACCAAACCCATAGAACTCATACCCCAACTACGCCAATCACACTGCACCTGTCCCGTTTGTCTTAGGATCTCAGCTTCCCCACATGGTCAAGAAACCTCCACCCATCAATAAACCAAAAACACAACAGCCCATTCCTTCCTCACAAACCTCTAACCTACCTAGACACCCAACTCAACTTACACACCGCACCTGCAAGATCGTTACATCCCATACCTCCAATACCCTTAGCTATTGCTTCACTACCCACTACACTTTAGTCATTGCCTCACACACCTCAAGTAGAACTGTGTCATCTACCTTCATAGCACCCCCATTATCCCCATGGGTAACTCTCCCTCTTACTCTATTGACTTTTCCTTCTAGACCTCATACACCCACATTACCTTTACCAAGAAGGTGCAACCAAAAACAAAACTCCACCACCCCACAGTAAGATAGTCAAAATGACCACAAACCCTCCTACCCGTCCATCTACTATAACGACACCTAAACAAATGCGATAGATACCAAAAACCATGCCAAACACCTAAACCCATAGCTCAACCCCTCCTCTTCTAAATATTGTTCCTCAAAATCACCTACACCTACACTCAAACCCACGTTCACTTCCCATTTTGATCCACTAGAAGGGTCTTATGCCAAAGTTTTAACCAACCTCCTTGAGACCTTCGTCATCACATTAATGCAACTCAAACCTTACGACCCCCTCAAAACCAAGAAAAAAGGGTTTGACGATACTAAAATTTGTGCATACCATCATGTGCGGGACATGATGTGAGAACTGTAAGGCCTTGAAAACCTGTCCTTATCCAATTGTGTCCACGAAACCAACTTTGATGATGACGACCTTCTCGATGAGGATCCTACTACACCAACACTCATTCCCACACTGCCCACTCAACGACCACAACCTCCACCCTCACCACTCCTAGAGCCACCCCCAAGATTTGAAATTAACATGGTTCACATCAGAGAACTTTCCATGCCACCACCCAAATTTTGTTGCACCCAACTGACCTCACAGGGTTTTTCTCCTCCGGTAGGTTTTTTCCCATCGTGTCGTTATACCACTCACCCTACACCTCCATTTTCCAACTCCCCTCAAATCAACATGATACACATCACTACACATGCACAGAAGGGTAAAGAAAAGGAAACTGACCAACCAACCAATCCTATACCCACCATACCATCTACACCCATACCTAAAATAACTATCCACATGACCCCCTCGCACCCCATTTCTAATGGCATCACACATCGCACCATACTCAAGAAATTACACCATTCTCCCCTCAAAATGTCCCTATATGACCTCATTCAAACCTCAAAATCCCATCATCAAGCTCTCATGGAGGTTCTTCAATCGATTGAGGTTTTACCTAATGACCCTACACTTGTAGCCTCCATTATCACAACCCATAATGTAGCTTCTCTCACCAAATTACCACATTCATCTTCACCCCACCTTATCACCAAGTGGCCTCGCTTAGCTTCTCAGAGGAAGAGATCGCGCCACACCAAAATGATGACCTGGACCCAACCCTCTTCATCTCTGTCCACATCGATGACATACCGGTACGTCGTGTGATGATTGATGGGGGCGCTAGCATTAACATCATTTCATCCCATGCATTCACTCAGATGCACATACCTGACAATTACATGCATAAACATCTAGAAATGTTGCGTTCATTTAATGATGCTATCACCTCTACACTAGGCACTATCATCCTCCACGTTCGCATGGGTCCCCGCATTGTTCTAAAATTGTTTTACGTTTTGGAGGGGGAATTCCAATATAACTTGTTGTTTGGCAAACCCTAGATCCATGTCATGGGTTGTGTTCCTTCCACTTTGCATCGTTGTGTAAAGTTTGAACACAAAGGACACACTTATACCATTCCATCTAACCCATCACCTTTTAAAACATGCAACATGCTTTACCGAATCAATGATGTGCTCATACCTATTAAGCCGTCTACCTCCGCAACCACTACCGCTTCACCTACACCTCCACCTACCAAGTACAGACCACTACTTCTACCACACATACCTCCTCCATTCCTACCACTGCCATAACCTCCATGGCTGACCCATCAACTTCCCAATCTATTAACTTCACCTCTGCATTGACCTCCAGACTCATTGTCCATACCAGCTACCTACATACTAACCACTAATCCCTTGGAAGGTGTTTTTCAACACCTCACTCTAGGGAGTACCACCTATATAGTGTCAACACATTTCTTACTCCATAAGAGTATGGAAGCCTTCACCAACACCCTCGCTACGATCACCGTATAGGATAATGTCTCCTTTATGGTCCTCCCCACCTTCGTACTAGTCTCACCTATGGGGGACTTGATACTACCACTTACACACCCGAACCACCATCACAAACCTGCCCATTTTCTGCTAACTTCCAATCACTTACCAATCACCGTTTTTCCCATCCCTTCCTACACCACCTTTGTGTGTGGAAGGATTTTGGTTTTGGCTTTTACGAGCAAGGCCACCATACCATTATTCTATGTACCACACACAAACATAATGACCATAGTGGTATCGGCTTCCCCAAACCACCTACCAAATAGGCCTGCATTGAACTCATTAAGGACACTAGCCCTTCTCCACCTTCTTCACCCACTCCACCTTCATCACCACCTTCAGATAGAGTCGATGGATCCTGAATCTATCCCTCCTAAAAAAATTTCATAAACACCATTTCCTTGGGGCCTCTGACTTATCAATGTGAGGGCGAGGCCCCTTCCACTCTTCCCTTCTTATATCCTGAGATGATCGATGACGACACACCTTCAATCAATGTCGTTCAATGTCAGGATGATGAATCCATACTCACTTACCTTGGTGCATTAGACTCATATATTCATCGGTCATTACCCTCGAGACACAAAACATGTTGCATGAATCGACTATCGAGATCAACATTCATACTCAGGACGACCCGCACATCCTAAAGATCAGACAATCTTTAGATGTTGCTGAATAGGAAGCCATCACTTCTTTTCTCAAAGATCATAACCACGCTTTCGCTTTGTCTTACGTAGAAATGCCTGGTATTGACCCCACCATAGTGGTCCACAATATTGTAATCATTCCCGATGCTAAACCCATCAAACAAAAGCTGAGGAAAATGCACCCTCGTATTGCTCTTCTCGACAAAGAAGAACTTCAGAACCTTCTTTCCATTTCCTTCATCTTACCCATTGATTATCCTTGTTGGATTTCTAACATTGTCCTTGTTACTAAAGCAACAAGAGGACTCCACATTTGCATGGAATTCCGTGACCTCAACCTAGCCTCGCCCAAAAGATGAATTCCCCTTACCCAATATTGATCAACTGGTTGACCTCAAAACTAGTCATGATATGCTATCACTCATGGATGGCTTCTCGGGTTATAACCAAATTTTTCTTGCCCCATAAGATCAACACAAGACCTCATTCATCACCCCTTAGGGGACCTTCTGCTATTGAGTCATGCCTTTTGGCCTTAAAAATGTTGGTGCCACATATTAGTGGGCTATGACTTACATCTTCCATGACATCATGCATCGCATATTGGAAGATTACATGGATGATCTCTTGGCCAAATCTAAACGTCGCTCCAAGAACCTTGCCATCCTTAAAACCATATTTGACCGCCTCATTAAATATTATGTCCGCCTTTAGCCTAAGAAGTGCATCTTCGTGGTTCTTTCAAGAAAGCTCTTGGGATTTATCATTTCCCTCCATGGTATAGAAGTTGACCCTACTAAAGTCAAGGCCATTCTCAAAATGCCTCCGCCTACTAACCTTCGACAACTCCATAGCCTATAAGGTAAATTACAGTCTATTCGCCATTTCATTTCACAATTATCTGATCGGTGTCAACCATTTCATCATCTACTCAAGAAGGATGTCTCCTTTAAATGGGATGATGACTATCACAAAGCTTTTGAGGCCTTAAAACAATACCTTCTCCAACCACCTGTACTCATTCCACCTAAAGATGATCAACCTTTCTACCTATACATATCATCTATCGAACATTCCTTGGGAGCCATGCTCGCTCATCGCAATGAACAACACAAGGAGTAGGTGGTTTATTACATAAGCCATACTCTTTTGGACTATGAAACCTAATACAACCATCCCAAAAAAACTCGCTTAGCCTTAGACTTCATTACCACCAAACTCCGTTATTACCTACTCAACCAAAAACCTATGTTGTGACTAGCACCGACCTATTACACTTCATGTACGCCAAACCTTATCAAAATCATCATACCACATGATGGTTTATGCTTTTAGCTGATCTTGACCTCGAATTCATTCATCAAAAGTCCATCAAGGTCCAAGCTATCATCGACCAATTGGCCGATGCACCTATTTTTGGGGATCAACCTTCTAATTTTGACTTTCCAGATGATTCAATTACTACCCTTTCCCTGGACGAACCCCCTTACCAAATGACACTCTTCTTTAACGATTCTAAGTGTCAACATGGGGGTGGGGCTGGTATTATCCTCATTCCTCTTGATGGTGAACCCATGCCTGTCTTTCAAACTAAATTTTTAATGTACCAACAATATTGTCGAATACGAAGTGCTAGTACTAGATCTCCAAGCCACCTATGCCCTTGATGTCAAATCAATCAACATCTTTGGTGATTCTCAATTGGTCGTAAACCAAGTTAATGGTATGTACCAATGTTGTAATGAGATACTTCAAAAGTATAAACATCATGTAGACATACTTTTGACCACCTTTGATCGTTACACCCTTCAAACCATCCCACGTTCCACCAACAAATTTGTAGATACCATGGCTTGCTTAGCTTCCCAAATACCCACTTCACCTACCGATTCCAAAATATTTGTCACCATACAACACCTCCATTCACCTTCTTATTTACCTCATGATGTTTACTCGATCAGAACCGCTACCCCTGACCTGAGTGACCTTTGGTATAAACAATACTCTGACTACCTTTCTCTCTCTATCTTACCTCCTGATCTCACCCGTAACAGACAATGTGCCTTCCTTAAAAAGGTCTCTCATTACGTCATCTTGGGAGGAATCCTCTATAAGCACACTTTGATGGTATTCTCTTACGATGCCTCACAAGTTTTGAAATTCCTTATACCATTAAGGAGGTTCATGATGGCATATGTGGAGGTCACTTCGAGAGGTCTTGCTATATTGCTAAGTGTATTCTTCACCTACGCTATTACTGGCCGACCCTTAACCATGATTTTTGTGACTATGTCAAATGTTGTGTAAAATTCCAACAACATTCCAACCTTCATCATACACCCAATCATGCCTTACAGGTCACTCGTGACCTTTGGCCCTTCTCTCAATGGGGTTTGGATCTTGTCATAGAAATCAATCCTCATTCTTCCTAACACCATCAATGGATCATCACAGCTCTTTGAATACTACACAAAATAGGTAGAAGCCATACCACTCATTTCCACAAAAGTCGAGAAAATATGTGAGTTCATTAACCACCACATCATTTTTTGCTTTGGTGTTCCTCATCACCTCATCACTGACAATGGAAAACAATTCAAAAACAAAACATTGCAAAAACTTTGCGATGCCTTTGGCATTCAACTTAGTTTCTCATCATCTTACTACCTACAAACAAACGGCCAAACCAAATCCACTAACAAAACCCTCAACAAAATTCTCATGAAAGTCATTGGACGATATTGGGAAGGATTGGCATACGCATATTCCTTTTTCCATGTGGGTGTCCAATACTAGTATTCGCACTTCCACTACAGCCACACCCTTTTCTCTAGTCTACGGTACATAAGCTATTCTGCCTCTTGAAGTCTAGATCCCCTCACTCCACATTTCTCTCCATGTCATGCTCACTGATGATGACTTTTGTTAGGACCGCTTAGCACAACTAGAGTTATTAGACAAACACTGTCTTAACGCTCGGATCACCTTCAAGTTTACTAACAACGTATCAAACGTGCCTATGAAAAATTTGTTCATAAACAAACCTTCCAAGTCGGTGACCTTTTTCTGAAAGAAAATCAACATGTAACCAAAGCAGAAAAAATTAAACGGGGCAAATTTTCTCCTAATTGGCTTGGACCATACATTGTGACTCATACCTATGGATCAGGTGCTTATCGTTTATCTTCTCTTGAGGGTAAACCCGAGCCGAGCCCCTAAACGCCTTGCATCTTCAACCATTTTATTGTTGACTTATTGTCCTACCTCACCCTTTGTCTCTCTCCAGGCTCGTCCCTTGAGTGCTACCCACTCCATACACCTCCCTAATGATTAAACTAGAATCATGTGAGTACCCATCACTTGTTATCTTCCCTTGAATATGTGTACCATGGTGCTACACATAGCATGATTCTCATGGATACTTTTCATCTACCTTTAGATGAGATCCCATGGTCGTTTCACCTTGACCTTTAAACAAGAGTCCTATCTTTCACCTTGGTCTTGTCCATGACTGGAAAGATCTCATAATGGGACCAAACTCATTGAGTCAAAATTCTACTACAAAATATGACTCCCTCAAAAGGGCATCTTCCTCTTGACCAATTGTTGCTATAAATAGACTGCTCCCACAAAAGACAGCTATATAAATCTCTTCAAAAAAAAAAGAGAGCAACTGAAGCTTCCTGCATCGATCAACTTCACAAAGACCTCAAGGAGTTTAATTTTTACCATATAGACTTCCCACATCGATCATCTATCTCAAATATAATTTAAAACACTCAACCTTTTTGTCATGGACTTTCCCATTGTGACCTCGGATCTCTTGCTCAAAGTGCATGCTACCTCATACCATCTAAAAATTACCTACTCTTCACCCTGTGAACCATGCCCACTCTCATTTCCTACTGCCTCAAGGGACTTCTTGGAACTTAGACATTTGGTGATCATGTGACTACTTTTCACCGTAGAACAAGTCCATCATGCAATGTCTTTAGGGTCTTATGATCATCACCTCCTCCAAGGTATGATCTACTTGGTATGATCCTACCCAATCAGGTGGCTTTATTTTCCCCTATTATATTTTAACCATCTTTGTTTACATTTTGATTACCTTATACAGGACTTGGTCCTCGACGATTACCTTTGGGGTAATCCTCCTCTTTCACCATAATCACTTTCACCTACATCATTTTACCTGCAATCTACCCACACCTATCAAACCTAAACCCACAACATGCCCAAAAACCTACCATCTCATTTTCATATTCTTCCCTAGCTCATGGGAGAACTACATCGGCCTGAGGTCCCTTTTTTCGGGACTATGTAGGAAGCACTCCGAGGGAATGGGGCCCTTGGAGGTTAGCTCGACCATTCTCTACCCTAAACAATTCACCAACCATGCCTAACTCACCATTTACATCACATTTCACTTATTTCCCTTTTATATACAAAATTGAAATTAAGCCACATACATAACAATTTGCTACATATTTTATACATTTATTATGCCTACCAATTCTCTATCATCACTATGCATAGATTATGCCACATCTCACATATGACCCATTGTATCATTCATTGCGAAAAATAATGAATCACAACTTCACCTACTTTCAATACAACCATGCCTATAACCTGACTCAACCATGCCTATAACTTGACTCAATCCATGCCTAGCCAAACCTAACTCAACCATGCCTATAACCTGACTCGATCCATGCCTAAACCGACCTGACTCCATCATGCCTAACTCACCTAATTTCCATCCACATTAAAGTAACAAATCCATATCTCATCTCGCTACAAGCCATAAACCAATATCTCATAAACACATCAACAAATCACAAAATACCATGTATCTCATCATATAAATCAATAAATATGTATCTCAATATACATGCCCATCTCATCATGTCCATCATCTCAAAAATGTTGGCACGCAGGCCAATATACAATACAAAATGTCATGGCACGCAAGTTAGTCTCATATATACAAAAAATAATGAATCAATACAAAATATCTTCGGCACGCATGCTGGTATATACTCGAAATATACAAATCACTCATACATACTCACTATCTTCGGCATGCAAGCTGGTATGTGATAAATAATACAACTATCTTCAAGACGCATAAGACATATATATATCAAAAAATACTTAATATACATAAAAATCGTGACCGCATATCGGACATCTCACCGGATGTCCTCCATCTCTCGTGTGTCACATGTACCCCCGCCTCTGTGTCCCCTGTTGGCTCCTCATCTAGCATTAGTCTCCATGGACTGGTGGCCCCTCCCTGATCGGGCCTCGGAGCTCGCTGACCTTATGTGCTCTCCACACTATGAGTGTGGGATCTCATCCTCTCACTAACTGCCTATTGTGCCTTATACTCGGCATAGGATATGAAATCTATCCCAGCCGCCATAAGTTGTTCCTGATAATATCTCACCTCACCTAGGGCATCTTGTAACCTAGATACATACACACGATCAGTGGTGGTCCCATAGGCCTCGGCCCCCTGTACGCCTTGCGTGCAGCAACCTCGCCCCGCACTCCGCCATGAATTGGGACTGCTCCCAAAGTGCTCGAGGTGGTGCCCCGCCCTTGTGCTGTGTTTGGGCCTATAAGGCCCCTGATTTGTGCACTAGGCTATGGCCAATCGGCCCTATAAACTTGTCACTGAGCTCTGTAAGGTTGCCACCTAGCCATCTCCATCTCCATCTCCTCCATCCTCTCCATCGACCATCTGGGGCATGCAGCGCCACATGTATGTGTAGCTCTACTACCTCTCGAACTCGAACTCTCCAACTATGTCTCGCATATGCCTAATTGGGTAATCAGTGTAGCTACCTACCCCTATAGGGCGTCTCTCTGCACTGTAATCGTAGCTAGGTCTGGCTGCCCGGTTTGGGTGGTATGGATCGTAATTGAGCCACCCACCACTTCTTGTACCTGTCTTTACATCCAGCGTCATCTATCCACCGATCCATTGGCTGCTCCTCCTCCCCTGTGAGTAGTGTAGGTTGTGGTAGAGTTAAGGGCCTCTCCACATCATCTCTCTGATACTATGGGAAGGGCGGAGGAATGTCCTACAAGAGCCCGACTTCTTGTGCCGACTCTGTCTACCGGGATCATCTCATCCTCCCCAGCATGGTGACCCTGTATCCATATCTCTAGCTGGAGCTCGGCTAGCTCCTCATGCATATGCCTATATGAGGGTAATCCCACATATGGCCTCTAGATAATTTCCACTTTGGACAACCCTTCTAGTAACTACCGAAAATGGGCCACATCATGTGTCGACCTATCCAATCTCCTCTCTCATATCACCGACACCCATCTCCTATATCCCACTCACCCAAATCTAGGTGGGAATTCATCTACTTAGGGCAACCTTATAGGTCACACGCACACTATGTGCTCGTATGCCTAGTAGTGTAGTATAAATGTACAACACAGGCTAAACCTACGCAACCGCCCATATGCCGACAGCTCTCTTTGTATAGCTGCACCAAGAATCTTTGGTGCCTGTGGAAAAGCGTGTCTCATGAATCATCATATCATGGAGTACCCCATCGGTGATCAAGGAAAGCATCCGGCCTCGCATCCGGAAGTGCATAACAAAGACACTACCTCCATCAACAGAACCACTAGCCTCGTCTCATCCAGACGGGATAGGTACATCTCTTTATAGCTCAAACTGGCACTATGGAATTGCATATCAGCCACCCCCTCACCAAACACTATCCCAATCAACTCCTCTGAGGCCTTGGAGGAGATAGAATACACCTGGGCACCCAATATGGGTAACCGTAAAATCTAGAACACGTCCTCCAGGGTGATAGTCATCTCACCCATCAAAAGGTGGAACATGTTGGTCATGGGATCCCATCTATCGATGAGTGTGACCGTCAAGCTGGGCTACCAAACAACATGTCGGTAGTGATGAATCCAACTCAAGCCCACTGCCTCCACATGTTGCAGCTCCAAAGGGGTCGCTAAGCCACACAATGTCACCAGTAGAGGTAGAACCCTATCTCGCATATGTAACTATGCTCTCCCTGCATCCAATACAAACACAACATTAATTTACCTGTATCAATCCCTATTCACCAATTATCATTTTCCTGCACCCTATTTTCACCCTACCCATCTCAACTACCTAGCCCACATCACTTTTGGACCCTTGTGCCTAAAATCCGACCAGTGTCAGTTCATCCTAACCAACTCTGGTCACCCTTAAATTGGCATCGGTCACCTATTTGGTGACCGATATCGATTCACCTTTACCAACCACGGTTACCATGTAACTAGCATCGGTCACCTGTTTGGTGACCAATACCGGTTCTACCCAACCGATGCCGGCCAAACTTGACCAACACTGGTCACTATCGCGGAAAATCCCGCGACTTCCCAAAACCTTCATTTTCTAAAAACACCCCCTTCCCCTTCTACCCCACCTACAATGACCTAAATGACCCTGGACCTCTACCCTCCCCACCTATACCATTTACTACCCTTCCCCTCCCTCTTTTTCTTGTTATTCCCCCATACCCAAATTTTATTTTTACCCACCCACAAAAACAAAAACCCACAAAAACCTAAAATAACAATTATCCAAACCTCTAATCTATCCAATTAACAATGTAGAGTTGGGCGCTTACCTCATCACACTACCACCATCTCGGTGCACATCATCAGCATTGTGTGGCTCTTTCAGATCCCTCTTCGGCCTCTGCCATCACCAAATAACTACTCGTAACCTCTGCCCAATCAAATCTCTCACCCTGATCCCATGGACCCGCTGCTCACCAACCCAACACTTGTTTAATCACGCCGCCAACTCACTATCCTGTTTCCTTCAGATAATTTTCTCTCTTTTCTATCTTTTTGTCATTTTCTCACTTTACAAATAACAAATGAATAATAAAAATGTAGATTTTTGTTTTTATAACCAACCCAACCTAACACCGACGTTGGTTACCCTTGACCGCATCGGTTTTGTGCCCTACCTCACCATTGTCGATTTTCCTATACCGACATTAGTTATTCATGGCCGTCATTTGTCATCCTCACCTACACATTGCCCTCAATTAAGATCCTTTTACCCCACCCTTTACCTTGATCCTTTACCCCACCCCTCACCCTGATCCTTTACCCAACCCATTTACCTTACCTTTCCTGACCTCCTCATTTACTACCTCCATTTGTCCTCCTTTGAGGACTCATTATTTTACCCCTACCTTGGCCTTACCCATGCCGTGACCTAGATATTTGGACTGGACCATCACTAGTGACCTTTGACCTCATGTGTTCACTATACCTTGTGGCACTATTACTTGTGTTGATTGACCTGATGACCTTACCTAGCCTATTGCCATGACCGTTTATCTTGACCCTACCTTTGGTGTACCGAGAACATACCTAAACGTTCCTGCACCTAACCTTCATTGTGTTTCCTAACCATATCCTATACCTTGGATACCAGATTCACTTCAACCTTGTTTGGATAAACCTATCGACCTTAGACGATGTAGAGTTTGTCTGCTCTTCAACCCAGTAGTGTGATGTATTTTATTTGTATGAGTGCATTTAATTGTTGCTACATTTGACCTAGACCCATTACCTAGATTACCCGAGTTGACCTTTAACCCTTTCTCCCCCGTGCCCACCTACCTCTTCCTCCCATTTACCTTTTATCAAACCACTCACTGATTCTCCCTTTTGCCTCATCAGTTCCTAGTTTGAGGGGGATCACCTTCACCCACACATGGGGCAACCACATCTTTTTTTTTTTAGCGTCGCTTACCAATACAAGCTATGCAACAAAAAGGGGCAAAATGTAGACACTAAAATTAGGTCACACTCCCCTTTGGTCCCTCGACGAATAAACACCCTTCATCACATTCACCTAGCCATGACCCCCTTCACCCCACTAATATTAATTTAATTAATTAAATTAAATTCATTCATTATTGTCACTCTATTTATTATTTAAATATCTTATTTAAATAATATCCACACATACTGATTCACTTAGACACCTCACCAAGCCAACTCACCCTAAGACCTATTCTTAATAAGTTGCCATAACTAACTAAGACTTACCCAAACCCTAAAAATCAATGCCTACATTCCCTCTAACCACATTCCCACATGATTACAAGAAGCTCCCAGTCTATTACGTGGGGAACGACATGAAATCGAGGAAATCAAGAGGTTCTCCTTAGTTTAGTAAACCTAGGAAATCTCACCTTGACTGATGCCGGTTACCCCTAACCATCGTTGATTAAGCCGGAGCACCGTCCAAAGTGGTTGCCCTTTTAACCCCAAAATAACCTTATTCTCAAGGTTGGAAGTTGGAAGCAAGAAGAAAAAGGTTGGCAAGCATTAACACATCTCAGAGAGATAACACATCTTTAGAGAGTGAATTCTAGCGAGAATCGCATGCAAGGAAGGGGATCAAACATCTTTTCCTGCACAACCATCCCAGCCATGATCTGATCTAACCAAGCAAAGAGGAGTGCACATGCAGCCCATGCAGAAGCTTTCCTTCAATTGGTGATCACTTGCAGCCTTCAAGCCTCTCATCAGCACCTCCATCCTTCACACACAGGCATCCAGGACCATAATCCAAGTAAGTATAACGTCATACTTCTCTGGTTTATTTCATTTCATCATTATTTTATCATATATTGCTTACCTAGCCACCTATTGACCTTCTCCAATGCTTCCACCTCCATATTCCCATTAAAAACCTCACCAAAGTCTACCCTAGTCACCTAATACCTCGTCCCGACCAACCAAAGTCCTTTGTGTAATCACAAAGGAGACCTAAAGCTTGTTCTATGACATTTCTAGATTTCACAGGAACTTAGCACTAGTCACACTCGACCACCATCACCTCTCGACCAACATCGGTCTCTGTATTTTCCCACACATCCTAGAATAGAGACCTACCCACCAAATTTCATCTCACCCTCATCCACCTAGGATCTACTCGAGACCTCTCGGACCTACGAGACCCGTAACCAATCATTTTACCTTTGGATTCTATTCTAGCTTAGCACTGTTAGATTAGATCTATTTTTGTTATGTTTTAAGTGAGATACCTAAATCATTTCAAATTACAATAGGATTTACTTTGTTTACAACATTAAAGTTTTTAAAATAACGGATTGAAAACCATCTGGAAGTATCACACTTCCTAGATCTCTATCATACGCTAGGTAGTTCACTTGCCCATATTGTTTAAATATCTTTTGGTGGTCTTGCTTTACATTACAGGTAGTTCCTCCTAGCCAAAATAAAGCTCTCACAATCAGCTATGGATTTGGAAGTCATACGCACGCAACAACCCATCAACTAGCATTTGAATAGGTATTCCTTTTACACTCGTTACCCTATCTATTTCACAACACTTCAAAGAAACGATCTAATAATTAGGTGAAACAGGCACATAGGATATTAAAGGAATTTCATCAAAGGTTATGCCAATATTTTTATGCCCTTAGAGGAATTTTTGAAGGGTAAAGGAAAGTTCCATTTGGTTGAGGCACAACAATACATGTTTGAGACATTGAAGGAAAGGCTTACTACAACACCTATTCTCGCACTTTCCTTCATGGACCAAATCGTTTCATGTATAGGTGACACCTCGACATGGCCATTGGCATGGTATTAGCCCATACCAGAGAAGGGATTTTTTATCATCCTATTTTCTTTGCAAGTAGGAAGTTAACTCCATCATAACCGAATTACATTACTATATAGCATGAGGCCCTATCCTTTATCTAAGCACTCCATAAATTTTGACAATTTTTGCTAGAAACACCTTTCATTTTTATATAGATATCATGGAATTGAAGTACTTGGTGAAAAATCCCATTTTTCGGTGGTGCATATTTCATTGGATACTTTTATTTCAAGAGTTTGACTTACGATTGTGGTGAAGCCAGGAAAGAGTAATTCTAGACCAGATCATTTATCTAGAATTAATACGTGTGAGGACGCACAAAGCATTGAGGACACAATTTTGAAGCAGAGCTATTCAAATTGAATCGGACACCCTATAAATTAGAGGATATTGTTGTCTTTTTTAGAACCGGTGTGGCACCTGAAGGGATGACTCGATTTGGAGAAGAATCAACTTTCCATTCGTGTCGCACCTTACATGTTGATTAGTGAAGACTTATACAAACTAGGTCGGGAGGAAGTTTTGCACCGTGTGTGTACTTGAGCATGAGCATGAAGCTATTATGAGGAGGCTCATGACAGTATTGTAGGTGGAAATTATTTAGGGATGTCACCGTGCATAAGATTTTATTAGCGAGTGCCTTTGGTGGGAAACATTGTATAAAGATCATGAAATAGTTATGTAAGGCATGTGACCATTTTTCAACACCTTGGGAAGCCTAGGCATATAGATGAAATTCCTTTAAGGATGATTTTTAGTGTAGAACCATTTAAGAAATGGGACATTGACTTTGTGGGTCCTATTTCCTATGTGCGCACAAGACTGGATCACACGATATCATAACTTGTACATATTATTTTATAATGTGGGAAAAAGTGGAACCTACAAAGGATTTCACGATAACTACAAAGAATAAGGTTTCTATGGGAAAACATCATCATTAGTAATGGATGTCCTTTGAGTTTGAAATTTTATAGGGGTACTCATTTCCTTAGTGAGACTATCATGATTTTGCTCACAGAATTTATGATTACACACCATAAAACAACAACCTATCACCATCAAACAAATATAATTGTTGAGGCTTTCAAAAGATATTGAGCCATACCTTGCCTAAAAATTTTGATATTAGAAGGAAAGAATGGGATGATAAAGTTTTTGTTGTACTTTGGTCATACAGGAAAACCTACAAGAGGTTGAATAAGGATACACCATTTTAGTTGGTGTTTAGTGCGAGAGGTTGTTTTACCAAAGTGTAATTCATGTTACCATCTTTGTGTATTGCATGCACACGGGAGGTTTAGCGGATTAGAAATCACTTGAAGAGCATATTGAAAAATGGATGTAGTTGGATGAAAGGCACACTATAGCAGATGGATTCAAAAGTAATAAAAAGCTAGGCGTAAGGTATGGTATGATAGACATATTAAGGATAAGAATCTTGAATTTAGACTAATGGTTCTTCTTTATGACTTGAAGTTTTGTGCCACCTTGGAAAGCTTAAGGTGCATTGGTTTAGACTATATGTTATAACTCATATACTTGATTCGATGCTTACCGGTTAGAGGTGTTGGATGGAACACGGTTGTCTAGTTACTTCAATAGAGTAGGCTAAATCCCTACTATAAATAAGTCTTCTTGGTTTTTATAAGGTAGTATTTCCACTTAGATTAAATTTCCTCAATGCATTTCTTTTATATATGTTTACTTCATCATTATTGTGATTTTTCAATTTAGTTCAAGTGTTTTGTGTAATAAGCACACTTATGCACCAAAATTTGATTACTATCTAAGTGTTTTCATGCACAAAGGATTGCCCATACCTTTAGAATGGGGTGGATTATATACAGCGTACATGGAATAAGTTTGAATGTTATCGAAGATGGATATATGTAAAGAGATTTTGTGCATGTGCTTGAAGCAAAGGTGTAGAAAGAGAAAAGTTGCTCATAATTGAGAACCACGTATGGATAAATGGACGCAAAGTATAATGTGAGGTAGGTTGCATAAGTGGAAAATAATTAATGAAATGCACAATGGTGCGGTAATTTATGTATGAAGGTGTGCAATATGAGTTTCGTGGCTGATAAGTAGTAGGCACCACGAAGGTTATGACTATGGTGAGGGAAACAAATCGGTCAAAAAATTGAAGAAACGTCGAATTAATGCGAAGTATGATGGAAGTTGGAGAGCAATAAATGTGGAATTTTTTTGAAAATCTATATAAGGTGGTGTTGGGAAATCATTTTTACCTTTGTGATCAAGATAATTCGAGCAAGTTGTTGACAAGTGAGCTATCGAACGCAGCTATGACATGTGGAGAGCTAAGAACCAATTAAATTTTTCATAGTTACATACCAAGGTGATTGTTTCTCCATTTGGAGAAGTTTTTGAGAAAATCATAGGCATGTGAGGAATAAAATTGACATTCAAGATTTGGGTTTGAGCTAGGGCACGTGGTTTCAATCTAGGACATGTGGAGTTGAGTTGTAGAGCTTAAATTAGTTAAAAGAACATACTTTGTTGTTTGAATCAGGGTTCATTTTAAGAGACCTCTTGGAAATCGAAGGTGGAGAATACCTGGCGAATATCCTTGGAACCGGTTTCGCGGGAAGGCGAATTTTTTGGGGGTTGTATGAAAAAATTTCGCCTGATTGTCAAGTGCTGCGACAGAAGGCTGCAGACGCGCGACGGGAGATTTTTCTGTCGCGCGTCAAAAAAATGCATTGACGCGCGTCAACAGACCTCAGTGACGTGCGTCAACAACCGTAATGACGCATGCCACTGAGGTCTATTGACGTGTGTCACTGAGGGTGCTTGTCGACAGCATCCTCAGTGACGCGCGTCAATAGACCTCAGTGACGCGCGTCATTACGGTTGTTGACGCACGTCACTGAGGTCTGTTGACGCGCGTCAATGCATTTTTTTGACGTGCGACAGCAAAATCTCCCGTCGCGCGTCTGCAGCCTCCGACCTCTGCTTTCTCATTGAAAAATCTCGGTGTCGCTCATCAACAAACTCTTTGTCACTGAGGATGCTGACGCGCGTCACAGAGGGTGCTGTCGCGCGTCACTGAGGGCGATGTCGCGCGTCACTGAGGGGGATGTCGCGCGTCACTGAGGGGGATGTCACGCGTCACTGAGGGGGATGTCGCGCGTCACTGAGGGGGATGTCGCGCGCGTCATCGTGGGGATGTCGCGCGCGTCACCGAGGGGGATGCCGGGTGCGTCATCGGGGGATGTCGCAGCCACCGAGGGCGATGTCGCACAGCGCCACCGAGGGGCGATGTCGCGCGTCACTGAGGGGGATGTCGCGCGTCACTGAGGGGGATGTCGCACGTCACTGAGGGGATGTCGCGCCGTCAGTGAAGCTATCGCCGCGTGTCGCAGAGGGTCTTTGTCGCGCGCCGCCGGGAGGTCTTGCCGCGCGCCACCGAGGATGTTGTCGCACGTCGTAGCCTCTGCCCTTTTCTTGCTCATCGAAAAAATCTCCATGTCGCTCGTCAACAAACTCTTTTTCATGCATCTACTATGCGTCAATATCTGCAGTATCTCCTTATCTACAAACCCTCCTTGTCGCGCGTCAATAACTTACCCCCTTGTCGCGCGTCTATAATACAGGATATATCATATTATTGAAAAATGTGAAGTAGAAGTGTTCTACCTGGCGAATAATCTAGGTTTATATAGGGGATATTTTTCAAGGGTAGGCGAAGCCGACCCCTAAAAAAAATTAAAGTGTAATTTTTAGGCGAACAGGTCACTGACCCATGCCAAAAATTCGCTTTTCAAAATTTTCAAAAATGGAATATTCGCCATATTACGAATATTCGCCACTAAAATTTTCCCTGGTTTGAATGACACCTAAGAGAGCACCTGGAGTGGCCACAAGGGGGAAGAAGTAGAAGGAAGTCAAGGTTGAAGTGGAGGACACCCCAGAAAGCCATTTCTCAGAGATACAATACCCATAAGGGGTTTATATGGGTCACGATTGGGACTCACACGTTCGTTGGTGCAAGGTGAGTGATTACAATCATAGAAAAAAGGATAATAAGGATGAAGTGTATAAGTTTCCTATTGTGAAGACAAAAATAGAACAAGTAGATGGCATGGCATGTGTATGATGACACGAGTGAGAATTTTTGGTAAAGGTGGGAGTTTTACAGTTGTATGAACTCCCTATTTTGGAAAACCAAAAAAATTATACCAATGGTTGATGAGCAGAGTCCATGAGGATTTCTTCTATTTTTTTGGGCAACGGATGAGGCTCACCATGCCCTTGATTGGGATTTTGACATGACTTAGGAGTTTGGGCACTGAAGTAAGTAGCGACTTGTTAGAAAAAGAAGGTATAATGGTGACAAGAAAGATATTTGGTTACCTCAAGGGTGGGCATGAAATGGATATCGATAAGATGCGAAGTACCAAGTGGTCTAGGTAGTAGTGCACCTCCTCCCAAAGTTAAATAACCAGGAGCGGTGGTCGCGATTAATTATATTTTGACTACACAGAAAATAAAATGACTAAAGGTGTAGTTTACAAATTTGCGGGTTTCATTTCTAAAACCATCATTAAGGAAGTACATGAAGGTGATAAGATAATTTTTGGCACAATCCAATTATCCCATATATTTGCAAAAATTGGAGTGCCCAATGGGCCTAAGGAAAAATATGGGAATATCCTAGGGACAAGAAATCTCTTGTAGAGATATTTAATAAGTATACATGTGATGGGGCATGATTGGACCCTTCAAAAGGGGGAATAAATGTGGTATGAGTGCCTCCATGCCACGTTTGAGGAAGAATGGAGAATACCCAAGGAGCTTCCTTCGGTATTAGAAAAACAGGTATAGTTTGCAGTATACCATAAATTTTGTACTGTGTGCTTTAGGATGAAGGATGAGAAGTGGAGCCCTTGGTGTAAGATCCATTATGCCTTCATTTTGCATTATTCCCAAACATATATACACATGTTTTTAGATGCACATTGGCTGATCTTTAATGTATACAAGGTAGACTATGACTACCACACATTGAGGAAGACTTACGTGTATCCAAGTAAGTCTACATATATTGAGAGATTAATTTCAAATAATATTAACATTAAGGTAATGATTTTGGCTGTTGGGAAAAGTGGGTCGACCCTTGTATATATCAAACTCAAGCCCAAATTGGAAAATGGAAGATATGTGGAGAATGAGTTCAAGCTCCCTAGACCACCCAAGGGGAAACATACATTTGGAACTTTGGAAGATGAGGAACCAATCTCACCCCTTGTAGAAGAAGAAGGAGAGGAAGAAGAACTACATGAAGATAGTGGTGGCCTAGAGCACAAGGGCAGAAAATAGCCTATTGTAGGTGAGAAAAGAGAGTGTGAGGTAACCCCTCCATTGCAAGAGCCAGATGATGAAGTGTTGGAGACAGGCACTATGGAGATAAATGTGGATCAAACTACTAAAGAGACATGGTTTAAAAGAGTTCTAATAAGAACAAGGAATCGAATGCAATAACTTCACAACCCCTTCAAAGGTCACCTAGGACTTCACCTATGAAGGTAGAGCTAGAAAAGAAGAAAAGGCACAAGTACATTCCCCATAAAGATGATGAATATGAGAATTCGAGGACAACGTGCCAAATACTCCAAAGATGATTGAGGTATGGAGGCGACTTGGGAAGAGGAGATGAAAAATTATGAAGAGGATTTGAAGGAAAAGAGTTAGAAATAGATAAGGGCAAGCCTTCAGGTGCACCCCATACTACACAAATAGGTAAAGGACTAGTGTTGGATTTAGTAGCATGTACTCCTAAGGGTAAGTGCTCTAGAAAGGAGAATGAGGATGAGACATATGAGACTCCATCTATTGGGTATATTGATGACCCAAGTAAGATCATCTATGTGTGGTTCCAAAGCACCTTGGAACCCAATGAATTATATGGATGGGAGCTTATGAATTTGAAGATGGTGACCACATGCAAAAGGAAAAAGCTATCATGGACGATGCGAGACTCATATGGATGATCCCGACTTTGACGTATGCAAAGAATCTCGTGTGTTGTGTAGATTGAAGAAGGCGCCCCATTCACGTCATGTAGAATCGCCAAGCCCTTGTAATTTTAGATGAGCAGTAAGCAATGCCCTCACTATAGTATCTGTTGAATTTGCATGTGGAAACATTTATAAACCGGTAACCATCGAGCATTTTTGGAGGATAAGAAAGATAAAGACACTGAAATCAAGTGCCTCACATAGGAGTGAGATAAGCTTGAGGTAGAGGTGCAGAAGGTTCTTAAGATGGTAGAACAAATTGGTGATGAGATTATTGAAAAGAGGCCATATTTGTAGTATAAAAAGAGTTTTCATATTCTCTACACTATTTATGCACAATATTTCATATGCTTATAGAGGAGGGGCCCATACGAATTCCAAAACTAAAGGATGATGCACATGAGGAAGCATGGGCCAAGGCCACGATTGTGTGAAAAATTACAAGTTATGAGTCCATTTTACAGACTCTAAAGGATGAGCTGAAAAGGAAAATATGGCATTGACTATGTGCGCAACACTAGATGTGATAATAAAGACAAGGACTATGGTAGAAGAAGATGAAGTCCTTAAGGCAACAATAATGAAACACTTGGGTGCGTAGAGACTTACACTGGTAGAAGCAAAGCATGATGTACTTGAAGCTGCCCAAGTCCCACACAAGGAAAGAATAAAATAAATTGGGAAACTCATTGCGAGGAGGATGGATATAATGGAGGGAATGGTCTCGAGCATGGCTAATGTTCTCAGGGTCTTACAGAATGAAGGTGAAAATATGACTCTTGATGAGATGGAAGCCATAGTTATAGACATCCCAGATAAAAAAAAATCTCTAAGTGATTGGAATGCATTGGAGGCAAAGATTAAGAATGAATATCCAGAGTTTATCCTACCTATAGAAGAGCAGAGCGCTGAGTAGTCTCTCATTCTTTATGTGCAGTAATTCCTTTATTCTTTCATTCATTATTCATTATTCTTTGTTCATGGAGAGATAAGTTGTGATTACCCATTTTGGGGGACGAAATGACATTAGTGTGGGGTAATGTTGAGTTGATGAAATAAATCTTAAGCATGAAAGTTAATAATGATTTGGGTGCGTCGACACATGGTACGTAGATACACACGGAACTATTGGAAAATAGGGTGTGCCCAAGGAGGTTTGAAATCAAGACTTAGTCATTTTCTAGTTTGAGGCTAAGTATAGACATGGAGTGTAGTGCTCATTTTTAGAATACTTAAGCAGCAAGAAAAGGCTATTTATGATGAGTAGAAGATCATGACCATGCAGAGTTTTGGAGCTAATAATAGGATTATACTGTTGTTATATTATTAGATAATCTATTATTAGTGATCTTGCATGCTCTCGTATTTATTATCTAAAGGCACATGGCTATTATTAGCATGTAGTCCATTTTAAAGGTGCATGGGTGGTGAAGGGAATGTCCTTACCCCTATTAATATGTATTTATTTGTACAATTTAGGATCATCACTTTTGTAATAGAGTTATTTTATTGGATTATGTGCATACATGACTCGTGGTGACATTTTTATGTATGTAAGAAGATTTTATGTTTTACAACAATCAATATAATGGATATTTGTGGCTGGATATTGGTGTTTGACATAAATGAACATGGATCTTGTATGGTAAATCTTATTATAGTTCTTTTTAAGTGTTCATGCATATGGTTAAGATCTAGATCTGATTTATGCATTGCAATATAGTTCGTTAACTGTTATGGACCTAGAATCTCTGTTTAATCATGCTAACTCATTAAACAAGCTGACATAAAAGAGAGACACTGGTACCCTTGTGCAATTTGGGTGAGCACTTAGTTTAGACTAAGTGAAGTTTCACCACACCTTGGGTTGTTGTAGGTGAAATCTATGCTACAAGATTCATGCGAGTTCGAGCTAATATTAGGATTAGATATGAATTTAATTATAGATAATCTATTATTAGGCAAATTTTGCATACTTCTTTAGTTATCTTTGTTGTGGCACGTGGCTATTTTAAGCATGCAACCTATTTTTAGAATGCATGGGTGGTGAGGGGAAGTCCCAACCCCCTAAATATATGTATTTATTTACACAAAGTGTTGAGAGACAGACGAAGACCTAGATCTTGATTGTAATAGAGTTATGATGTTGGTATGATTTTGCGCGCATGACTTTGTAATGATACTAAGGGTGTATTCAGCTTCTAGTTTTTCATGAATTAATATAATGGATCATTATGGATGGATATTGATTGTTGATGTCTCTATTGATGGTTATTGTATGCCAAATTTGGTGTTAATCCTTATGTAATCTATATGTTTTCCTTATTATGTGTGTTTCCAAATTGAGATGTGGTTATTATTATGAGACATGTACTTTGGATTTAGTTATTATGAACATGCATGTTATCACCTCAGTAAGATAGTTTTTTTATTAAGGGAAAATAGTTTTGAAGGGACTATACCCTGTATACAAAAGGGCTCAAAAGCCAGATAGTCAAAATGAGAGATACATCCCAGAGAAGGGCAAAATGGCCAACCAAAGAGGGCTCAACAGCCAAGTAAGACAATACAAGTGAAGAAAGGATCCAAACGAATGATGATCCCAAAAGAAGCCAAAGAGAACAAAAAGCAACAAAAAGAGAAGCATCATAAAAAACTCCGCCAAAAAACAACGCCTGAACCGCCAGATAACAGCAACATCGCAGCCAAAAAGTAGCCACACAACAACCCGTTACTTTATTGCCCTGTCAATCTTGGTCTTGATGGCCTGCAGCGACATGAAGAAGGCAATGGCAGTGGCCTGAGAGGAGTCAGTCACATCAGCCTGGGAAATTTCCATATCTCTTTTCTCTTTAGGTCCCCAGATGTCCTCACTAACCCCACTTAAACTGCAGACACTATGCACATGCTGCTCAATGAAATTATATATGCTTTTAAGGGCAGATAATATGCAGTCATTGCGGCTTTTAGCATTTCCCATTCTGCCATCCAGGGACTGTAACTTCTTGAAGACCTCAGCAATAACCCCCTCATCATCATCACTTTGAAGAATACCTTTACCCTTAGCTCTTTCCATATTTTTTATAGTCCCTTTTAGCTCTTGTATCTCCTTCTCTAACCTGTCCACTCTGTCCATCAAGCCCTCCTCCTTGGGCTCCTCCATTGGAATACTGATATGCAGGAGGTTCTCAGCAAGTTCCAGGTCTTTATGGCTTCTTAGGACCCATTGGGAAGGAGGGATTTTATCTTTTATGCTCTTGCTTTTCTTGCTGGAAGCAGCAGTTTCAAGCTTCCTTTTCAGCAGGGGGAGTGGAAGCGGTGCGAGCAGGAGGAGGAATGGAGGAGGAAGGTGGGGTAGGATTCAAGGGGGGGCAGCTAGAACAATGGCGATGAATCAGGAGGATAAGTCCCTGATGCAAAGGGACAGCCCTAGAGTGGCTCTGAACTTCCCTTATTGATTTCTCCAACGAGTTAATCAAATAGTGAGGAAAGCTAATGGTGATATTTCTACGAAAGTGATTTAGAAATATCAAATGCTTTTGAGGTATTGTCACAAATCTACCTTCAAGAGTGACATACCTAACCACCATCTTGGCCAGCTCAGCAAAAGGTTCAGGGATCGACGCCACCTTGATGCCATCGGTAAGATAGTAACAAAGAGGGACCTAGTACCTTTGCACGCTTCAGGTGAGTGCTCAAATTTGTCTGAGTGATGTGTCAATGTGTCTAGGGTTTGAGTAAGAAAATAAGACTACATTGCTCCATGAGTTTATCATTTCACTTTTGATCATTATGACACCCTTATTCATTTCAAAATTCACTTCTTTAACCAAGATGCTACATGGGTGAAAACATTCCTATAAAATTTAAAAAAGGCATTGCTCAATTTTCTCCTCATGGATACAAACTTCCTTCTCCAAAATGGAAGGATTGACCTCTAAATGGAACTTGAGGAAGAATCACCTATTTTTACCTTCAAATTGGACTGATATCATCACCAAGGATTGATTAAGTTTTAAAAAAAACTCTCGGGAGGTCTGCATGATTGGTGAGCTTGAGATGACTTCTAGTCTCACTCACGATGATATTTTCTTGCATTTTGGTTTCTTGCATCAATTTTTACCTCTCGAAATTATGATTTGAGAGTTTTTAGAGGATTTCCTTTCTTTTTGGACCAAAAACAACATCCTAACCTTGTGATGATAGAAAAAATCAACAAGATAAGTGAACACAAATCTACCATCTACTTCTGGACCAAAAACTGAAACTTTCTATTTTTTGCAAGTGGGGTCAGAAACTGCTATTTTTGGATTTTTTGGAAATGTTACACAGTACTTGTTCTTGAAATGTCATACTCCACTTGGGTTATTTCCATTGATGAGGATTTACTATTTTTATAAATTTTCTATTTTTATACATCTACTTTTTCCCAACTGTTATTTTAAAAAAGTTACCCAATTGACCATGTTTCAATTTTTCTTATTGTTCTAGGATGTTCTAAATGTTGGATTTTCCAATTTTAAAAACTTTATATTTTTAGAATCTCATTGTTCAGAGCATATGCTATTATTAGTAAGTGGACTTGCTAGTGATGGATTGCAACAAAACCACCATCATTGTGTTTTGTTTTACACCAAGATCTCCTGCTCTAATTTTCACCATTTTTCATCCGTTGAATCTCTTGGAAATCAAAAATAAATTTTATAGGGTTTGGTTTTTAAATTTATATATCAAAAATATAGGACATTATACTATATATAATGTAATCTTCCCAAAGGAATTTTGGAGAAGATAAATCTAGCAAAGTTACATTGGAATCTCATTTCCGGTTTGAGAGATATGAATAAAACTTGGTTTTGATGGATATGACTGTTCTAGAAATATCACGGGAAGCATCATTGGTAAGAAATTATTTTTTGAATCTACGAAAGTAGCAACAATGGAGGGAGGTATACCTATGTTGAGAAAATAATCCAAAATTGTGTTTAAAACACTTTTATTTCATCGTGTTAACTATAGATCAAACCAAGGTTAAATGGTAGTTAATGTGATTAGAAAATCATGTTTAATGGTGCAATGGAGACACAATGGAGAGTAGGGACACCAAAATGCACCTTAGAGCAAGGTGTTGACATGTGTCATGGTGGAAATTTGGCTAAGTATGGATTTACAACTTCTCCCTCACTCACACCCACCTTAACTCATCTTAGACTCAACCCGGGCTAGCTTAACCTCATGTGGAGGGTTTGAGATATACAAAATGGAATGGGGCACATTTTATTTTCCCTCTTATCCCCTAGACATAGGGGACAATTAAGACACAGGGAAAAGGGACAACAAGGACAAAAGGTGCTACAAATTCCACGTGGGAGGAGGATGAGGGTCAATTTTGTATCCCCCATTTCCCCAAGGGTATAATAGGGACAAAAGGATCTCAAGAGTGTGCCTTTCCATTAATGGAAAGCCAAATTTTACACTAGTTTTCCAAAATAGCTTGAAAATGATTTCTTTGATCTTGGAGGCTTAGGATGATGTTTAAGGGTCAAATTTTATATGATTGTGACTCCAAAACACATTATAAGACCAATGGAATGGGTTTTAGAACTTGAATCTTCCTTAAGCTCAAATTTTAGGCCCATTTGTTTAAGAACACACAAAATTTTACATGAGAATAAATGTGAGAGAGTTTATCGTAGGGAAAATTGTAAGAAATATTATAATGGGGCCTATTTAAATACCCCAAGGGTTCTAACTACCTATCAACCACCACATTGGTTAGTAAATAACTTTAACTTACTTAATTACTCGCTCGATACCATATCAAGTCCGATGTGTGAATAATAATTAAACACATAGAAATATATTTAACATTTATCAAAATATTAAATAAATATATCAAACATTAAAAAACATGAGAACACAAATGAAGCGTGGGAAAACCATCAAGGGGAAAAAACCACAGAAAGTAAGAATTTCAATTATGTGAGAAATATATATACACAGTCTAGTAAAATCTCAAAACTCCTCACTTCTCTCCACTAAATTCACCCAAAGTGAATTAATCCAAATATGGCCCACAACCATATTTAAATAACCCCAAGGGTTATGAACAATTAAGTGAAGGGTGTGAACCCGGTTTATGAATAATTAGTTATTAAATAACTAATAAACATAATATAAATTTTATATTAAATAATTAAGAATATAAACTATATTCTAAATTATTTAATTATAAATTAAATTTTATAAGCACTTAATATTATGTTCTAACAACATTTCGATTACAGACATCGACGACACCTTCACATGTATTTTTTATTTTTATTACATGTTATAAAAAGACTTGAGTAAAATGTACACACACACACACACATACATATATATACAAATATATGTTAAATTTTCAAAATATTTTTATTTGAACTTGGTCAAATTTATTAATTTACACACACACACACACACACACACACACACACACACACACACACACACACACACACACACACACACACACAATAAGACTCACAAAGAATTAGAATGTCATACAACCTCAAAATAATAAAAACCTTAAAAAATCTTTAATTATCATGCCAATATGTTATTTTGAAAGTTACAAGAATATTTGTCTATAAAAACAAAAGTTACACACTTTTTGCAATTTTTCCCTAAGTACGGGGTTTTTAAGAGCCTAAGATGATATTTTTCACTTAACTTGAGAAAAATAAAGTTTAAAAACCTCTAACTTGTATTAAAATCTATTTCAGAACATTTTACACATTTATTCTATTGGAAATTAGGACATTGATAGGGTGGGAGAATCAGTGTATGTTCAAACTTTAACAAATAATTCACTTCACTTAATTTGTGACAATTAAGCCAAACTAACATTCACAAGAAGTCAACATGAGAGTAAACATAGAGAGACATGATTTAATGTGGGAAACCCTTCAAGGGAGAAAAACACTGAAATCAAAGAACTAACTTGGACAAGAATGTCCTGTAAAGATTACAATGATCTCACAGTTGAGCATCAACTCAACATGGAGCTGCAACTCCAAAATTTAACCAAGCACCTACTTAGTCTTTAACAAGATTCTACTTTCATGGAAGCTTCAACTCCCAAATTCAGTCAAGAACCTATTAACCTTCTGTAAGATTCAACTTACAAGGAAGCTTCAACTCCCCAGTTGCTAAGCTGCTACTTAGACTTATCAAATATTTTGATCACTATGATTTTTTTGTCTCACACAAAAAAATTGTGACCACTAGTTCATCTCATTCTTCTTCTCGTTAACCTCCTAATTCCCATCATCTCTAATCACCTAATCATCCAAAAGGATCTATTATACAACTCACATTTCACCCACACTTTCATATCATGCTCTCACTCATTGAATCATACAAACAGACACCTACTTTACATGTGTTCAATCTGCTGCAACATTTCAGTCATGATGTTCACCTTGGTCCTCCTAAGTTTCTTGGTTTCAAGCTCCTTTAAATCATTATTACCAAAACCTAATTCTTATGCACATTTATCTTCACTGAAATGGTCTTATTGATTCATTATCAAACTTTTGTTCATGAATAGATAATTATTGCTTCAACAATTTTCTCATCTTCACTCCCCTCTCAAGGAACTTATCTTCTCTTTTACTCCCACAAAAATGTGTTCACATCTTCATGAGAATCATCTTTTCATAATCGTATGCCTCTCTATATTGATTTCATCTCATACTTCTCACTCCAAGAGTACCTACATCTATCACATACTCATCTACTTTCAACATGCATTAACAAATCTCTCCCAAGCTTCAACTCCATCTCCGGACACAAAAATAACTTTTTATAACCAATAATAATGCATAAGAAGATATATTTTCTCTTCAAAATCAAAATATTTTCAGCTTTCTCACTATTCCCTACGTGCAAGGATATGAAAATTATTCTTATAAAAACTTCCTCTGGATATTACGATTGCATCTGACCATGTTCGGTTACTTTCTGGGCTATTAGGCCTATCAAGATTCATCTAGATCAACTGAAAACCAATGAAAAACTCACGTACATTTGACATAAGAAATTAGTCCTCGACCTCTATAAATATTCCTCTTGTAATTGTTGAACTTTGTCGGTCATGTGATTTGGTGAGTCACGGTGTTTATAACACATTTAGGACTTCAATCCGGGTGGCATGATCATGTATAGATGATACATGAGCGTAAAATCATATTTATATACATTTTAATCCTCCTACTTCACCAATTTTTATTTCCACTTCATTTGAGAACATAGGAGTGCATTAGGAGAAAGGATGTGTTATCACAAAAAGTAGCACCCTAGGATTTGCACATTACAAATCCCTACTTTTTGCCAACATGGGACCATCTTTCAAGTTATGGGACTTGCTACTTGAGATGGACCTCTAGAAAAGGATGGTTCCTCTACCTAGTCCTAGAACTAAACTACTTCTAATGCAATAAAAACACATGTATAATCTTATCTTATCAATACCAAGGAGACGAGAGATAATGAGAGAGAATGAAAGAAGGTAAATCCTACACTACAAAGGTGATAGAACCAAGAAAAAGGGGGTGGAATATCCTTCTTTAGGGATAATGGAAGTGGAAAATGCAACAAGGGAAGGCTAGAAAGTTGTAACACAAAACCAAGCTCCATTCACCACTAGATCTCCATGAAACAAAACATCATAAACCTCCAAATGAAAGAAAATATGCATCAGAATAGAACAAAAATATTGGACCAGTACAAGAATGCAAGAAAATAAATGCAAGGGTTAATAGAACACCACAAACACAATTTTATTTCTCCATGAATATACATAGTCCATTACATTTGTAGAACAAAGGCACAATTTCATTTACAGAGCCCATGAAAAGGCTTATAGTTCAAGGAATTTGAGAAAACAAATTGGCAGAGTTTCCCCATGCCCGAATATCCTCCCCCAAAAGTGAGGAATTTTTACATTATATAGAAGAAGTGAGAAAGAGATAGATTAAATCTTAAATTAAAGATCCCAACCACTTCTTCAACCACCCAAAACCAACCAGCATTGAAGTTTACAGACCCGGCATGGGCATCATCAAGTTTTGTGGAGCATGTACCTAAAAATGACCCCAAGCTCATTTTTGAAATTTCACACCATTAAAGCACTTTAATGTGGACAATAAATGCATTAATCATATAGTACTCTTCAAGACATTTCTGACGATATAAATTTTCCTTATTTCATTACTTGGATCAAAAGTTATGATCATCTAAAGATTGCACATTAAAAACTATGATTGTGTAAAAAGTTCCCCAAGTCTAAAATTTACACTTTGCAAAAAGTTCCTTAGCCTGGTGCACTTTGCAAAAAAAATCCCTTTCTTAGTGCACTTTTTAAAAAGTTCCTTGGCCCGGAATATGCACTTTAATAGCCCATTTTTCACATTTTTTCAAATTTCTCCATTTTTTCACTAACTCCTTAGATTTTTCTTAGGTTAGGGAGTTAGGAAAAAATGGAATGAAGTTCTCAAAGCCAATTTTCCCACTTTTATCCATTTTGAACCCAAAATTGGCTAATTTTAGATCTTTAAACCTCTAGAAGAAGGGAAACACACTAAAAATGGTTCCTAGGTGCCCCAAAACATGAAATTTACGAAATCCCATATTGACCTCAAGCTCACAATCGCCCGGGTCTAATTTTCTCAAGTTGTCCATTTTTACCCAGTGGAGTAAAAATAGATAAAAATTTGGTGACTCACAAAGGCCATTTGCTTGCTAGATGAGTTGATCAATAGCCTGAAGCATTAATTGGGCATGGAGTCAATCGAAACACATGGAAACTTATCGAAACCTTGAAATCACCCACAAGCCACTTAAAACAACTTGTTGAACCTAGATTTGATCTCGGCATTGCTCGGATTTTCCACTTTTATAAGAAAATATTGAAAATAGGATTGAGGGAAAAAAATTTGAACTGGAATTATCTTCTCACTTTCCCTCTATTATGTTGTGGAGCTGTTTTCATGTGTGGAAGTGTTGAAGATTACCTTTATTAGAAGGATATTTATATTCCATTTTTTGAGAAAGGGAACAAACCCTCAAGTATGATGAATGTGGAATGGGATTTTTTGGATAGGAAGGAACTTGGAATGATCCGGATGTGTCTTATATCTTTGGTATTATTTAATGTTTCATAGGAAAATACTACAAAAGAATTGATGGATGCATTAGGGAAGTTATATGAAAAACCCTTTGCCTCTAACAAGATATTTTTAATGAAAAATTTGTTTAATATGAATATGTCGAGAATAGTTTAGTAGCATATCATTTAAATGATTTTAATATGGTTTTAAATATGCTAGCTTCGATTACAATAGAATTTGAAGAAGAATTTAGGGATTTATTAATTTTGTGCTCTTTACCTTAAAGTTGAAATAGCCTAGTAATGGAAAAAAGAAACTCGGTTCCAGCAAATTCAAAGTTGAATTTTGAGGATGTTGTAGGGGTGATTCTAAGCGAGGAAATGTGAAGAAAAACTGCAGGGAATCTTCTACTTCAAGGAATTCTTTGATAAAGTGGAAACTAGAGGGAGACAGAAGAATAGAAGAAGTCATGGAAAATCGAAAGATCGGGAAAGGTCAAAACCCAAAAGTAAGATAGTATGTTGGCACTTTGTGGAAATTCCGGGCATGCAAATAAGGATTGTTGGTAGCTTTGAGACAAAAAAAAACAACGGGAAGAAAACAAGGAGGCAAATGTGGCAATGGGTAATGTATTTCGGGATGCTTTGATTCTTTCTTTGCACAATATTATTGAATCTTTCTATGCTACTCCACATAGCCATTATTTTGTTGATTATGTTCAAGGGATTTTGGGAATATTTTTCTTGGTGATGATGAGATTTGCAAAATAGTTAGAAAATGTTCTATTTGGGTTAAGATGCAGAATGGGAATACATGGTTATTGAAGTATGTCAGACATGTGCCTACTTTAAGATGAAATTTGATATCGGTGGGGTAGTTGGGAAGTGATGGTTGTATTATGATATTTACAGTGGACTCTTGGAAGTTTACCAAGGGTGTTCTTGTGGTGGAAAGATGTAAGAAGGTTGGAACCTTGTATTTAACCACTAATAGCACTAATGTTTGTAATCTTGTGGCTTCATAAGAAGATACAACATTGTGGAACTATAGGCTCAGTCATATGATCCATAAGGGCATGGAGATCATAAAGAATGATTTTCCGGGATATACGACACACGTTTGGATTTTTTTGAGAAATATGTATATGGGAAACAGAAGCGAGTAAGGTTTCTCAAGGTTGGACCTACGAAGAAATGAAGTAAGTTGGAGCCGGTACATTCTGATGTGTGGGGGTCGGCTCAGGTATCATCTCTTTGGGGTTCAAGTTATTATGTTACTTTTATTGATGATGCAACAAGGAAAGTTTGTTTTTATTGTATTAGAAATAAATCGATGTATTTGACACTTTTGTTAAATGGAAATCCTTGGTAGAGAATGAAACAAGTCTTAAGATCGAATTTCTCGGTGTCAAATAATGTAGGTGAGTATTGCAACATTGATTTTGATTATTATTGTTCTAATAATGGAATCCATAGGAAAATACGGTTCTAGGAACTCGCATTAGAATGGGGTGTCGAGAAAGGATGAACAGAGAAATAATGGAACATGTTAGGAGCATGAGGTTACATGCGGGATCTGCCACTTTTTTTTGGGCGAAGCGGTGAGCAAATCTATGTACTTGATAAATAGAGGACCCTCAAATTCCATAGATGGAGGCATACCGAAGAGGCTTGGTATGGTAAGAAAGTTGATTATTCATTTCTTAGAGTTTTTATATGTGAGGTGTTTGTCCATATGGACAAGGATGATAGGACCAAGCTAGAGGCTAAATCGAGAAAAATGTACTTTCATTGGGTATGGTGGTTATGACTTTAGATATAAATGTTGGAGTGTTAAGGACAAGAAAATCATTCGATCTCGGGTTATGGTCTTTAATGATAAATTCATGTATAAGCAATAGTTATAGGAAAACATAAGAAGAATCTAAGAAAGAATATGTAGTGGTAGAGGATCTTTTGGATGGAAAAGTGACCTATGAATCAGTTCAGGAACCTCCTCAACAGGGACCCCAAACTCCTATATTGAGGAGGTCTTCTAGGGTAAGAAGAGAACCTAGACATTTTTCTCCTTATCTTTATTATTTATTACTCACTAATAGTGGAGATCCAAACAAATTTGATAAAGAAATGTAGGTAGATTCCAGGAAGAAGTGGGAGAAAGCCATGGATGAGGAGCATCAAGCTTTTAAGGAGAACCGGACATGGTATTTGGTGAAGCTACCCGAAGGAAAAAGAGTATTATATAACAAGTGTTTGTACAAAGTCAAAGAGGAAGAAGGAGGTAAGAAAAGATACAATGCCCGGTTGGTGGTCAAGGGGTTTACACAGAAAAAAGGTATAGATTTTGATGAGATTTTTTCTCCTGTAGTAAAAATGACTTCTATTAGAATTGTTCTTGGAATAGTGGCAGTAGAAGACTTGCACTTAGAGAACCTTGATGTAAATACTAAATTTCTCCATGGTGATTTGGAAGAGGATCTATATATGCAACATCCAAAGGGATTTAAGGTAAAAGGTGAAGAGGATATGGTGTGCTGGCGAAAAAGAGCTTGTATGGCTTGAAACAAGCTTCATGTTAATGGTATAAGAAATTTGATAGCTTCATGATGGATCAAGGTTATATTATATGTCATTCGATCATTACGTGTATACAAAGAAATTTGAGGATGGCGGTTATATTATCATGTGTCTATATGTGATTCACATGTTGGTTACAAGTAAAAACATGCAGGAAATAAAAGTACTCAAGAAGCAGCTAAGCGACACCTTTTCTATGAAGGATTTGAGGGAATCTAAAAAAATCCTTGGTATGAGGATATCTCGGGATAGGAAGGAATAGAAGTTAACTTTATCTCAGGAAGAGTACATTAAGAAGGTATTGGAGAGGTTTAATATGTAGTATGCTAAACCAGTTGGGACTCCTTTGGCATGCCATTTCAAGGTATTAAAGGAGATGCGTCCCAAGATAGAGCAGGAGAGAAACCAAATGTCCATGGTACCTTACTCATCAGGGGTTGGAAATTTGATGTATGCCATGGTGTGCACTAGGCCTAATATTTCCCATGCAGTGGGAGTGGTGAGTATATTTATGAGTAATCCAAGTAGAGATCACTGGTAGGCAGTAAAGTGGATCATTCGGTATTTTAGAGGGACCATGGGGACAATTTTTTCTATAGTGGATTAGACAACACTTTGCATGGTTATGTAGATTTAGATATGGCTGGAGATGTAGATAGCATGAGGAGCACAACAAAGTTATATTTTCAATGTAGGTGGGACAAAGTGATCTTTATTTCATGACTACATAAACTTGTGGCTTTGTTAACCACAAAGGTGGGTATGTTGTTGTCACAGAGGCAAGTAAAGAAATGATTTCGTTACAAAAATTGGTTGAGGAGTTGGGGAATAATCATGAGGAAAGGAATCTGCATAGTGATAGTCAAAGTGTTATACACCTAACTAAGAACTCTACTTTCCACTCTAGGATGAAGCATATATAGCTTGGGTACCATTTCATCATGACACTTTGGACGAAGAGAAGTTGAAGCTGGAGAAGATTCATACAAGTCATAATCCTATGGACATGATGACCAAGATGGTCACAAGGGAAAAATTGAAGCTATGTTTAACTTTGGTTGGTCTTCATAGATGATACTAAAGGGTTGAGAAGCTTTCTCAGAGGAAATATAGTCTCGAAATGGGAGATTGTTATGTTGTGGATCTAATTTTCATGTGTGGAAGTGTTGAAGATTGTACACTAAAATTACTAAACACTCTTCATGTATTCTCACCTTGGTTTGGGTGGGCTAAGCCCCGAGTGAGGGTTCGAGGTGGCATCCCCTGTAATGGTGGCTTCAGGGTGCAGCCCCCGATAAAAAAATTAGCCTCGAAAAATGTGCCTAATATTTTGGGAAATGTGATCTTCTCATATGGGTGGGATTTTTGACCCATAGGTTTATGGGATGGTTTTGGCCCATGGTTTTGGTACCCATGATATTATAAAACTTCTTAAGTAGTTGTCTACTTATGTGGTTTTGTGTATATGGTAGGGTTGATATAAAATTCCAGATGTGTATGAATTCAGGTGTGAATTCTATGGAGTTTTTTAAACATAGCTCTAAACAAATCTGGGTATTGTATTGATAGAGATGTGGATTGTAATAAAATCGAGCAAGTGATTCTTGGTGGATGTAGCCCAAATTGGGTGTACCATATTAAATATTGTCTCTTTGTGTTGTGTTCCTTTTTTATTCTACACTTTTATTTCAGATCTGTAATATTTTTTGTTGTGAGGTATTATTCCACATATTTTATCCCTTCTTTCCTAACACCCTCTTCAAGCTGATTTGCTAAGACAAGGATGAAACTACCCCAAAATATGATTTATTTCTGAGTGTGAAGGGCCAAAACAAATGATTTCTTGGCAAGTGTGAAATATGTAGAAGTTTGGAAACACAAGATGATTTGGATGAACTTGGAACTATTGTTAAAATCTGATTCCCCCATAAACACTTCTACTTCTAATGAACTGGATTGTGCAAGAGCAACAACACACTATGTACAAAAGAGGAAAATCATACATGTCTCAAGTGAAACATGCAAAGTGTGCATAAGCACTTCTTCTACTGAAAACAAACCTACCTATTCTACTCTAACCCGAGAAATGGAAAGTTCAAACAAATCTCACAACTAGAAGGAGAAGTAGCTTCCCTTTCTCACAAATTTGGACCATGTGACTGATTTGGAAATGGACATGGTCTTGTGCATGAGTGAAAAACTGACTACAAACTGATTTTCCACCCAAATTGTCAAGGTAACACTGGAAACACAAGAAATACCTCTTGTCATTGCTCGCATTTTCATTAAAGAGGCATTATATCTTATCCTTTGCACATTGAAGAACTTCGATGCTCGAGAACTAAGCATGACTTGTGGCATCTCTAATTTTTCTCTAAACTAGCCAGATACTTAATTGGGCAAGGTATGATCGATAAATTTTCCCATTGCTCCAAATTCTAACTTCAATATGGAAGTCTTCTTACAGACATTCTGGAAAAGCTAACTATTTGTGAGTTGATTTTTACCTTATTTCTCATCTACAAAAATTTTATCCTCTACTTTGATGACTGATTTGTGAATGGTTTCATTATTGTTATCTTTATCCCCCTTGTCCAACATGAAACATGGAATATCATACTCCTCTAATTCTGATTCAAAAGGACTATTTTGGGCACCAAGGTCTCCTTGAATAATCTTCTCTATGGCAAGTAGCTATTTGTGTTGAAGGATAGATTATGGCGTAGAAAAAGTAATCGGTTCAATGGTTTGTTTTCCATTAATGTAGTCCTCCAAGTCTGATAAGAAATTAGCCTCTCTCGCTGTCCTATTGTGTCAAGGATTATTATTCCTCCATGATATCTTGATTTGGAACCGGTTCACCATGGGTATCCTCGTCCTCATACACAAAGCTTGAGAGTTCAAACTCATCCAAAAAATCAGATTTTTGGAAGGATGAATTGGAAGAAGGTTTTGAAAATTACTCAATGACCTACTTCTTACTCAAGACCTCTAAATTTGTTTTATCTTCCTACATGTGCTCCTCTTTAAGTGGAATCAAAGCTGATTCTTCTTCTTCATCTAATCTTTTGACCTATGATTGATCAAAAAAATTTGAAAATATAGTACCAATGTGAACACTACACTCACAGAAAATGGATTTTTTATCATCTATCTCTTGTTCTAACTACGATGCTCTTTGCAAAATTAATTTTCACCACCTATTCTTGAACCTCAATCCCAACTGAAGGCTTAGTCATCAATGGAATTTTCTTTATATTGAACGTGGCAGCCAATTCCTCAAATTTTATGCTAATTCTTCTTTGTTAGGATCCTCAGTTTTCTTCCCTCCTTGACTGATTTTTTGATTTTCTTCTTCCCAAAATGGGTTTGGGAATGCAAGAGGAGGGGTGGGTTGGGATTCAACTAATTTTTGCATTGTTTGTGGTGGAAGGGAAGGTTCAATTTCTTGTTTCGTGGAGGGGTTTGATTTTGGAAGGTAAAAGGGAAAATAATTCAAGATGGGATGGAATATATGAAGATGTGCAAAAGGATTCCACTATAGGGGCAACATATGGACAGTTAGGGACTTTAACCTAAGGTTTGGGTGGTTTGTAAGATATAGGCATTAGAAACTAATTTGGAAAAGGTGTGGGGACACCCAATTAACAAGGTTCTTTGACTATAGATCCATTATTTTATGGCGATTGCAATGAAGAAACAAATCCAACCATTTAAGCAAAGGATTCATTCATTACCTTAAGTATTTGTTATGGAATAAACTAGCTAGGTATGGGACCTCCCCATGGACAAGGCTTCCTGCATGTCTAACTTGCATTTTGAACTAGTCCCTTGATAGATTCCAATCTCTACTCCATTCTTTGAATTTTATCCTCCAAGTCATCTCTAGGTATGGAATTGCCTCCAAAATCTGCATATCCTTACTTTTGAACAGCTCCACAATTTGATGAATAACCAAACTAATTATATTTTTTCTCATATGGATATGCATAATGATTTTGGATTTGATCATAAAACTGATCTGGAGGTGTGTTGCAACATCTTGGAGGTGGGATTGAATGGAATTGTTGTTGCTCTGCAAGTTTTAATTCCATAAAGGAGATGAAGTCAAGATTGCAAAACTTCATGGTAAAGATAAAGGAATGAAAAAGAATGGTCTATTGGTTGGGAAATGGGTTGATTAGACTAGTGGATTCTGATATGTGCTTGAAAATTCATCCAAAGTTGAATCTCAACAGAACACATCAAACCTACTAAGATGAAGATGTAAATCTCTTCAAACTTGTCCCACAGGCATGCCAAAATTATTATCACAAAAAAATAGCACCTTGGGATATGGCAATGACAGATCCCTACTTTTTGTTAATATGGGACCATCTCTTAAGTTTTCAAACTTGCAAACTTGAGATGGCACTCTAGAGAAGGCTAGTTCCTCTACCTAATCCTAATGGTAAAACTACTCCTAAGAAAGGAAATGTATCTAACTAATCCTAAACTAACCATTCCAAGGGACCAAGGAGAGAGAGAGGGTTAGAAAGATGCATGAAAGAGAAATCCTAAGCTAAATAGAGGTGATAGCACCAAGAAAAGGGGGTGGAAATATCCTGCTAAGGGAAAAAGAAGAAGTAAAATGGAGTTGAGAGAGGTCATAATAGATGTGACATAGTCCCAAGGAATCATTCACCATCTAATCCCCATGAAACATAAATAAATAGACTCTGTAAATGAACAAAACATGCACAGAATGTCACAAAATGGAGAGGTAAGGGAAATACAATAAAACATGAGTAAGGGTTTAAGAAACACCACAAAGCACAAGTTTCATTACTTCAAAATATGTAAAATCCATTTACATTTTATGTATAGAGGCATTGGAACACTTGTCAAGCCCAAGAGAAGGTTTGCAGCTCATTTGTGTTGAGAAACAAAAATGGCAGAGTTTCCCCATGCCCTAAATATCCTCCCCTCAAAAGTGAGAAGTTTTTACATTATATAGAAGAAGTGATAAAGAGAGAGAGTAAATATAAAATTAAAGATCCCAACCACTTCTTCAAATACCCAGGACTAACCAGCATTGAATTTTGCGGACCCCAAAGATGGACATCATCAATTTTTGTAGAGCATGTACCTAAAAATGACCCTGAGCTTATTTTTGCTATTTCACACCATTAAAGCACTTTAATGTGGTCAATAAATGCATTAATCATGTAGTACTCTTCAATACCTTTCCGATGATATAAATTTTTCCTTATTTCATTACCCGGATCAAAAGTTATGAGCATCTGAAGATTGCACATTAAAAATTGTGATTGTGCAAAAAGTTCCCCAGGTCCGAAATTTGCACTTTGCAAAAAGTTCCCTAGCATGGTGCACTTTGCAAAAAAATTCCTTGACCACCTGTGCACTTTGCAAAAAAATCTCCCTCACCCAAAAAATGCACTTTAATAGCCCATTTTTCACATTTTTCAAATTTCTCCATTTTTCACTAACTCATATTTTTCTTGGATTAGGGAGTTAGGAAAAAATAGAATGAAGTTCTCCAAAGCCAATTTTCCCACTTTTTATCAATTTTGAACCCAAAATTAGATAATTTTGGATCTTTAAACCTCTCTAACACTAGAAATACACTAAAAAGGGTTCCTAATCGCCCAAAACATGAAATTTATCGAAATCCTAGATTAACCCTAAGGCTCGCCAAGTTGTCCATTTTCTCAAGTTGTCCATTTTTACCAAGGAGTAAAAATGGATAACATAATGTAGGTCATATAAATTTTTAATCAAGAAGGGGAAGAGGCTTAATAAAACACATCAATATTTAACTTCGTTGACACCGGGTTTATAGGGGTTTGCATCAACATTAGGATCTTGGAGGTCTTAAAAAATAGAGCAAGAATCATTTAGCACATTCATCTTCACTATCATAAATATACAATTCTACAGAAACTAAAACATAGTCTTCCATGAACTTGACAGACTAAAGAGATAAGGTCATCAATGAGTTTAACAACTTGAGGATTTTTATGAATGAGTACTTCATCATCTGCGGTAGTCATGAGATTATTTCATCATCAATCAGCTTCATGCTAAGAAAGGGTATTCACTGATTTCCTAAAAAGAGATTCATATTCATTATTTTAACTAACCACCATACTTTCTTAGTCAATCTCACCTTCAAATGCATATTTTAGGAAGGATAGTGATTGTGCATAGCTTTTTACTTCTATATTTTTTCGTATCGTGTCAATGATTCATAGCTTGCATTTTCTTCCAAAATCAGTATACATTGAGGATTTCAAGTTTCAAACCCTAGTCATGCAATTGAAATATTTCAATATATTTTTCTTCATTGGTATACCAATGTACGTGAATAATGAGTCCATCATAATTTCCTTCAACCATGTCGACCTTATTTTGCATTGAATGATATGGAATAACTTCATGATTTGAAATAACAGGCCCTTGTCATCTTGGTGGCATAGAACTCGGGACGCAATCATAATAATTTGATGTTATACTAATGAATAACTCTACCCAAATCATCTAAGATACATTTTTATAATCCTTTAACCTTTTGTAACTTTCCATACTAAGAAAAATCATTATTTCAAGGAGTATAGATATGGAATCAAGCACTTTTTTAGCTTTGTGTGAATGTGTTCTTAAGACCCTACAGGGAATTCTTGACTTGGAGGTATATTACTCATTAAACCTTTACACACATAACTACCCATATCACCTACAATTCACTAAGAGTGTGTTCAACAAGCTCGATCCTTTATTAAGAGGATTTGAAAGATGTAAGTTTACTTTTCATGCCCAAAACACAGTCCATTGTGAATGTCTTGAGTCAACTATTTTGGCCCTTTAGAGTTTGTACACCATTTTGATTTATTTGGTTAGGAGATTAGTTTGAAATCAGTATTTAGAACTCATATATCCCGATTTGAGTCATATTGTGCATGGATAAGCACTTTACCTCAACATGTTCACCTAGATCAAGAACTAATACTTGTCTAGACTTTCTCTTTCAAAGTTATGACTGAGATAGTCATACCTTATTCACTTTTTCAACATGGCTCCCAAAAATATCTTTATGGAAAAGAAGAGAGTGACTCGAGATGACCTTCTATGTCACATGATTTTAACTTGAAGCCCTTTACATCGAGAAATATACACACACTTTGTAAGAATTGAGATACCCTTGTATGGTAGTACGGTTGACCATAAGGAATAAAAATGCCACCATTTTGATCTAGGAGGATTATTATACACTTATGATAGGATGTACTAACTTCCAAACATGATTTGGAGGTAAACAATCTCATTTTATGCATATCACTTTAGGAAGGAGGTTTGGAGAGAGAAGAACATTGTTAGTAAAATGAATATAATTTTTTGTTCCTTAACCATTTTTCCTCAAAAATTTTGCAAAATTTCAGTCTTGGAGTTCTCTTAAAAATTCCTCTTATTATTTATCTGAAGGAGGCTTGATAATTTTGTTTGAGTGCTAAGAAGATAGGTCACTATTTTATCCCTTCTCACTTTACCCAATTTTGGTAAAATTTGAATATCTTCAACAATCCTCTTCAAAATTTTATGAAACTTGACATAGAGTACTAAAACACCTCCTCTACATGATCCATGGATTGATTACTCATAAATGAGCCTATACGGTCCATACCAATCTCATTTGTTTAAGCTTCTATTCTTGGTTCTCAAAGGTAGTTTTAGTGAAAACTTGAATTTTGCCTCCAAGGGATAAATTAAGCCCTATAGATGCTCCTACATGCTCTAAGAAGTGTTCCTAGGCTCCTACCATGCTTACCTAGGTTTTTCATGTCCTAATTTGAGCTTTTACACCTCATTAGGCTCTAGAACTAGGCCTAAATGGGCTAGTTCCAACTGTGACTTGTAACACCTAACTTGATGATCACCCTAGAAGCTCTTGCACATACTTGAGAAACCATTTCAGACTGTATGACACCTTATCGAACACACCAAGCATCCCCATACCTCTAGTGGGAAGCTGTTACCAATTTAATCTAACTTGAGAAGCAGACTTTAAAATCGATCAAGTAAATTTTTTGAAAGAATCTCGCGCATGTAAGATCTCTACATCTTAAAGTTACTCCAAGTCCGAAGTTTGAAATTTGGATTTAGGACTTCGGGGATTTAATTGGCTTAGGTTGAAACTATGTTTTTCAAGTTCTGAAGTTTAAAACCCTGAAAGTCCAAATTTTGGCCTTTCAAGATTTCAGATTTTGGAACTCTAAGTCACAATTTTTAGAAATTTCACTATAAGAGTTATGAAGTCTAAAACCCTGAAAGTCCAAAATTTTAGACTTTCAGGTTTTGGAACTAATGGTCACACTTTTTGAAAAAATATTTTAGACTTCCGAAGTCTGAAATTCTGAATTTTGGACTTTTGGGATTTTGGGTTTTGAACTCTTCCAATTATTTACGAGTCATTTTCTTTTAGACTTTGAAGTCTGAAAGTCTGAAATTTTGTACTTTCGGGATTCTGGGTTTCTGATCCTTTTTGTGATTTTCATCACTTAATCTCCAAAGCCTGAAACCCCAAAATTCCAAATTTTAGAATTTCGAGCTTTTAGATTTTAAACTTTGAGCTCTTTGTGCATTTATTCCCACCTACCTCCATACAGATTGAATTTTTGCCATTAATATCATTTTTTTATATTTAAATCACATTTTTACCTGTCATTTTCACCTGACACTTTTCTTTGACAACTAATTTTTGACTTTATTCTCGTAATTTCAATGTCATTCTCAAGGTATTTTTATTTTTGGTCTTTTCTTTTGGTTTAAGATATTTTTTTGTTTCTCTCCTTGTTTATTTTTCTTTTCTTTGTTCTTCCTCTACATACCTTGGGAAATGACAAATCTATTTCCCGCCATGATTCCATGATTTGAGTTTCTACAGGCACTCGCAGTTGTAGGGATCCTCTCAAGTTCTCTTATTTTCCCCCTCGGCACCTTCTATTTTTTAGATTTTAGAGATTCACATTTTTGAAGTATTGAGCCTTGGATTGTTCAAAGTGTTTCTTGTTTTGGGGATTATGCTATTGATTTGGAACCCTCATATTTGGAATTTTAGACTTCTTCATTTCGAGAGATCTCCATTTCAGAATTTCAAACCTCTTCATTTCAGATATTTCCACTTCAAGTTTTGAAGGTTTGCACTTGGGTTTTTGAGAACTTATCATTTCGAGAGGTTTGCATTTCATAATTTCAGGCCTCTTCATTTGGATATTTGCACTTCGAGGGTTTGAGAGGTTTACACTTGAGTTTTCAGAACTTATCACTTCGGACTTCTCCACTTCAAGTTTTCAGAGGTTGGAGATTTTGAGTTTTGGACTACCTTCTTTGGCATTTCAGAACACAAAATTTTATGTCTACTTCCACTTCCAAGGGCAAGGAAAAAATGAAATACTCATTCCTTAGGGTTGCCCCTCACTCTTGCTTATCTTCTGACCTAGGAAACATAGGGGACACGACCTTGGACAAATTGATTTTCCAGACTTGGGTAAGGGTGAAGGCCCCAAATAAGAAACCATGGATGCAGGCTATATATGATAGCGGGATTTCTCTTGTTGTCGGTTTTCCCACATCCATGCATTGCCCAAAATTTGTTTTGGCTACAAAGATCCCACTATGATGAAGAATCTATTTCAATTAAAGATGCCAATGGAAAATTTGTGATCCACTTGGACCCAGATTTCTTTGAAGATTTGCTCAAACTCCCTGATGTTGAAGACTACGCAACCATTTCACCAAAATTAGTGGTGGAACATTAGGACAAGGAAGTAGAGTTGTGCACGAGGGTCATGTTGAAAACTTATCTAGCCAAGATCTTTTCCAAATTACCAAATACCATGCATCAGTCAGATTTTATTCAGGAGGTTAGTGACCTTATTGTGCTACTAAGTAGAGTCTCAGGTCTTCCCTCTATGAAGGAATTTCAGGAGTGGATGTTCTTATATATTGCGACCATAAAAAATAATAAGGAATTTATCAGATGGGGGGAGCATATCAATAGCTCCATTTGCTATCAGTTGAGTAGAGTGCATTCTTCCAAATGTTTCTATATGAAATCCTTCTTGGTTTATGCCGCAGCTACCATGGGAGACTTCACAGATTGAATACCAAGGGTATTCAAGTACCTCCCAAATCTATGATTTCTATCCTCAACTCACACTAGATGAGGGAAGAAAACACTTCCGCAAGATCAATGATGCCTTCTTTGTTGTTATCCTCTACCATTTTGATAAGGAGTTGTATAATTAGATAATTTTAGACGAAGCCTTCAAGGAAGTGCACGAGTGGGGAGCTATCTACCTTCAGTTCCCCACATTTACTTACATTCAAATTCTTAGTTTCATGGGTGCTCCCAACAAGCTGCCTAGATGTCCCACTGATAAGTGGGTCTTGTTAGAATTGGTTCGGAAATTGCTAGATTACCACAAGATCCAGAATAAAAGGCACAAAGTGGGAATGCATTTCCCTATCTCAATTGGTAGATACACTTGCCCAAATATTTACAAGGCCAAGAATGTAGATGCAGAAATGGCAGAGGTAACCTTGATAACTTTCCATCCGTTGACTAATTTTGACTATTGGGGAAAATTGGCGAGACAGTCGGTCCAGTTCCCATGCACCCCAGTTAGAAGATATCTAGATCCATTTCGAGATGAATTTATCATCTGATAGAGAGATTATGAACGGCTAACTTTGGATGAAGTTTGGCAATTTGGAATAGCCAACGTACTAAAAGATATGCAGGATAATGATGAAGTTTTGGATGAATTGTATAAAAGTAATAATATTGCCAATCAACCATTGCTATGGATTGATTGGTATGTGGAATGATGTTGCAACACAAAGGAAAAGGTGGGACCCCTTTTGCAAAGAACTCAGATTGGTTGGTTACCTTAGGAATCTCACCCAAGGGGTCAGAGAAACCTACAAATATAGGGGGCCCATTAACCATGAGCCAATCCACACCCACAAAGGGGAAAAGGTCAACTCAAAATACCCATATGGTTCTAAAAAATATTTCATTTATTGTTGGGAGCTCATCTCTTTCCAAGGCTCCTATTCCCAAAGTCATGCCTCCAACATCACCTGTGACAGAAATAGTTGAAGTCAGTGATTCTCCTCATGTCCCACAAGACCCATCATTTCCCTCTTCTCTTCCATTTTCCCTACCTATATCAGTTCCTTCCACTTATACCATCATTTATTCTTTCCCATCACCTTCCATGGTCCAAGTATTCTCATCCCTTTCAGTTCTCTCAGTTGGAGAAACTATTGGGTCACCCATTTCTACCTCACTTCCCCTAACACTTCCATTTTCCTCCATCTCATCCCCTAACATTATTGTATCAACTCCTATGGAAGTCCTCACATCCACCCCACCCATCACTACCACTACCATTCAAATGCCAACTAATGTTACCGGTACTCTTATGGTGCCTAATGTTTCAGTGTTGAATCAACTATGTTATCTTCATCAGTGTCAACCATTCTAGAATGGTTGTTCGAAAAACTCCAAAGCAAAAGAAGAAAGTGCCTCTAAGAGATGTAATATATCTAAGCATATTAGAACATACCCCAAAGAGACAGGCCAAGAGGCCAAATATTGTTTCAAGCCTGATGGTGAATGCATCTAGGGAATGAGTTGTGGAGGTTTCCACTCCTATTGAGGGAAAAACTAAAGAAACAATTACAGCTATAGATTATTAGATTTCTAGATTCTCATTGGGAAAAGCCACTCATGAAGGAGCAAAAAAAGATGTACACACTGCTCTTGGAAATCTACTAGAAAAATATGATAAGGATAAAGCTTCCAAAGATGAGCTTAAGGCCAAGGTCGAGCAGCTCACTACATTACTACGGAAATTAACAAAGCCAACTCCATCTATTGAAGTCTCAACTACTACGGCCATGATAGTTTCATCTACTATTGATGATATTTCTTATCATGAGATTGAAAATATAGGCCAGAAAGGGAAATCAGTATATGGATGGATGGAACGTATACTGCAGGAGGCTGACCCTTTAATTAAAGAAGTTGTTGAGATATACAATGATTTACAGGTTGGGAAAACTACTATTTACAAAATGGATGAAGCCTTTTCAGAAGATAATAACAATCTAAATTTGAATTTGGCAACATGGAGTGAGATTAGAGAGGAAGATTTAGATCTACTCCTACATGAGGATGTAATCGATGATGCTACAAAGTTTTTCGAATATCAAAAGGCCATGGAATTCTGGTGTCAGGTGCTATAAGATCTAATTAAGAAGTTAGATGATAAATGAGTGGAGATTATGGATGCTTTAAATGACATATCAGAATAATTTGACATTGTTAACTGTAAATTCTTCAATGAAAATATTGATGCTCTTCTAGAGGAGAAAATCAAGCATAATTTTAAGGATTTGGTGAAACATGATGATGAAGTTACTAAAACTTTTGGCGGTGAATCTATTGACATGTTGGTTTTATGCCAAAATTTCACAAGAATAGTGAAGAAATTTTTAGTAAACTTAGAAGAGTCCCAACTAAAATCATGAGAGAGATTGAGACAGTAGATGTGGTAAATCACTACGCATGTGGGCCCCGGGATGAATAAATTTAAGGAATCATTAAATGCTTCATCAAGTATAAACATAGAATGACTACATGGGAGGAAACACAAAAAAACATGCATATGAGGAAGGAGTTGTAAAACTAGGCCAAAGTTGAGTAGCCATCAAAGGACATATCCAAGCTCTGGATTGGTCAGAGTTGCAGGGTTGACTAAGTCAAACCCTTGCAAAAAAATTGATATTTTTATGAGAGCCTGTTCCCTTGAATTAATGACATTTCTATTATGAGTAAATGTTAGTTAAGGGCCCAATTTGTAATGGGTCAGCCTAAAAGAACTTATAAATAGTTAGGTTTATGGAGTCATTTAGGAAGATAGATCATTTTTGGTGAATTTTCTCTTCAAGCTTGGAAGAGTGCTTCAGATATTTAAAGAACCTTTTAATTATATTCAGAGAGATATCTTGCCTTGAAGAAAATGATTTATTGTGCTAAATAGTTGATTTATACATGCTTTGTGAATGTATGATTCTTTAGTATAAATGGTTGGCTTGCCTTTATTTCAGATCATTTTGTTTCATATTATGGAGAAGTAATATAACATTTTTATGTTAGTTGTGGAAAACTTCTTTTCCTTCTGTCCTTTAAAATTATATTATCATCAGCCATCATCGGTAAAATGAATGTTTGACATGTGCATGTGTTTTATCCTCGTGGCTAGTTGATTGTGTGTCCAATCCAATTTGGTCTCTCTATTTTGTATGATTCAAGTTTTAACAAAGGAACACATGCTTCTGGTTTGTGGTATTTTGTTCCCTTTCTAAAGTTGCAATAGGTGAAAGTGACTAACGATGTCCACATCTTACTCACATTAACCCTTCCTGTAATCCAACATATCCTTTTATTTGGTGCATCACCATCCCTAGTTTAGTTTCCTTTTGCAGACCTCTTTCCCTAAAACTCAAAAAAATGTTAGCCTAAGATTAGATAGCCATTTTATTGCATTAGGGGTAGTACAACACTTAGTTTAGGAAAAGGAAGCTAGCCTTCTCTGGAGGTTCACCTCGAATCCAAGTCCCACAACTTGAGAGGTGATCCCATGTGTCCCAATCACACTAAACAACCTACGTATAGCCTAGCCATTCGGGGGTGCAGTGATTTGGTGACAACAGAACCTACCTCACCGACCAAACATATAACATCTTGAAACCACTCTTTGAAAACCAACCACCAATGAGAATTCACCAACCACCATTGAGAAGTCACTATCAATCAGCCTTCATGCCCCCGAGTGATCATCACTTCATCACTCACACCTTTTCCATCAATTTCACTTGACATCAATGACAACCCCAATGCACCAGGGTTCAATAATCTCCCCCTTTTTCATTGATGGCAACAAACTCAAAACCCTTGATTGGAAAAAAAACATCGGCATCTTAAAAGAATTCATACCTTTTTCTTATAGCACTCTCTCCCCTGTTGGCATATATGAAAAATGTTCCTACATTCAACAAGTAGAATTAACATGTAAGTAATCATTGACAAAGCATAACCTTGCCTCAATAAGCTCCTCCTTAGAGTTGAGTTGCTAATTTGTCAAAAATGGCTTGAAAATATGCATATATTTCTTCACCAATAAACCTCAATTCTCCCCTTGAACCTCTTTTCTTCAACCTCAGACTATTCACTTATTTTCCCATGCTTTTCTTTGGTCTTCACAACTTGTGCCTTGAACTAGTGAACTAGCTCCCCTGTGAAAATGCTTTCATGTTACATACACATGCCAATCTCCTAATTATTATAATGATGGCATCCTTTTGGCTCATTAGAGTGTTTATTTTACCTTAAGGACTAGCCTTCATTTCTTCATATTCATATTTCTTGATTGATTTAGGTCTTAGATCCCTGAGCAATACTTTTAGTGTACTTTGGCCTAACTTTGGCCACCTAAAGAAGCTCAAAATTGCATGAAATTATCTCTTGCTTCCCTCCGAATTCGTGTCATTTCCATTTGTTTGGTTATGCATGGGTTGGGATTAGTACATTATCATTGAAACATGTAAGTTGTTCTACATTCTTTCATCTTCCCTGAGTTGTCTTTGCAGTATTAAGAGCCTCCTTTGTGTGAGATAATGACTCTCTTGGATGTTCACTTTTCTCCCCTTGTTAAGGAACCTCCTCACAACATATATCCTACCCATATATCTTCTTGATCACCTAGATTAATCAAGAAAGAACCAATCTGAGCTCTTTATCCTATATGGGATCTCATCAACTTTTTATGTCTCTATTTTAGATGTATAAACACTTCTACAAGTACATTGTGATAAGGGTTTTGAAACTCACAAGCTCTACAATCCTTTTAGTATCCATATCTTAGGATAATAGACATTATAGTTCCTTTTTCATCTCATATATCATTATAAGGTGACATTGTAATATCTCAAACTTTGTCAACATAATTTCTTTTGAGCTCCTTCAAGTTCAACTCTGCATACACAGTCTTGTAGCTTTAGAAATCTAATTTTTCTTCATAACTTTTTGCAAAGTGAGTCTCTTGATGAACTATGATGCTTTTGGATACCCATTATCCCTTAGCTCCTATCATATCAACTATGCAACAAGTTCTTATTCCAATTATGAGAATTTTTGAATTTTCATTCTCAATTAGGTCTTTCAACTATGCAAATTGGAAGTGGTATGGATATCTAGGGTTGTCTCGCACCTCCAAAATTCTTGAAATAAAGTTTTTATATTTTAAGGTCATCCACATGTGATATGTTACCATTTTCATGGGTTTCCACACATATGAACTCATTTATCTCATTGTGATTTATGATATTTATAGTGTATTGGTCTTCAAGCTTTTGCAACCTAAGCATGTTTAGATGAATAAATGTCATGATTTCACTTGGCTTGATCTTCATCACATTTGAATATTTTGTAGTCTTTAAATGTGTCTTAAATCTTATGTTGTAATAGGGATGGAATAATGACTTAGGAAATCATATTCATTTTTTTCCTCAAGCCATGATTGTGCTTTTCCTTAATTCACCGCTTCATGCCTTCATATGTTCTCGAGACTCTGATTTGTACTCAAATTGGTCCTATTGGGTTAATGAATGACACGTGATAACATGGATCTGTATCAAGATGACTTATCACAACTTTCATGATCTTGAAATTTTACAAAACTTTTCATATCCAATCAAGAGTCGTCATTTGAGGCCTTTTCACACCTTTATAGAACAATTTACACATTCAGAGCAACTCTACTAACTTTGGCACTTTTTTGCATGAATTAGTATTTGAGGATTGTTTTATTCTTTTTCTTTGATGACACTTACTCAAGGATAAATCTAACTTATTATAGACTATGGTTAATCTTCATGACATAACCTATGACCTAGCAATGATCAACTTTATTCATGTACATGACACAAGAAACTTGACACTTGATAGTCTTTACATACTCTTAAAGAATTATTTTGTAAGGATACAACCTAAAAGGGATGATTCAATCATGACTCAATCTTGACAACATGAGAGGGATAACTCAAGCTTTAAAGATCTAGTGACCATACTCTCTTTACATAAATAGAAAATAATTACATTCAAAAACTTCAAAGGCAATCGATACTTCAACAGAAAGCTAAACAAACATTCTTTGACATACCATTGTAATATAATGAAGAATCCAGTCAACAACCATTGATTGTATATTTATTAAAATAATATGCTTTGGGATATTCACTCAAAGCATCATCATCAAGAAGACTTTGATTGGCAGTTTGATATCCTAAGGAGGAGAATACCTTTCTTCTTCTAGCTGATACATAGCTTCTAGACACCTAGATAATTCACACCACTTTGTGAGATCACTTCATATCATTAGATAGTCATCAAAATAACATGATGACTCAATTCTTTCCCTTTTTTCCTTTATATCTTGTCAATATTCTTTTATTTACTCCTTGGTGTGACAATATCATATCCTAAACCTTCACTTTCTTATTGAGTGCCTGATAGACATATATGTTACATCTCATATACTTTCTCTAACATACTTATTGAGTGCCTGATAGACATATATGTTACATCTCATATACTTTCTCTAACATAGCTTGAGGTAGAGATTCTTCATAATTTACACTAGATTTTTCTTCCTTTTTCTTGGATTTATCATCACTTCTTGATGTCTTGTTTGTACTAGACTCTCCCATGAATTTCATTGATTGTTGTGTCTCTTCATCATCTTCCCATGTTATTTTCTTGTCATTCTTTACTTCTTCAACTCTTTCCTTGACCTTGTATATCCATTTTACTTCCTTCTTTTCAGAGGTTGTTTTAGGCATGGTTAAATTTGTCTCATTTCTAGGATTTGTCTTCATGTTGGAAACCTTCTTAACTTGTCCTTTGAAAGTATAATGCCTTTTGTTTTTCTTATATTGTTCATTGTGATAGTATTTTCTTGCAAAATTCCCAAAATCATGAAAATTATAGTACATGACATCATTCTTCTATGACTTGGTGTGGAATCTCATTCCAACTTTGATTGGAAGCCTTGAGATCATGACATTTCCTAGCATAGTGTCCAAACTTTTCTGATTATATCACACTACCATTTTCATGCTTCTGAGTATTTTTCTTCCCAAAATTGACTTGATGGTTCTTCTAAATAGTACTTGGCAATATGACCTTTTTCTTGGCAATTAAAGAAAACTATGTTCTTTTCCTTCTCAATTTTACTATATCTCTATGGGTGGCCATCTATGATTTGCTTCTGTATTTATTATCCCTATGTCCATAGCTATGAAAAGAAAAACAATAGCCATTGAAATTCCTTTCATACCTGGATGCATTTGGTTGCCTAACTGACTTAGGCCTTCTTGTGTTTGTCTTCTTGATAATCTTTATGATTTTTGCATCTTGGCACTAGCCTTGTCATCCACTCTCTTTTCCACATGTTCTCCTCTAAATCCTAGACCTGTTTTATCACTTGATGCTCTTTTATTTTCCAAAATTTCATCAAGAGATTCATAACTCTTTTCAAGTTTTCTATACATCTTCAACTTGTCATTTGCTTCTTCTAGTTCAACCTTCAAGATTCTTAATTATTCTTCATGTTTCAGGTAGGCATCCTCCTTGTCTTTCATATCTTTTGACACATTCTCAAAAAATGATTCCATATCCTTGAGTTCTTGGCCATGGTCAGCTTCCATGAGCTTGATTTCCTTCTTCAGTCCATCAATCAGAGATTGAGCAATCTCATACTTCCTCTTTAGAATTGATTCAGCTAATGTACCCATGTTTATTCCTTTAGGATCTCCTCCAAGTTGTTAGAATTGATTTAAGAGGACTAGAATATGATACCAATTGTTGAAAATTAGGACACTAAGAGGGGGTGAATCAGTGTCTATTCAAAATTTAACAAATAATTCATTTAACTTAATTTGTGATAATTAATCCAAACTAACTTTCACAATCAGTCAACATAAGATTAAACACAAAGAGATAATATTTAATGTGGGAACCCCATCGAGGGATAAAACCCCACTGAAATAAAAAGCACTAACTTGGACAAGAATTTTCTTGTTAAGATTACAATGATCTCATAATTGAGAATTAACTCAACATGGAGCTGTAACTCCAAAATTCAATAAATCACATACTTAGTCTTTAGAAAGCTTTTACTTTCTTGGAAGCTTCAACTCCCAAATTTATTCAAGCACCTACTAAACTTCTATAAGCTTCAACTTACAAGGAAGCTTCAACTCTCAATTTGTTAAGATTATATTTAGAATTATGCAAGGTTTTGATCTCTCTAATTGTGTTGTCTCATACAACAGATTGTTACCACTAGATCATCTCATTCTTCTTCTCATTTATCCTCCTAATTCCCCTCTTCTCTAATCACCTAATTATTTGTAAGGATATGTTAAACAAGGCTCATTTTACCCACACTTTCATATCATTATCTCACTCATTGAGTCATACAAACATGAACCTACTTTATATATGTTCAACATGCTGCAACATTTCAATCATGATGTTCACCTTGGTCCACCTAAGTTTCTTGGTTTCAAGATACTTCAAAGTATGGTTACCAACACATCATTATTATACATGTATATCTCCACTCAACTTGTCATACTTGCTTCATCGGTAGATAATTATTTCTTCAACAATTTTCTCATCTTCACTCCCTCTAAAGGAAATTATATACTCTTTTTGTCCCACTAAAACATGTACACATCTTCATGAGAATCATACTTTCATAATCTTATGTCTCTCTATACTAATTTAATCTCACACTTATCACTCCAAGAGAACCTATCTCTATCGCATACTCATATACTTTCAACATCCATTGAAAAAACTCTCCCAGAGATTCAAATCCACCTCCATACACAAAAATAACTTTTTATAACTAAGACTAACTCATAAGAAGAGACATTTTCTCTTAAAATTCAAATTCTTTTCAACTTGCTCACTATTCCCTATCAAGGAAAAGAAAAATCTTCCTATAAAAACTATCCCTTGATATACTGACTATATATGACCATGTTCAGTTACTTTCCCCAGTTGTTAATTCATCTAGCTCAACCGAAAACCAATGGAAATCTCAAGAACATTTAATAGAAGAAATCATTCCTTTGACCTCTATAAACCATCCTCTTATAAATGTTTAACTTTTTTTGGTCATGTGATTTAGTGAGTGACATTGTTTCTAAAAATTTAGGACTTCAATCCAAGTGGCATGAGCATGCATAGACATTACATGAGCATCAAGTAATCTTTATAAACATTTTAATCCTCGTACTTTTCCACTTTTTCTTTCCACTTCATTTGAGAACATAGGAGTGCATTAGGAGAAAGGATTCAGATCATATCATTTTTAATCAAGAAGAAGAGGATTAATAAAACACATCAATATTGAACTTCATGGACACCAAGTTTATAGGGGTTTTCATTAACATTAATAGTTTGGAGGTCTTCAAAAAATAGAGCAAGAAGCATTTACCACATTCATCTTCATTATCATCAACATACAAAGACTAGAGAAAGCTGAAACACGAGTATTCCATTAACTTGACGAGGATAAAGAGATAAGGTCCTTAATGAGTTTCAAAACTTTAGGAGGTTGATGAATGAGTACTTCATCATCTACAAAAGTCAATAGGTTCTTTCATCATCAATCATCTTTATGCTAAGACAGGGCATTCACTAATTACCTAAACAGATATAAATCTTCATTATTTTAACTAACCACCATACTTTCTTAGTAAATATAACCTTAAAAGGTATATCTTAGGAAGGATAGTGACCGTGCATAACTTTTTAGTTCTATGTTTTTTCAAGTATCATGTCAATGAGTCGTAGCTTGCTTTTTCTTCAAAAATTGTATACATTGAGGGTTTCAAGTTTCAAACCTTAGTCATGCATTTGAAATATTTCAACATATTTTTCTTCATTGGTATGTTAATGCATGTGAAGAATGACTCCACTAGAATTTACTTCAACCATTTCAGACCTTATTTTTCATTGAATGATATGGAATAACTTTATTATTTGAAATAACAGGCCCTTGTCATCTTGACTATTACGAACTCGGACCCAATCTAATAATTTGATGTTCTACTAATTAATACCTCTTCCCAAATCATATAAGATACATTTTTATAATCCCTTAACCTTATGTAACTTTCCATACTAATAACGATCATCATTTCAAGAGGAGTATAGACATGGAATCAAACACTTTTTCCACCTGTGTGAACATGTTCTTAAGACCCTACAGGAAGTCTTGACTTTGAGGTATCTTTCTCATCAAACCTTAACACACATAAATACCCATCTCACCTACACTTCACTAAGAGGGTTTTCAACAAGATCAATCCTTTCTTGAGTGGATTTGAAAGAGATAAGTCTACTTTTCATGCCCAAAACACGATCCATTATAAATTTCTTGAGTTGACCTTTTTGTCCCTTTAGATGTTGTACACCACTTGGATTTATTTGGTCAAGATATTAGTTTGAAAGCATTTTTTCGAACTCATATATCCTTATTTGATTCATATGGCTCATGGACACAAGCACTTTACCTCAACATGTTCACCTAGATCAAGAACTAGTACTTGTCAAGACTTTCTCTTTCAAAGTTATGACTAAGATAGGCATAACTTGTTCACTTTTTCAACATGGATCCCAAAAATATCTTCATAGACAATAAGAGAGTGACTCATATGACCTTCCATGTCACAAATTTCAACTTGAAACCCTTCACATCAAGCAATATACACACACTTTGCAAGGACTGAGATACCCCTGTATAGTACAGTCAACCATGAGGAACAAAAATGCCACCATTTTTATCTAGGAGGAGTCTTGTACAATTTTCAGAGGTTCTACTAACTTGAAACATGATTTGGAGGAAAACAAAACTCATTTTATGCATATCACTTGGGAATGAGGTTTGTAGAGAGAAGAACATTTGTTAGAAAAATGAATAGAACATTTTTATTCCTTAACAATTTGTCCTCGAACTTTTACAAAATTTCACTCTTAGAGTGATTTTAAAAAATTATTGTGATAATTTATCGAAGGAGGCTTGGTAAAAAAATTGAGTGCTAAGAAGACAGGTCACTATTTTATCCCTTCTCACTTTACCCATTTTGGTAAAATTTGAATATCTTCAACAATCCTCTTCAAAATTTGATTAAACTTGACCTAGAGAACTACAACACCTCCATATACATGTTCCATGGATTTATTTTTCATAAATGATCCAATACGGTCCAAACCAATCTCATTTCTATAAGTTTCCCTTTGTTAGTTCTCAAAGAAATTTTTAGATAAAAATTGAATTTTTCCTCCAATGGATAAAGTAAGCCATGTAGATATTCCTACATGCTTTAAGAAGTGTTCCTAGGATCCCACCATGCTTAAATAGGCCTTTCATGTCCCGCTTTGAGATCTTACACCTCATTAGTCTCTATAAGTAGGCCTAAATGGGTTAGTTCCAACTGTGACTTGCAACACCTAACACTTTGAAATCGATCACCTTAGAAGCTCTTGCACATCCTTAAGACACCTTTTTAGACATGTGTGACACCTAATAATAGTATACCAGACATCCCCATACCTCCATTGGGCAACTACCTCACTTCGTGGCCAAGCCTGTAACACCCTAAAATTGTCCTAAACCACTATGTGAACACCAACCACCAATGAGAAAGCACCAACCACCATTGAGAAGGAACTACCAATAAACCTTCATGCCCCGACTAGTCCTTACTTCACAACTCACACCTTTTCCGTCAATTCCACCTGACATCAATGACAACCCCAATGCATGAGGGTTCAACATCTTCTTTAGTCCATTACTCATGAAACCCTACATATCATTCCCAACAACAACATTTCGCATGTATTTTCTCCAAAAATCCTATTTTCCTCTTACGTAGTCTACTAGAAAATACTCAATTATAATTTTTATCATTCTTAACTCCTAGATATACATTATAAAACTTGTTCACATCATCACCAAGGCTAGTCTCCATTTCTAGTTTCCTTTTTATATTTTATTATGAAACTACTCAATAATGCTCAAGAATTACACTAACAACATACTGTTTATACCATAGAGTGAAACATTTCACTTTCATCATCACTTCAAACCCTAAGAAATTCATTCTCATGCCAAATAACCATCTTCATGTATACTTCATACCTGTTCCATCATTCATTCCTTATAATAACACTTAGATTCATTATTTGACCACAAGATCAACCATAATCAAGTCATGTTTCTCAATTCCAATCTCATAAACCATCACAACATGGAAAATCTTCATAGAATGGAAAACCACGTGAAATCATCAATGTAAACTCATAAAATTCACTTACCAACAAATATAACATCAAATACTCATCCTTTATTCATATTGACACAAAAACCTCCATCTTGTACATAAGAACCATGTTTCTAGATATACTCCATGCTTAGCAATATAGTTTCTTATCCATTTGAGTCTCTTTATTTTTGTCTTGAACCACCAATGTCTCTTCCACACACTCCTTACTTCCCCTCCATTTGAATATAGCTCATTCATGAGTAAAAGGTGGGTGGAATAACTAATTCTCAACTCTAACTATGGTGGTGACTAACCACTTCATGATTATACTTTACTAAAGGGTAATAATACCCTAAAAACACTATTTTAAGGTATTTTTATACTTTTACATCATTTTCATGACCTTAGTTACATCATTACACCTTTTAGACCAAGCTTACAATTCAAATTTTCAAATTCTCCTTTTTGGAGGGAAACTACAAAATTCTCATTTAACACACATGGAGGGCTCAACATAGATATGAAAGAGTCAAGGACACTTGAAAGGACCCCCACAACCTGTTATAATCCAAAAATCATGACAACCAAATTTTATTTATATACAAAGTTTATTCTCCTATATCAAAAACCTTCGTGAGAGTTTTCCAAACCACTAAGATGGTTGTGAAAACTACCACCTTGTACATGTGGTAGTATTGAAACCATTTTTGTCTTCTCATTTTCTCTATTTTATTTCACTTTCCTCTTTCCTATTATGTTCATTTGATGCATTATTATTTTCAATATCCTTCGGATCACTTTACCTTTCTACATCCTCTTCCTCTAAATTCAGATCTACCTCTACCTCTTTGTGTATAAATTTTCTCATGTGAGCTAAAAACTTTCTCCCTCATACCATAATACTTTACATCACGTGCAAACATCTACCTTTTTATGATAACTTTTCCTTCCCCATGGGTTTCTCTAATTTCTTTTGGGAAATTATCTTTTACGTTTAGATCAAACTATTAAGATTCCTCCACAATTATAAACTTGACCATAATGAGTTCATATTTAATGGAAATGTGAACTTTTAACATAGCTTGAGATATTTTATATTTCATTTTTACATTTCTAAATATGATGTTGAACCACTAGAAATACTCACATACTTCTTCACACTCAATTACTTCTTACATAGCTTTTGTAATTGTGAAAAAAACAGGACTAATAATCCACAAACCTAAACTTAGCCTTCAAATTTTTCACTATTTGATCCCACTTCTCAATATTATCCATCCGCCCTTAAAAATATTAGTATATACATGATCCCTTTGCAAGGATGCATGTCCCTTCAAAATGATACTCACAAATTTCACCTTATTTTCTACACTCTCATACTTGAAGTATTTTTCCATATCTATAATCTAGTTAATGAAATCTTCCAAACATAAGCTCCCATAGTAACACATAACTTTTATTTGTGAATTTATTCAATACTCATTATTACACATAATAATTAGTATTTTTACTCATCTACATGCTATAATTATGTTTCTTAATATCTAGATTCCCTCCATTCATGTTAATCATCACTTTCATCTTCACTAATAAAAACTCCTCTATGTTGGGATGTATTCGACACCTCCAAATAGAATTGCATTTTCTTATCACATCAGATAAGTATAAAATTATTGGTGTTTTATTCACTCTAGTATAAATATATACTTTGTGTGTCATCTCTATGTTCTTGAATATCTCAAAAAAATGATCTTTTCCTTCTACCCAAAAATAATGAAAGATGTTTTCAGCTAGTTTCTAGCCACAACCCTAGTATGGAAAGAAAAAAATATCAAGATAAGCGACAAAACATATATTAGTATATATACCAATATATTCACTAGGAATTCAAAATCCTCCCTCTAATATTAGAATCGATACATTCACAATCAAGATTCCCAATTAAGGGACACCTTACACCACACAATATTTAGTAGAGTTAAATATCATGAAGTAAGATATCGGGAACAAATTGACAAGAAACATTAAACAAATCTTATATTAATGAGTAAAATTACTATGTACTCAATGGGATAGTGGTGTTACACTTGATTGATAGTATTATGATAATAATCTATAAGGATTCTTCTAATATTTCTAATCATATGACCTATCCTAAGCTTGAAGAATTTATTTTTAGAACCACATTTGGCTCAACCTCACAATGGATATTCACTCAATTCCTCAATTTTGAACTCATTTATTATAATATTACAACTCCTTTCTATTCATATAAACTCTACTAAGAGACAAATATGCCTTGAATCGAAAAGACACTTTCTGAGAATATTCCTTAGAATGTACTAAATTGTCATTGATCGATATTGAATGTTTCCTCCATTAGAAAAATCTCAATAAAATCATTTATTTATTTTGTGTCCATGAAGGAAGTATCAAGAACTAGGTTTTCCTCCCTTTATTTTTATCAATATTGGCAGGCTATCATATCAAATGTAGATCTCATCATTGAATAAAAAGTTTCCCTAACGGCTTCACTAGTTCATTAGTGTGTGGCGGTATTGATAATATATCATGACATTTTTATGCACCAGTGGTCTAGGTAATGTTTTTATATCTTCACTATATATGGATAGTGTTCTGGTAAGGAGTGATGCACAATGTTATGTGCAACATTAGTAGGCATGCACGACATGAAAAGGATTTACACAAATAAGTTTGGTGTTATCTAGTATAGGAAATATTGCATGGATGGATAACATAATAATTTGTAGTTTGGGATAATATTTAAAATATTAGTAGTATTTCATGGATTGGATGGGCTCTCATGGCTTCCATGAAAACAATTAACTAATTGGTTTCATGGGTGTTATGATTAAGAGTGGCATGACATTACACATCTCTCTATGCATTAACTCGAATAGTTTTAGGTGATGCGGGATTTCTTTCCCAACTAAATTCTCCTACATCACCTTTTAAGCCTAAAAATTGGATGAAATGATTATAAAAACCCACCTACCCAATGTGTATAGTTATGGGCTACATTTGATTTTGTAAGACAAGCTTTAGTTGTTAAACACTCCAAGCAAAAGGTTGGTGTAAGTGAAATATCAAGATTTACACTCATGGGATGGGTTTTCGGTCAACCCAATCCCATTGATGGATTATTTAATATTATAATTATTTATGGAAGACTTAAGATAATTAATTGTACGTGGTTTAAAATAAAAAGGTCAAAATTTGTCAAAATAATAAAACTAGGAAAATATTCAAAAAGTGTTCTTCATCTAGTTGTAAGAAAAAAATTAAAATAATCAAATTTGAAAAAATGAAATAAAGTAATGTGGATTTCATTAGGAAAGGCTTTCAAATTTGAAAGCATCTATTATAATAATATTTTCACCTAACCATATTGAAAATTTAGTCAAACAAGGCCACTACACAAAACCCCATGTTTAGTTGACTTGATGTTGATAAATGATCATTGAGAAGTATGTCCTCCCCATCCTTATATAAGTATGTAAATGTGTGTTTATGTGTGTGTAGTTATTACACTAGTCATATCCATCTAAAACAACATGGTAAAACTTAATAATCACAATCATCAAAATGAGTGTGTTATCACAAAAAGAGTCATATACACACAAATCATAAAATTCACTCCATGATTGGATCATCATAAGAAATTTAATAAAATCCTCATTATAATCCTTTAATATTTTTGTTTTCATAAAATCAAGATAATTGATGCATTACTCTTATAATATCTTGAATACTTTATTATATTGTAATCCATAATATTCCCTTCATTTATTGCACCATAAGTAGGAAACTAATTGAAGAACTACATTTATGATAACATACGATTGACAACACAACATATGTAATCATGAGAAATTATATCACAATATTCATTATGTTCATTTATCTTATTTTTCCACATCATAAATTATTAATAGTTCATGAAATTGTAAAATTATGTAAACAATCTATCTTAATATAACATCATAATCACCCATATCGTAGAAAAGAGTAATGTGTCTCATTCAATTTTCAACATAAATTCATTGAATAAAATATGTGTAGTATAACATGGAACTCCTTTTGAAAAATTGAAGTATAGATATACCATAATGAATATTAATAAATTTTAATAAAATAATTCCATATACCCTATTCCGCAAATTATTTACATTATAAGCAATAACTAAGGTAATATCAACCTAACATAGAAAAAGGATGTAATGGAAAATTGGCATCGCATCCCCTTCCCTTAGAAAATGAATACCTTTGATAAGTCACGGGAGGAGGTGGGACTATCGAATCCATGATGTCATAGTACCCTCTCAAGATATTGTAGTTTTATCACATCTATCCTATATAACTCTAATGATATTATTCTCACATCTCCTCAGACGATATCCAACCACATGTGCATCAACCTCAATTTGTAATTTAATATGAAATAAGACATGAAGAATGTTAATCACCCAAGCTAGCATGATAAAAAAATAAATATAGAAAAATCATGCCATGTACATTCAAATGGATGGGTGACAAGCTAGATAGTACAAAAGGAAAATTATGTTCTTCTATACAACACATCTCATCAAAAAGTAACTACAGCCCAAAGCTAAAGATAATCTCGAGAAGGATAGTCCAAAAAATATTATGTGTTGATGCACCATTCTCAACAAAGTAGGATAGCCACAATACAAATGTGTAAGTAGGTCATGTTGCTATTTAGTGTAATCTAACTAGGAAAAATAAAATTAAGATACTCAAAATCTTCATCTTATATGAATATTAGTAGTTCTCTCTTTTTGAAATTCACTAAAATATTGAGGGAATGTGCAATCATCTAAGTGTATCTTCAAAGGAATAAAGGCTTGCACTTGATAGGTACAAAGGTTTTTGGCAATGTATCTAGCCACTTATAATTAAATATAATATAAATTTAATGAATAATCCAACTCCAACATCACTAGACAATAAAAATAATCATACTCCTCCAAGTTCCACTCAAGTTAACTCCAAGCAAAATTTCTCCCTTAAGCGACACGGAAGGATATAAATTATATCACAAGAAAATGAGTTTAATGTGAAATAATTTAACATTACATGTGATGTTCCTCCACTTTGAAGTAGACATAAAAACACTCAAATGTAACACAAGACTTCAAATTTCATAATAGGATCTCTTCCCTTACAATCAACAAACAAAATGATTTAAAAATATGATATAATAGCTACCCTAACTAATCCAAGTGCAAAAATAAGGGTATAATAGAAATACACTTATTACCAGGTTTTCCAAAATACTCTAACTAGAACACATGATCAACTAAAATAATTAATTATTTTCTCCAAATTAATCCTTGCTTTCTCATAACATAGTGTAGAGTATAACATTTGTAACACATTTACGGTTGTTATTTTCCTCCTTTACATTTCAAGTGTTGACGAGGTGATTTTCCTTATAAATATATGTTCTTTTGATTTTTGGAGATCATGCTTGATATGGATAAATCATCTTATGTTCTTAAGATCCTTTGACTAAATTGGAATGGCTTCCTTGAATCCATTTTTCATTTCTTGTAGGTGGGTTGCAATCTGGTTTAAGAGTTGTGAACTTATCTATTAATCTGACTCATCCTTGGATCAATTTCAGTGATCCAAGGAATATTTTAAATCTGCTCTGTGAACAAATGGTAAATCGACATTCCAGGAATTAAAAGACATATGACTAAACTTTGTTGGTTACAAGTTCTTTGATTGTTGTGTGAACGTGTTCTATTCAGTCGTATGTTGTGCTTGGATCTTTTCAGTTCGATTGTGGCAGGACAATGTTGACACCAATGAACTATAGCCTATTCACATCATAGGAAACATTCTGGTTCCTAAAACAAAAGGGACTGTCCTACGGAATCCTAAGCTAGGTAAGAATATATATATTTATTACCTAACTATGTTAATTAATTGAATTTATCCTAACCTAAGATTTGAACTAAATGATTGTGGAGAGGATTCTAGGCTATTTAAACTATCCTAAACCTAATGCTATATGGTTGTGTGATGATCTAACCTAATGCCTAAAAACTATTGAGTTGGAATTAATCTAACCTATGTGGAAACTACCTAAGGTGGTGATTTATTGATTGGGTTATATCCCAAGGTTACCTATCCTAAGCTAACCTAAGATCTAACCTAAGCAATTATGTCTACCCTAAACTAATGGGCATGAAGGGGGATTGGTGGTCGCATGTATCATGGGTGACGGTTCCAATAGCATTTAAGTTGTTGATAAGGTCTTAATTACAGGGAAGTACTGCCAGTTTTGGCAGGGGTTAGTGAACTTGGCGGAGGCTTATGTGGAAGTGTCACTAAAATGGAATTTATTTTTAAATTTGATTTGGCAATCGCTAAACATGGAAGGCAGTGGCAAGGAAAGATAGGCGGGAAAATCAGAATTAATGGAATTTATTGTTTTTGGTTTTCATGCTCAAACTGCTTTGGAAGGCATGCAAACAGGTTGGAATGTGGTTGTTTCACTTTGCATACTTCGTGATTTTTGCTCTGCATGCTCTCTGGTTTTTCAAACCAGCAGATTAAACTGCACTTAATGGCTATTCTTGAGATTTTTGACCTATTTTCAGTTCGTGGGATATATAAGAGGCAGTGTGGAAGAAGAAGGTGGTTGTTTGATCTTTCGTGGAGAAGAGGAGAAGTTGTGAGCTCGGTTGGAGGTTCTCTTCAATTTGGCAGAAGTGCTATCAGGAATGATAGGCTCTAAACTTTAAGATCTCATGCTTTCTTATAAATGTTTCATTAAAATTATTATGATCTTTTGAGATTCTTATATTGCACATATTATCTCGGTTATTGGCTTGTTGGGTTTATTAAATCTTGTGTTATTGGTTTTAAATCCGTGGTAAAATATGTTTTGTTTGGAAACTTACCATGTATAGTTCTTAAAAAGGAGAATGCATGCAAAAACGTATTCTGTAACTTGGTCTTATCATTCTGGAACGGGTAATGGAAGTATTTTGTTTGGTAATCTTCATTGCTATTTAAATTTGGTTCAGAGATTTTGAGAACCTTGGGTTCTGTCTGACCTTGTTGGAGTTTTTGTTTTATTTGATCTCGAGCTTGTGTTGAGCTCGTGTTTTGTTGAACCTTTATTTGAGCTCATTTTTGGTTTGGAACTTGGTTCTAGTTTTGTGTTTGTTGAGAACTATTGATAGAGGTTCTTGTTGTTCTGAATCATGTTGGAATCTTGTATATCTCTGGACTATTGTCGAAGCCCGTATAAATCTTGGTGCTTGTATCTTAGTTCCTTGTGATAATCTAAATTGTTACTGTCAGTTCATAATGTACACGGTATTTGAATGTTATTACTCGTTTTGGGCTTGAACTTTGGTGAGAAACTTGAGTTCTGTCTGGGATAATACTTGGCTTCGCGTTTTGATATGAATTTGTTGTTGGAGCCTTCTAGTTGTTCTAAACCAGTGTTGAAACCTTGGATAACGTGGGACTATTGTTGAAGCCGTATGTGGCTCTGTACCCGTGTTTTATTTAGTGGAATTTCAAACTGTTAATGGAGGTTTGTGTTTTTCATCGCATTCATATTTGGTTATTTGTATAGTTCTGAACTTTGTTAGGACTTTGTGTCGACTCTGTTCTAGTACTTTGGAGTTGGGTTCTACTTGTAATAAATGTTTAAAACTTACAACTCTTTTGTCGAGTTTTTGCTCAAAGAAAATTGGGAGAATAATTGGTTGAGTTGTTGGGAAAACTCTCGAGATCTTGATGGAAAATGTCCTCGTTTGATGAATATATTTGTTAATTCATTTTAAGAACTGTTTCTTCTTTTCTGAGATATCAATGGCATTTAATTGAGGGTATTATTTTCCTCTCTATTCCGTGGAAACTTGTATCTTCAGATCTCTTAGAATAGACTCTGGGTTTCATTTATGAGAAGAACTTAGTAAATTAGTACTTTGTACTATTATGGAGGGATTACTTGACTCTGTTCTAATAGTTTTTGTATTATAATATTTATTGAATCAAGAACTGGTTATTCTTTTTGTAATGCAAAAATGAAATCTGACTATGGGATTTCAATCTGAGTTGTTGATACTTCTGATCATGTTGAAATTATTGATCGGTTATTTTTCTATCTCTTCATGAATACTATAAATACACCTTGATACTTTATATAGGAAAGGAATGTGATTCCTTTAGAACTGACTGTGTTTTTGGACTACTATTTTTATTTCATTCTGTGTATGGAATTGAAACTCGTACTCTTTGAAAGAAAAGAAGTATAAGAAATATGGCAGTGTGCTTTCTTACTACTGGATAGATCATTGGTTGAACTTTTCTGTTTTGATTCTCTCTTTTTATTTAGAGATTTCTTTATGAGTTGTTTGGTCTTCCTTTACACAATCATTTGTAGAAATGATGTTGGAAGAGATTATATTATTTAGTTTTATTGAACTGTAAATGTCAGCTTGTTTGGAGACTGTTGTTTGACAAGAATTTACTTGTTTGGTTTGAGATGAGTGAGTTGTCTCTTGCACTCTATCTTTTTAAGAATTCTCCTTGGATGATCTAGAGTAGAGAGTAACTCCTATATGAGTCTACCTTGATCTTTGAACATTGTTTCAGATCTTTAAAAGTTAACTTCTATATTTGGAAGTAGATTTAAACTTACAGGTAGACCGATTGATTCTCTATTCCTTCTTAGATTAAAATGAAATTTTGTTCTGATGAATATCTTAATTGTTAAATTTTAAGGTAATTGTCTTTTGAAAGAAACAGTTAAATCACGTTTTGAATCTATTCTATTTCTTGGATGTGTTGTGTTTGGGCATAGTTGTAATGGTTCTTCTTCTTCTTTTGTTTAGGAGATAGATGAGTCATCCTAATATGAACCATGCTTTAAACTCTTCTTTAGCTTGAAGCAAAGATAAATGTTGTTTTCTTTTATGAAAGATTGGGAACAATGAGATGTTATGACATGTTGTTTACCTAAGGATAATTGATAGAATCAATTAGACTCTATTTTGTAAGGCTGATATGGTAGATTATATTCTATCCTTTTCTTGGAAGTGAAATCAATTGTTTAAAATGTACTTCTTTTTCATTGCTTTTGATATATTGATTATATGATGTAATAATTGTCTCATTAAAGCAGAGTTGTTTTAATGGAACAATTATTGGAATGCACTTCTTTTTAAGGCTTAGTGCTTATCATGCTCAGTTCATTGAACTGACCCGTGCTAGCAATTTTTGCAGATGGACTTCGTAAGTGAAAAGGAAGGCATAAACTTATGTGACCATTGGCTGATTTAAGTCTAATTTTTGTGAAGAACTCTAAATCATTCTTGAAATTGTATTGAAAAATAAAATTAGTATTCTTTTGTAATGAAGGCAATTGTCTTGTAGCATACCTAAATGTATAAGTTTTAGAGATGAATTAAATGTTGAGAATTTATTACTTTGGGTGTGTATATTATCTTGTACTCTCATTGCATAGATGGAATCCTATCTTGTTAATATTATCCATATTATTTATATGCTTAATAGAGTATTCTTAGATAAGTTTGACAGTGGGAATTGGACTAATTTCCCTAAATAGGATGCAGACTTCTTAAGATGCAAAATTTGATGTCATAACTAAACAATTCAATATAGTAATATTATATGGAATGAACATTCAATAATAACTATTGAATTTGTAATGATTTATAGGGGTGCTAGGCCCTAGCACTTAATCATGTAAAGGAAGATTCTTCCTCTATCTTGAGAATGCAAATAAAATTGAAGATGTTATTCCTAATCATTAGACTTTTTTAATAAAGTCTACTCGATTCTAACCTAGATGGTTGTTACACTTCCTTGAATGGTTAAGTCACAATAAATGGAACTTATGACATTGATATATTGTTATGGTTGATGGCTTGTTAAGTCCAGTAAATAACATTAAAGGAAATCTTAAGCTATGAAAGTTCTTTAACAACCAATTGAATCTGTTGTAGAGAAGAACTTAAGGAGTGTTGGATTAGGGTTAGGCAAGGTTGTTGAAATCTGTTTTTAATAATCCAAATTAATTAAATTTATAATAAACTCCTTGAGGTATGTACATCTCGATGAGGTTGTTCTATAGGATGTTGGCACACACCAACTGTAGGGCTGTACCTTCGAGAAGATTAGGATCTTCTCGAGGATACAGTGATGTAGTCAACATGTGGCAACACCCTTCTGCATTGATCATCTAGATCTACACACATGGACTTGATCTTAGTTTCTCTCTAGGTCTAGTTAGTAACATGTCTAAGATATGGGGTATCCCCCCTAAGACTCAGGATACCTTGGCACATGGGGTTGACTTAGGTTGACCTAGTATGCTAACTTACCCTAAGTCTTAGTGAGCCTCTCCCTATCATAACGTATGTTGTTAACTCGAACTAGGGTTAAACCTTAGGCAAGTGGACTAACGGAAGTCAGTATAGGACATTATAGATAATAATAGAGTGGGGTGAAGGACGTATTCTAGATTGATGAGTATGCCATCAAGGAATAGTAATATGAACATTATGTTAGAAATATTTGGCCAAAGTATCACAAGTTGGTGGTTTCGTTGTCTTATGTCACCTAATCTAAGGTTCATGATGCGAGATGAATATTGGTACCAAATATGTAAATAGGTTCCTTAGACAGATCACTCAATACCCTAAACAGGGAAAGAGAACCAATTATACGTAGTATACGGAAAATTATTCAATACTTAATGTTAAACATGAATAGATCGGTAGTTTACCGAGTCATGAAATGAATAGATCGGTAGCACACCGAGTCATTACAATTGCATATGGTTATCTGTTATATGAATGGTTGATAAAGAATGTGTGTTCTAAATTATGAATTTAGAACAAAGAACATTATTTTTAAAAAAATCCCTTGTTTCTAAAGTCTTAAAATGGGAATGTTACAACATTCCATCATATCCTTAACCTAATCTTATCTTATAAAAATGTTATTATACATTTAATACAAGTACACTCTAGAGGCTTAATTCCCCTTATCGAATTTATCATGCTCTAGATCTGGCTTATTAATTGACCACATTTTTTATTTTTGATAAATAAAAAAATCCTTAACTTGACAACTCTAACATCAAAACTTTCTCGGCATTAGGGTTTACATACATCAACTTAACACAATCACCTATCTTATGGGTGATGATAAAAAATTCACTCTCTTACATTAAGACCCATTATACTAAGAATAATAATCACTACTCTATATAACCTAATGTTTATTTGATCATTGATTTAAACCCTTACTATCACACACCAATTCATCTCATGAGACTACAACCTAAGTTATATTTCATAGTACCATGTTTTTATTATATCAATATGCTTAATAGTTGTTATATTTGATATATGGTCCCACTATATTCTTATTAGCATAATTTTGCATGCACCATAGAAACCTAGTTAGGAATGTATAATAGTAATACTACAACATATTTCTATAGACAACAAAAATTTACATCCCCCAAGATCATACATGTTCATGACCAAAGATGACTCATTTACAAAAATTCACGATATCGTCCCTTTTAACCACCTTCAATTAATATAGTCACGACACTCACATCTCTAAAGTCTAAAATAATTATTTAATTAATTAGATTAAATAATTTAATTGTTCTCCCTTACACCATGCTAAGTTAACTAAGACACCTCACTATGACACCTCATTTAACCACCTAATCGCCAATAAAACCACTTCCCAAAAAGCACTAACCCATTTCTTAAACTAACTAAAATAACTAAATCTTCCAAAAAAGCCAACCCTCCTTATCCTAACAAAGTTAGTTCATGATTTTTACCCGTTCCACCACCTTAACAACTTCGAATTTATCATATCTTCTTGAAACGGAAGAAAATCATTTGATTTATTAACAAACTAGATTTCTCTAAAATCACTTGGTGATTTACCCGATCACCGGAAATCTATAAATATGTGTCTTCAAACCTCATTTGGGAGCACATATTCTCACGCTTTACATGTGACTTCTATCTCAATTCCAATGTATCAAACATCGAGCACTTCATATCAACTCTTTTCAACTCTACATTTCCTAACGAACGTCGAATCCATCATCAAATTTCTCATTTTCAATGTTCAACCATATTTTTCCATCCATCCATCAAACTGATTCATTCTACAAGGTAATTTATTTGTTTTGTTCATTTTAGATACTAACAACAGGTATGTTTTTGTTTATACATCATTCATATGTTGTTAATTCTCTATTTTCATAAAAATCATAGCTTAACCAATTGTTTTAACTCTATTTTATCAATTATTAGAACTAGTAGCAATCATTAGCGATTTCCTTAATCACCTGTGATTCCCCTGAATTGCTAGAGTCTTGTATTTTTTTTTCTTTTCATTATTTTTACGCCAAATCTAACTAAAATGTGTAGCTTTTTCTTGTTATCTATTGATCCCCTGTCTAGTATGATGTTTTCAGATGGCATTAGGTGGATCTAATCTTCCCACAACTGATTCATTTCCTATTGTTCACCATCTGTTATACTGGGAGTAATACAAATTGCTCCATGATCTTGAACTTTATGCAATACAAGTAGCCCCGTTTGATCGCCTAGAGGCTATCTTTGCCTCCAATCAGCGTATCTAAGAAGCTACCGATGCTTTTTTGGGATGCATATGAAAAGCTTTAAGACTTCAATAAGATCTTGTTCAATATGAGATGGCCCAGAGCTCCTAGACGAGGGCTACTACACCGCTTTGGAGTTTAACACCCACAGTTAGATCAAGCATATCTAGCACTAACACAACATTTTCTCACCTTTACGACACCTAGGAGGAGGATTCTAAATTCTTTGTTGAGGACTACATCTTCATCCCTAATTCTGACCTTACTGAGGAAGAGGAAGAGATAATTGACTCTATAGCATCTAATGTGTCTGAAAACCTCTACACATACCAGGAGTCTGAATTATGGATTTAAATCATGACTAATGTTAGCTATATGTATCTAATCTAAATAAGTGATAATCACAATTCCATCTTAGCATTTTGTAGCACAATCATAAACATTAATAAAAGCATGAGTTTTTATGAAAAGTAATATTATTTTTTCTAAAGCATGATTTGTAGGCTTGTTTATAGGTAAAGAAGCTTTGATCCATTATTTTAAACGGTGCACAAACATACACAATATGCACCTTCTTTGGTATCCTAGAAACCCTGTCATACTAATGTCAAGCTCAATCTTCACCCCTTGAAACAATCAAGAAACCAAAGTTAAAACCATGCTAGACATTCTGGCACGCCTGGTGGGACTTGAATCCCTGTTAATTTCTTCATTTTATCATTAATTTGATTATTGTTTCACTAACTATCAATCGCCATCGATTGGCTTAATCACTCGTGATTGTCCCAATTGCTAGTAATTCCTCTGTTTTGTTTTTCTAATTTCCCATTATCAGCTACTGAGTGTCTTTTTTATTGTTTGTTATTGCTTCTAATCATATTACAGGATTTTTCCTCTCTGGAAATTGTACTTTTGGGCTTCGCTATGAAAATATTTTACAAATTTCTAAAATTAAATTCAAATTGAAAAAAAAGGGAGAGTTCTCATGGTAAGTTCTAAATCCCTCTATTTAACTTCCCGTCTTTCATTCTTGTTTTTTTATCTTCATCAAAACCAACATTTCATTTTGGAATCTTAAAATAAACAATTGCATTCTTCTTGCTTCACATAATCTAATTAGGAGGTAAAATTGGTTACATCCACTTACTCCTCCCTCACACACAACCAAACCACATTCAAAATCAAAAATGCATTCAAACACTTTCCTACCTAGGTGAAACTGATTGGGATTTCATCACCCAATAGGAAACCGACTCGATGTTCTAGACAAGTATAAACACCTACTAATCGGTCTATTTTAGCTCAGCACCCGACTCCCTTATCACAAGGGACCATGAAGTGAGGGGGTAGGCCCCAATATACATGCTCATACCTGTAAATATGATCTGAGTTGGGCCTCACATACCTTTTTTTATATCAAGTACTCTACCCTTAAACATTCCCAAAACTAGCCTTAGATAGCCATTTCTTAGGACCCTCGTGACCCAATTTTACACATTTTACTTTTCATAATTAAGAAAGATAAATACAAATCAACACTCTACTTTATTTTTTTGTTGTTTGTAAATATACCCATCTATTTATCATTCATTTCTCTAAGTTCTTTGTGTGGTTTTTCTTATTATGGTACTCACTAGACAACACGCACATAACCAAATTTTCGAAAACATGTTTATCTCATCATTTGCATTTCAACAACAAGCTTCATTTTACACTACTTCACTTCCTAGAACATTTTCCTCACCTATGCAACCACAAGAATTAATTTATCAAACAAATGCATCCAATCCCTTTTCTGATGCACAAACTTGGAATGAATTAGGGACTGGATATAACAATGAAATAGGACAACAATATTTTCCCTCTCCCCAACAATATCACGGATAAATTCTCTATACACCAGAATCAGAATATTCATATTCTCCCACAATATTTGATCTCCCATTCTATAATGGGGGTGATCATTTTTTTGAAGATATGTTAGATTGGAATCCTATTGCTCTCAATGCCTGCCTGGCAGCAAGAAATGTCCATATTTAACCATTCACACTGTAATTTTTTGTGCATGCTCATAACTCTTCACCCACCATTACACAACTTATTGATCAAAATAAAGACCCTTTTTTCTAACAGTTATATCCCTATACTTCAAGTCAACTTGAAACACCAAACAATAGTCCACCTTATATTTGTATCGGCTCTACTAACCCATTTGATGCATCATATGAACAATAGTTCACCATTCATCATGAGTCATTCGATGTATCCTCATCCCTTGTCTACAAAATTCACATGATATCATCAAAAACACATTTGGTTAGCAATCCACATCCTCACCAAGTCCTTCTATAGGATCCACACCTCCTCTAAGTATTATCACTACATCCTCATCCATTCCTCTAGTCTCCTCACAACTACAAACATCACCGTTGAGTTTTGTCACCCCTTCTACAGTTATGCCTTCCCAATAAGTTACTACTCCCATCCATAACATCACTATGTCCATTCCCACAACAACACCATTGGTTAATACTAGTGTTATTGCTAGTATACACCTCGTTTCACAATACATGCCACAACCATTGACCTCTACACCACAACAAAACATTCCACAATACCATATCCCATAACAAAGTGTTCCATAACAAACACCATCCTTTTCCACTTCAACCATATATTTTCAACAAACACCTACATATTCACAACCTCTTACACATGTATCAATGCCATTACAGTACCAATATGTCCAAACCTCATAGCTTGTCACTTCACAACAAGGCTCTTCATCTCATAAAAACATCCCACAAAGACAACATCTCTTATCGTCAAAACATCCCCCAAAAAATATCCCATATCAACAACACATACCTCAATAATACATACCTCAACAAAACATTCCACAACATCATATCTCGCAACATACCTACCCTATTAGCACCATGTCCCATATCAATGAACATCCCTTGGTATAACATACCCTATCAACAAAACATCCCACGGTAGTACTAAGAATACTCACAACCCAACCGGTCTTTGTATTAACCTAGCTCATTTCTACAACAATTAATACCGACCCTCTTCAGGACCTTCTAAGTCACATATCTAGTTTAGAAGTCACTTCATCAACATCCAAGAAAATTCTCTCTTATGACCAGATTTGCAATGAGCCCATTCATCCTTCTACATCATACAAATTGTATCCACCTCACATGGGAGCTTCCAAAACTTGCTAATTTTTATAGTAAAGAAGACCCTCAACAACACATCTGTACTTTTCGTCATGTGTGCTACCTGATAGCTCATGATCAGGACCTTATGTTGAGGACCTTTCCTATGTCTCTTTCCGGTCCCACATTGGACTAGTACAACAACATTCTATAACATTCCCTCTTCTCTTTTGCATAACTCACACAATTATTCTTAGATCACTTTTCCATCAACATAGCTCATAAAATCACCATTAATGACATGTATGCCATTAAACAATTTGAAGATGAGTCCATCACCAATTTTTCCACCCATTGGAGGGCCACTACTAATCAATTGTCCTTTTTCTACCACATCCAAAGATAATTGAGATCTTTTGTCGCACATGTGCTAAAAATATTTCGTCCACCTTACACATTCAATCATTCCAAACTTTCCATGAGTCTTTTACCATGGCCCGTAAACTAGAATTGCTAGCCCTAGAGGATGGGTCGGTAAAGCTTCACCCTAAGAAACCAAAAATGGAATTTCCACCCAAGTCAACATCAAGCTCGACAAGTCTAAATCATCAACCAACACAATTTTAGTAAAATCTGCTCATAAATAAAATCATACCACTGAATGCATTCATCAACAATGTAATTATACGCCCATATAGCAGAAACTTATGGCACAATTTTCAAAAAAAAAAATCCTCTAACAATATATCACTTCCACCCATCAGACCTATTGACATATCGGTATCAAAACCCATTTGGTACCACGATAATGACTATTGTAAATTCCATAGGGTTAACGGTCATGACATAGAGAGGTGTCACACATTCCGCAATGTGCTTCAGGATTTGATTGAAAAGGGTGACATTCACTTAGACAAACCAAACATACCCCAAACCAGAATCTTGACATATTTAAACAACCTTTCCTGAACCACCCCTCATCTTCTGAATCACCACAAGAAAATGTCATCCACACCATTAATACAATAATAAAAGTTGAGTTTATTCCATGTACCCCATCGTATCACCCAACAAAGTAGAGTCCACAAATTCAACACTAGAAGCTAATGACCTGAAATTGTAGAATCTCCTCTTGCTAAAATCAACATACAAACTACTCCAACACCCATGTCACCCAATGATCCAATACCCACAAAATCAATACCAAAGTTTGATAAACTCACAATTGTGGAACCACCACGTACCACTAAACCGGTTTCCATACCTTCATCAAACATAGTTCCTAAATTCATTCTCACATCCTCGATACAATTACACTAATGCCCTCATCTAGATTTGTAAACATAACTATGGTACCACTCAAAACATTCTTAGCCCAACCACTTCCACCTAAACCAACCAAGGATTGTAGTCATTCTCAACTCGTGAATATAAATAATCTAAAACTCATGAACCATTTGGACTACATTAATCATACTATTCAAACTCCCCTTCCTTCATTAGCATCAACCTCGAAGAATACACCTAGTCCATCCAAAACTTCAAAGGGACCTAACAAACAGGCGTAGTTCAGGTCTTTAGAATTCCTTATTATGATGAAACCTATCATTTCCGTGGCCCCCATCTTTTTGGTCCATCCTTTCATCCAAGGGGAATTCCCACTTTTGGAGACCCTCTTGTCACGTCAAATCCTAGAGGACCCTCCAAACATAACACCATTCCATATTTCAGAGGCCCTCAACATATTCCTTCAGATCAGAATCTCCCATGTAATCCTTCTACCCTCATACCAGTTAACCACCCTATTATTACAAGGGAAAGTCTCATCCATCAAGCCCGTCTTTGTAAGCCCATTTTCCACATCTATCATTCCGCATTGGGTTCCTACGAAATACCCTCACCCTCCATCTCCTATCTAATCCGACTACCCTTTGTAGTCACCACATATACAAAATGTTGGCATAGCAACTAGTTAACATGATGAGATCCTCTCCACTACTAGTTCAAGCTTCTAGTGTCACAGAAAGTTGTACAACTACGATACTATAAAAGGAACAATAACCAGATCATACCAAGCCAAGAACACATGCTAATAAAACACCATGATCAATAAGATGAAATTAATTCGCCATAATAACTTTAAATAAACCTTTGCAAACAAATGAGCAGCAATATCATATATTATTATGGAACTCAATGAAATATAATGAGAATGGGCCTTGCTTATATAGGCAAGGAATAACAATCTAAGAACCAGTCAAGGTCGTAGATCAAGCCATAAATCAAGGAAATAACTAGTCATTAAAGAACTATTCAAGACCATAGATTTAGGAGTGAACTAGACATCAAGGATCTAGTCAATACCATAGATCAAGGAAAGAACTATACCTAACAACTAGATAATATCCCCTAATATCTAAATAAATAAAAATAAATATCCACACACATAAGTGGGTGAGGATAAATATAATAAAGGTAAATAAAGTACCTAGGTGAACATGAGCTAAGGTAAATACCTACTCTAACACCCCCTCAAGTGAAGCTAGGGGCCAAAATAGAAGTGGCATGTCCACAGTATGAGTCCGACAACTAGGCCTGATGAGGTACTCATGTACAATATATCCATGAAGAAATCTCGAACCAAAAGAAGGAAAGAATCTGCTAGAAGGAAAGAGAAAGAAGAAGAAGAAGGAATATGTTCTCACAAACACCCCCAAGAATAACTTCTGAAACCCCAAGCATTCCTTTTGCAACTCAATGTAGAGAGGTGATGCAAAATGCTTCATAAAGATGTTTGCAACCTGTTACTGAGTCGGAATGTACTCCAAGCAAATAACTCCATCCTGAATGTGTTAACGAATGAAGTGGATGTGTATCTTAATATGCTTGGTCTGTTGGTGCCCAACTGGGTTGCGAGAAATGTGAATTACCCTTTGGTTATCACACTAAAATACAATTGTTGAATCCTATGGGAATCCAAACTCTGTTAATAACTATTGAAGCCAAAGAATCTGTTGACTCGATGTAACTGTTGCCTTGTACTCTGCCTCTAAAGATGAAAGTGCAATAGCATGTTGCTTTTTGCACGCCCAAGCAAATGGAGAAGAACCAAGAAAAAAAAGATATCCAGTAGTGAAACCTCTCGTCATCAATAGAACCTACCCAATATGAATCTATATACCCAACCAACTGAGTAGAACCCTTAGTGTAGTGTAGGCCAAAGTGGGAAGTGTCCTACAAATAGAGCAAAATCCTTTTAGCAACCTATCAGTGACTACTATGAGGAGAATGTGAAAACCAAGATAAAATCCCTAATGCAAATGAAATATCAAGGTGAGTATTAGTTAACTACATGAGACTCCCAACTAACCGCCTATACAATGTAGGATCAAAAAGTGGTGTGGTACATGTGTAATTAAGAGTAACTCTAGACTGAAAAGGAGATGGACTTGGCTTGCAATCAGCCATATCAAAGCACCTAAGAAGATCGTGGGTGTACTTTTGCTGACTCAAATTAATCCCTGAATTTTTCAGAGAAATCTACAAACCAAAGAAATAATGCAATAGCCCAAGATCTGTCATGTCAAATTTGTGTAGAAAAAGCCCTCTAAATACTCTAAATGTGGGAATAAGAGCATTTAGTAAGTAATAAATCATCAACATACAAGACAAGTATCACAATATCCTCTCCAACATGCTAGAGATACTTTGTATGATCAGTGGCAATGAACAAAACCAAGTAGATAGAAGAAAAGAATTCATATTCTCATACCAAGCCTGAGGGGCCTATTTGAGACCGTAGAGAGACCTTTGGAGCCTAAAAACAAGAGAATAATCCAGAATAAATCCAGTCGTCCACTCCATGTATATTTCCTCTTGTAGGTCTCCAACTAACAAGGTACTCTTCACATCCATCGGGTATTTGGGACACTCCTATGATTCAGCAATAGCAAGTACATGGTGTACATAATCCATCTTGGCAACGGGTGCAAAAGTCTCAAAGTAATCAATACCTTCAACTTGTGAAAAACCTTTGCAACAAGACAAGCCTTATACTTGTCAATGGACCCATCAGCTACGTATTTGGTTTGGTATACCCACTTACACCTAACCATATTTCTTCCTTTAGGAAGAGATACCAAACTATTTGTCATCACACCACAAGCTCGAACTTTTGGTGTGACGGTAAATTAGGGCCGAGTGACATTAGGAGGCAATCACACCTGGGACTTCCCAAGAGGTCAACCATCCCAGGACTACTCTAGGTCGGGCACGCATAACTTCATGGTATCGGACCTACACAACTTGCCATCACACCGAAGCTTGAATTGGTAATGGAGAGGGATCTCATCGTGTTAACCAGTTGCTACGCCAACACACCCCCACATGATGGATCCATATGTAACCACATGAGCCTTGAGCTCACCATGTATTCACCAAATTAAGCCCAACGACATTAGGAGGAAATGACACTGGGACTTCCCAGGAGGTCACCCATCCCAAAGCACTACTCCAATTCAAGCGCACTTAACTGCCTGGTATTAGAGTTACACAACTTTCCATCACACTAGCAGCTCAAAGTAGTAGTGGAGAGGATCTCATCATGTTAACCAGATGCTACACCAACATTTTGTATATGTGGCAAATTCAAAGGGTAGTCGGATTGGATAGGAAATTTGGAGGGCGAGGGTATTTCATAGAACCCTTTGTGGAATAACAGATGTGGAAATCCCCGTCCATCATCTATTATAATGGCTATAAAACCTTTGTTGCCACCAAGTAAACAACTTAGGAAAAACCATCCACTCCACTTTCTCCCAAGAGGGATAATGGTCTATTATTACCATCTGCATTCAAACCTAAAAGGTGTTACGCTACTATTTTGGAAGATCTCCTTCAAAGGTCACTTATTACATTACCACCTTCTAAGCCATCAGATCGTCATGGATGGAAACCCTCCTAGTATGATTTCAATACCTTTTGTGATTATCATAGGACACAAGGCCATTCTATAGAAGACTACAAGGCCTTTCATCAAATAGTCCAAAAGATTGGTAGTACGCTCTTCCTTCCTTCTCAATCAAATGCAGCATCCACGTCAAAGTCGACCTGTACATCACCTAATGGATTCATTCCAGAAACGTTAATATGTCAGGTCTATGTAGTCCATATCACTACTCATACTCAATATTATGAAAATCATCATCGAGCCTCATAGAAGTAGGACCCTATCCCCATGCTTCCACCTTCTGAGTTACCAACTCCACCTAGTAAATCTAAAGTCTCCATTTCTTTAGCTCTGAAGGGACCAACCAAATGCCAATACCAAAGGTCAAAAGTTATGTATCAACAACCACACCACCTTCCACTTCAATACAAAAATTTATCATTAAACATTTACATCAAACGTCAGTTTGAATGTCACTCTATGAACTAGTCCAAACATCACCTACCCATAAGCAGGCCATGATAGAAGCCCTTCAATCCATCATTATACCTTCTAACGACATAACTTCATTTACAAATTTTGTAGGTGCTCTTAAAGCATCCACCTCTATATCATTTGAACCATTTGAGATACCTTCTCTTAGACCTAGAAGACCATGATTTTCCCCTTTTCATTACCGCTCAAATCAATGACATTTCTATCAAAAGATTCATGATTGATAGTGGCGCAGCCATCAACATTATATCCTCCCTTTCTTTTGACCAGCCTTAGCTACCTAACACAATGGTCACCAAAACTCTAGTCTTACTATGATCCTTCAATGACATAATTGAACCCACATTAGGTACCATTGTCTTACCACTCAAGGTTGGTGTTAAAACCTTACCCGAACTCTTTTACATTATTGAAGGGGAATTTCAATAAAATATGTTATTATGATTCCCTTGGATACGCACCATACATTGTGTCCCTTCCACTCTCCATCAATGTCTTAAATATGAACATGAAGGTCAAACTTACACAATCCCCACTGATCCAAATCCATTAACTGAATATTACATGATGTACCATCCAAATGACATACTTTTACCTAAATCCATGTCCGATTATTCCAATCAAGAATCTACTATCACATCTATACCTTCTTCCAAGCTTCTAGATGATTCCTCTGTCACTGACAGTATAAAATGTCTCACTCTTTAGGAATATCACCTTTTTATGCTCAATTCCATTCCTTCACTAAAAACATATAGTCGTCCTGAGAAGAAACCTATGTACGATCCCGATGTAGGAGATGTTATCTCCTATGGACTAGCATACCTTAAAACAAATCTTGTCTATGGAATACTTGACAATCCAAGTATCTCATCGACTTGTTCACATCATGTAATGTGATTTAAATATCTTGATAACCTCAACTTTACTCATATGTATCTCCATCATTGTGCATGGAAAGGCTTTGGCCTTGGACATTACGAACAAGGAATACATGACCAACCCATCCTACGCACTCTCAAACCATACAATAAAAATGGTCTAGGTTATAGAAAATTTACCCTAGAAATCACTGAGACCATTGCATCTAAACAAGAAACTCCCATATCCATTCTCAAACCAGAATCATCATCATCCATTAGGCACGAGGACTCCATGGATAGAGATGATGTTATACCTATCCTACCCAAAAAAAATTTAATCAATACTATATCCTTCGGACCACTTATCATTCAATCCAAACACTCCACTTTGAATCATTACCACTTATTCATCCGAGAGAAGGTTGAGTAAGACTCACCTGTTATAGATATTCTTCAGTGTCAAGACGATCAAGATATTCTTTCTCACATGGGAACTAAAGAGAATTTTCTTTAGAAGTCTTTACCATCCGAAAAATCATCACTTTTAAACAAATCAACAATCGACATTAACTTTGGAACCTCTCAAGATCCCCACATAGTCAAATTTAGTCAAAGCCTCAATCCACAAGAATTACACGATTTCACAACATTCCTAAAAAATATCATCAAGCCTTTTCTGGTCATATAATTATATGCTCGGGATCAACCCCAACATCGTGGTACATAACATAGTCACATATCTCAACGCTAAGCCAATTAAACAAAAACTCCATAAGATGCATCCCGTATAGCTCTCCTTATCAAGGAAGAGTTGCAGTGCCTCTTAACTATTATCTTCATCATACCTATTGACTATCCACAATGGGTTTCCAATATTTTTCCGTAACTAAAGCCTCGAGAAAATCCGTATTTGACGTGACTTCAAGGACCTTAATCTTGCATGTCCAAAAGATGATTTCCCTCTCTAGAACATAGACCATCTCATCAACCTAACAACAAGCCATGAAATTCTCTCCCTTATGGATGGTTTTTCAAGTTATAATCAAATTATCATTGCACCGATGATCAACACAAAACATATTTTATCACCCCTTGGGGAACCTTTTGTTATCATCTCATGCCTTTCAAACTTAAAAATGTCAAGACAACATACCATAACTCCATGACATACATTTTCCATGACCTTATCCACAAAATTATTGAGGATTACATTGATGAACTCCTCGGAAAGTAAAAATATCAAAAAAACCACCTCGAAGTCCTTGAATCAATCTTAACTTGTCTCATTCAATTTTGCATTTGCCTTAATCCTGCAAAGTTTGTTTCTGGTGTTGTCACCAAAAATATTTTGGTATTTATCATATCTATCCATGGAATTGAAGTCAATCCTACAAAATTAAGGGAAATTATCAAAATTCCTCCAACTTCTAACCTCAAACAATTGCATAGCCTTTAAGGAAAACTATAGTCCATCCTACGATTCATATCACATATTTCGACCATTAACAACCATTTCATCATCTGTTCCAAAAAGATGTCAAGTTCAAGTGGGATTCTAATTACCAAAAGGACTTTCATAAAATCAAACAATATTTTTTATTTCCATCCATCCTCACTCCCTTTGCGTGAAGGGGAACCTTTTTACCTATACATATCCACTTTGGAATGTGCCTTATGGGCTATGCTTGCCCACTTTGATAATCAAGGTTATGGGCGGGGCATGTACTATATTATCCATACGCTTCATGAATATGAGACATGTTATACTGAAACCGAAAAGCTATGTTGTGCATTAAACTTTGCTACTTCAGACTATGACATTATCTTCTTAATCACAAAACATACGTCGTCACTAGTTTTAACCCACTTAAAGCCATGCATGATAAACCTTATCATAATGACCGCATAACTCGATGGATCATGTTAATGAATGAATTTGACTTGGAAATTATACCAAAAAAATCCATTAAAGGTTAGGCCATTATTGATCAACTCGCTAAATAACCTCTTCCAGATAATCAGCCACCTCATGAATACTTCCCTAACGAGTCCATTAATAACATCACTGAATCTGATGATTATAAATTAGATTCCATCCCGTTGAAATGATACTTTTCTTCAATGGTGCTAAATGTAAAGAAGGGAGGATCTGGTTTTATCATCATACCACCCTGGAACATTCCCATCCCATTATCATTCAAGCTCAATTTTGAGTGTACCAATAATATGGCAAAATATGAGGCCTTAATCATGGGTTTAACTATTGTTATTCTCCTAGGTGTCCACGACCTGGAAATCTCTGAGAGATTCACAACTCATCATCAATCTGGTCAAAGGAGAGTTCCAATGTAAAAATGATTTCCTTCAAAAGTATAAGGCCATTTTCGACTTTATCCTAGATGCATTCGACCATTATACCATTCAAACCATCCCATGAGATTCTAGCATGTTTGTATACACTATGGCTTCTCTAGGATCCCTTGTGCCCTTCGAAACGGAAAAATCAAAGGATAAAAATAAGATGTATGTATTCATTCAATAATTAGACCATCCTTCACATAAAAATGAGCTACCTTCCATAAACATCATTGACGAAAATCCATTAGATTTTGGTACACCCAAATATTTTATTATCTTACTGAATCTAAACTCCCACCGATTTTTCACAAGGCACTAAACAATCCTTCCTTCAATGTGTCACTCACTTCATTGTCATAGGAGGTATTCTTTACAAACATAGTTTTGATGGTTTATTATTACATTACCTCAAATCACACGAATCAACCAATGCAATCAGAGAGGTCCACGATGGCATTTGTGGAGGCCATTTCAGTGGCAATGCCATTGCCAAGTGTATCATACGACTAGGATATTATTGGCCCACTATCACCAAAGATCTGCTTTCGCATACATAAAAAGTGTGTTAAGTTTCAACTTCATTCGATCTCATCCACATCCCTAGTCAAGCATTACAACCCGCACAAGACTTGTGGCCTTTCTCTCAATGGGGGTTAGACCTCATTAGTGAAATTAATCCAAAATCATCTCAACAACATCATTCAATCATCACTACAACTGAATATTTTACTAAATGGGTTGAATTTATTCCTTTGACCTCAAAAAATTTTGGGCCCATCATCAATTTCATATATCAGAACATCATATGTTGTTTTGGCATTCCACATAAGCTTATCACAGACAATGGTAAATCCTTCAAAAACAAGGAGGTTAAAAATATTTGTAATACATTTAACATCAAACTAAGCTTCTCATCACCATATTATCCTCAATAAAATGGACAAGTTGAGCCCTCCAATAAAAAGCTTGATAAAATCCTCATGAAAATTGTAAATGATGCAGGCAGGAATTGGCATACTCAATCCCATTCACTTTGTGGGCTTATCAAACCATTATCCGAACACCTACTAGTGTAACACCTTATTCACTCATTTATGTCTCTGAAGCCATCATACCCCTAGAAATTCAAATCCCATCACTCGTGTATCCTTAAAGGATTTCATTCCAGATGAATAATAATGCAAAAGTCATCTTACACAACTAGAATTGTTGGATGAAAATCATCTAACAAGCCTTGAACATCACCAAGTTTATCAACAATGCATTAGTAGAGCATACAACAAACATTTCAAGGAACGTGACTTTAAAATTAGTGACCTGGTACTTAAATAAAATCAAAATGTGACTAAATTAGAGCGAAGTAAACGTGGTAAGTTTTCCCCTAATTGGATTGGTCCCTACATTATTACTCACAAATATGGGTTAGGAGCATATCATCTCGCTTCTCTTGATGGAGAACCTGAACAGGAACCTCTAAATGCTTTGCACTTGTGGCCTTTATCTTTGTTAAATGATTGATTATCATAATAACAATTTTAATAAGATCTTATCAAAATAACAACCTTCCATTTTACTAAGCTTAGAATCATTCCATTACCATTTTTCCTAACATCAATACACATGGCATATGGATGTGTGCCCCTATACATCTATCCCCTCCTTAACAAGAAATTTATTAGCTTCTCACTCTCAAACTTAAAATAAATCCAAAAACACATACGGATTCTTCCTTATTAAAATAGACTGGGTCCTTGAAGGATAGTTATTTGAACATCATATTGTTAAAATTAAAGTAGACTGATCCCTCAAAGGACAACTACCATTTTTAAGTCATGGACCGATCCCTTAAAGGATGGTCATTCAATTGAAATATAAGATGTAGACCATACCCTCAAAGGATGGATACCCATGAAAAAGGATTCCCATTTTGATCAGCCTCTATAAACATATCAAAATCAAAAAGCATCCTAGAAAGCTTCCCGCATTGATCAGCTTTCCCATAGAAAACTTCCCGCATTGATCAATTTTCTTCTCATAAAGAGTTAGGGAATTTATTCCCTCTAAATTTGTCAAAAAGGAGAACCCTTATTCCCTAAAAAGGCATGTATTCATATTTTCCTTTTGTACTTTTTATCCAAGTCCGTCATGATCGAGTGAACTATCCATTGATAGTCTCATTTAGTATTTTGAAGGGCTACAAGTGCAAGCATTATCAAAACCCATTACACGCATATTATTCAATGGGGCATTTTTTCCACTTTTACTTCATTTTATTTAAATCACATTTTAATCTAATATATTTTGGTTAGGTCACATTTCCTGAAGGATAGTTTAACATCAAGACTCATAATCAAAAACATAAACATTAGTATATCCAACACATATTTCATACAACATAAACATCATAAACATTATAGCAATCACAAGAATCATAATCATCATCATATATAAAATCAAATAACCATATCACATCAAGGGCTTCTCTAAGCCTATCAACACAAGAACTAAAATCATCACCATCATATATATATATATATATATCAAAGTCCACTATCCATACAATCAAAATAATGTCATACATAGGAAAAAGGGCTTCTATGAGCCTACAATCAAACTGTAAAATCCATCAAACTAGGATCGAGAGTGCCTCCCACTATAGGACCACCACTAGTGGCTCCTCCTGCACCATCATCTCCTCTCGGTAGTCTCCAAGATGGGTGCCCCACACTCACCGCACTATCACTGGGCCTAGCTACCTGTTGTGGCACCCCCTTGGGCAGCTATGTAGTCAACATATAAAGTGGCATTGGGGTAGTTCTTGATGATCATATCTACATAATAGTCCCTCTCCGCTCTCACAGCCTCATAATGGGACACCGCAATCATACCAGAAGGTGTTGTAAATTATCTCTCTCTCTCTAACCAACATTGATAGCTTCGTGCCAGAAATAGAAGGCCCCGTGATCCCCAAGGCCTTCCTGAAATTATCTCTCTGACTCTTGTACATGTCTCTATCAGAAGATACATGTACAAGTTGTTCCTAGATCCCATCACGCTCTATGATCAAACCATCTCTCTCTCTAATAAGAGTATCTCACACTCCCACTAAGTCATCTTGCTCTCTACGAGTGGCATATCTCTCTACCTCCACTACGGCCTTCTCGGTCATCACTATAGCAATATCTAGAGCTACAAAGCAACATCAGTCTCAACCCTCTCCTCATCAACCTCACCACCCATTTGGGTAGTATTTGGCTCTAAAAAAACATGTTTAATCACTCTTTGACAAGTCATTGTTGTGTATAGTGTAAAAATGATAAATAAACAATACATTTGGGTATTTATACCCAAATTTTTCCATGACCCAATCGCTAGCGATTGAGGAAATCATCAATGATTTTCCCAATCATCGATGATTCCCTTGTTTTAGACTTCCATGTCTACATTTCCCAAGAACATGTCATTCTACCCTTTGCACAAGTGTGTCATGATTTTTAGAAAGGTATTATCCCTCAGGATATTTTATTACAAAAACATAGTCACAACATCGGGACTTGCCATACATCTATGGGAGATGAGCCCTTTGGCCCCCATCACTTGGTTTTCCCACTCAAAAGCTTTACCTAGTTAGGGTCATATGTCTATAGGTATCGGGCCCTTTGGCTGCCATATTAATTGATTCTCCAACATTTCACTTTCCATCCCCATAGTTGGAGCAAGACTTTTTAAAAACACAACACACTGGTGATCACTGTATTGCACTACAACAAACTCACCCATGTCAACACAATTCTTCTTCATCATTTTTGTCTAGAAAATTGTCAAAAATTGCCATACAAAAAGGGGCAAATGTAGACACCAAAAATTTACATCCCCTAAGCTCAGACATGTTCATAACCAAATACAACTCATTTACAACACTTCATGATATCGTCCCTCTTAACCACCTTCAATTAATACTAGTCACGACCCTCACATCTCTAAAGTATAAAATAATTATTTAATTAATTAGATTAAATAAGTTAGTTATTCCCCTTACACCTCACTACGTTAACTAAGACACCTCACTATGACACCTCATTTAACCACCTAACCGCCTCTAAAACCACTTCCCAAAAAGCACTAACCCATTTCCTAAACTAACTAAACTAACTAAATATTCCAAAAAATCTAACCCCCTTATCCTAACGAAGTTAGTTCGTGCTTTTACCCGCATTACCACCTTGAAAATTTCAAATTTATCATATCTTGTTCAAAATGGAAGAAAATCATTTGATTTATTAACCAAACTAGATTTCCCCAAAATCATTGATGATTTACTTGATCGTCAATGATCTATAAATGTCTTTTCAAACCTCATTTGGGATCATAGATTCTCGGACTTTTGCAAGTGCATTTTTTCTCAATTCCAACCTCTCGGACATCCAAGCACTTCATATCAACTCTTTCTAACTCTACACTACCCAAAGGACGTCGAATCCATCGTCAAATTGCTCATTTTCAGTGTTCAACCATCTTTTTCAATCCATCCATCAAACCAATTCGCTTCTGCAAGGTCATTTATTTGTTTTGTTCATTTTAGATACTAGCCAAAGGTACATTTTTTTATACATCATTAATATTTTATTAATGCTCTCTTTTCATCAAAATTCATAGTTTAATCAATTATTTTAACTTTTTTAATCAATGTTAGAACTAGCAGTGAATCGCTAGAATTGCCTTAATCACCTGTGATTCCCCCGAATCGCTAGAGATTCTTGTATTCTTTTATTTTTCATTATTTTATGTTGAGCAAATAGAGTATGACACTAAGGAGAGGGCACAAAGAATATTTACATGTAGGAATAAGTCACATTTGAAGGCGCGGAAGGATAGGAAAGGAAACACACGCCAGACAAGCTGATTTGGGGACTTAGTTGTTTTCATGGTTACGAGATATTTTTGGAGATAGCGTGTAGAGTACACATGAGGATGGAGAATTTCACAACACGCAAATGCTATTTTGGGATGAGCATTTGATGAGTGTCATGCACAAGTTAAAGATAATAATAGGATTACTATTGTTAATTAATTGTAGGAGATATATTATTAGCGCACTTGCATGTGTGCCTATTATTGTAAAGGTGCATGGCTATTTTCAACATGTGAATTATTTTAGGAAGTGCGTAAATAGTTAAAGGAAAAGTCCCGCCCTTATAAATATGGATTAAACTATGTAGTTTGATATACAGAGACAATGTGTATGACTTTTTATAGAGTTATGCGGCAGATCTAATGCACACATAAACTTATGATACTATTTATTGTAAGAAGATTTTGTATTTACTGTGTTTAATATAATGGAGTGTATTGGCTAGATAATGGTGTTAAACATAATTGTAACTGGTTCTTGTATGGTTAATCTTATCATTGTTATTATTTAATTCATGATTCTTTAAGATCTAGATCTAGTTATGCTCTGTGGAATGTTTATGCTATTTATGGATCGAATGCATTATATCTTCATCACGTTAACATCCTACACAAGAAAATCTAAGGAGGGTCCTGGTACCTTTGTGTGCTTTGGGTGAGGGCTCAGCTCAAGCTCGGTGATGTGCTAGCACGCATGGGTTATTCATGTTAAATTATAGGCTACATCATTAGTTACGTTGTCGAGACCTCTTTTTCAGTTGTTTTCAGGATGGTTCGCGATGAAGACATATCGGTTAACCCTAGCAAGTGTTGAGGAGTGGATAAAAGATCTAGAATAAGAGTACACATGGAGGTCAGTACTAGATCTGAGTTTGATGCACACGCATGGGTGGAACAGAATCTGTATGACTATTTGTATGAGATCTTCTTTGTTATTTTCCTAGTAGAACTATACAAGTGGCTAGTTTCTTATGCATCTAAATAGAATTGGAGGTATCACACACTTGTCTAGATGCAGGAAGAATTTTAGGCCTTATATGATGTTAATCTGATTTGGACACGTGTTGTGGATACTTGGTTCCATGGTGTTTTGAATATATATATTCTGGAGTACTCAATTTCCACTTATTCTTTCCCAGAGGTAGCTGAGTTCAAATTTTTATAGTATCCCAGGGAACTTACTTGTAAAGCATTCCACTGGTGATCAAGATCTAGATGGTGACCCTGAACTTGGAAGAAAAACTAATGGCTAGCTAAACCCCACCACGCATGGAGGAGGGGAGCGGAGTTTGGTGAAATATGGTAGAGCTAGCGGTAGAGAAATGCAGAGAGAATAAATTCGGGCTTAAGTACAATGAGAAGTGCGAGAGGGAGATAGATAAGCAACATGACATTACAGAGAAGATGGCATTAAAGAGAGAGATTGCTCATGAAGGATTTGGATCTCACATAGAAGGCATGGATCCGGTGCACCAGAACTCCCCATTTGGTAAAGCATGATAGGGAACCCTCCTTGGCCTCATACAAGAGTGCGCTAGCAAAGACAACTGGGCCACAAGCGTGCATCTAAATCTACCTGGAAACCTAGCCCTTGCACTTGGTTTTCCAATATCTAGTACATCCAATAGTACACAAATTAATTTGGGCATTAGAGAAGTAGGGGTAAGTCATATAGCAAGTACATCTATGGCGGAGTCGAGACATCTTCATTGTTGTTTGGATGTACCTTTTCAAGTGCATCATCAATATAGAATTCGAGCGCGCAGAATGTTGGACTCACTTTTGGGAGTAGTACCACCACACAGACTGTAGGAGTTTAGTTTAGTACTACTATTGGGACACGGGAAGTACATGTTTCGGTCGATTTTGGCTACATGTGGTGGATCGGGGTATAGGTGGCTCTAGTTTCAGTGGATGCGGTGGTTCTAGACGTAGAGGTAACACAAGAGGTTACGGATCAGGTGGGCAGGGTCCACACCAACCCTAGAATATTTACATAGATATTTCTCTCCATATTCTAAAATATAGGGGCATAGGGGATGTTCGAACACGTACACATGTGTAAGATACTATGGTGTTCAAAAGGGATCACGACTTCTAAGCTCAAGGCAAGTCAATTTGTAACTACATTACATGGATGTGCACACAGTTGGTACAGGAAGTTTGACCCAGATCAAACTTACATAGATTATGCAGCATTAAAAGATACATTCCTTAAAGAGTTCTATATCTCTAAATTTGAGTAGAAGAGTTTAAGTGCACTCAAGGATATTAAGAAAGGAATTCTTGAGAGTTTCCAGGGAGTATGATGCCCATTTCAAAACTTTGTTATCTAAGCTTTCTTATGATATTCATGTAAGACAACATGCACAATGGTTTGTTAGAGGAATGATCACACCTTTTAGAATGGTGATGTCACATAAGACATACATTGATCTGTGTGAATCACTTGAGGCAGCTTTACGCGTTGAGGAAATTGGAAGTATATATAGTGGATTCATCCCATTATTGGAAGCACAAATTACATCTATGGAAAAATAGTTGGAGAAGCAATTGGTGAATTCAGACACATGACACACATGCGGGATTTGGTGTATAGACTATGAAGTAGAAGGTTACAACAAGGATATTTTTCCTCGTAGGTCGGTGCGTTCGTTATTGCTAGACTATGAGATATGTCACCTGAACCATGATGTCAGTCGTTGCCCATTATTACAATGTGCGAGAAGGAAGAATATATCCTATTATTGTAACATTTTATTGGTCCACGACTCACGATAAAGAATACTATAGTTTTATTGGTCATATACATGACGCTATTTATAGATATTGGTGTGCAATAGATAGGAGTATCAGATAACTCTAAGGGTAAAGGTGAGCACCAGGATTGGAATCATAATCAAGTGCACTATGATCGAAATGAGGGGCGCTATGAAGGAGGATGTGGCAAAGGTCGAGGATACTGTGGTGGATTCATAGGTCGAGGCTGTGGTGGTGGATGAAGTGATTTCCCCCGCGGAACATTCTTTACATGCGGATCACCTGACCACTATAGGCATGAATGTCCTCATAATATTACATGTTCTTTATGTGGGAAGAATCATAGCTATGAGGAATTCTCGGATCTATATGAGCATCTTAACAATCAACATAAATAGGAGAACAAATGCGCATAGATGGTTAGGATACAACGCACTATGGAAAATTATTGGATGCCAAAGTTGGTACCAGAACCTGAGGTATTACCTATGAAGATTACTACACACATTGAAGCTACGTGCATTAGAGAAGTGTTACAACAAAAGCCTACCATCACTAAGGAGGACATTTTGCATTCAAGGTATCTAGATCCTATACACTAGAAGGAGGTTTATCAGGAGACCATGGAGGTACTCAAAACCTTCAAGGGGAATACAATGTTTGAAGGAGAAATCACGAAAGATAGAATAAAAGAAGGTAGTAAATACGGTTCAGTCAAATATTGATGACTTGAAGGAGGTATGCAAAATGTTGCACCAGGAGAATATCATTCCATTACTAGGGAGTTGGCTAAAGGGAAACACTGTACATGAATATTGAGAATGGATGTCAGATCTGCATGCAAATCTTCCCCCTCATAGCTTAGATTACGACAAGGAAATCACTCTGAATGTTGTAGTGGATGGATGGCTCTTGAGTAATATATTGATTGACATAGGCATGGAGGTAAATGTGCTTACTTTAGATGCATGGGTACAAATGGGGAGACCTCCATTGCAGCCATCTTCTAATGTATTGTTTATGGCTAATCAAACTAAGGCCACTCCTATTGGAGTTTTAAAATATGCATCCATTACTATACAAGGGGCCAAGTTCACTGGGGATTTTGAGGTTTTAGCACTTGCAAAATCAAACAGTTTCCTAGCTCTGCTTGGGTGCCCTTGGTGTTATGCAAATAATGTTGATCTTCGGTTCAACAAAGGATATATAAGTTTTGAGAACAAGGAGGAAAGATTTATTATTCCTTTAATGGATGGGAAATCTACACCCTATATTGAGCCTTTGAGTGAAGAAGATCTGAATAGGATTTATGTATGCACCATTCGAGACCCAGAAGTACTCGAGCCATCTAAGGAAGGAATCCTCCAGTGGGAAGATGCACAGTCTATTAGTGATACCACAAGTATTACTTTTAATAATTGGGCTCATGGCACTTATGAGATGGTTGGGTGTGAAGTAAGAAGCACATTTGCATGGAAAATCACACCTCATTACATTAGGAGGATAGGTAACACTGCGTTACCTTGGTACCTGGAGAGGGAGACCTTGCAGTATTCCTACATTCCATGGAGGAATAGTGGATAGACCAATTTTAAAGAATAAATATATATACCCTACGCGGGATAGTAGCGCACTGGTGGGTGGTTCATAGGGATAATATTTTAAAATGGAATGAATTCAAATTTTCTCTAACAACTCGATTTTCTAGGAGCAATGCACCTACTCAAATATGCACATGTCATGGTAATCAACCTATTTAGTACCATGTTTAATAGTGTTAGAGGCTGCGGGACAGAGGGGCGGGAAGCTTTACCGCCTCGCTATGGGTGCAAAAATTTATTCCACTTTACAAGGTTGTGCATGCGCAGTACGTATATGCGGAGATACATAGAGAGATTGGAAATTGGTAGGATTTGATTGTAGGAATGGTCCATACTTTTGATTGCTTCTCTACTAAATTTCCAGTAGAAGAGGCATTAAGGATTATAAAGCATTTAACTATGGGATAGAATGCAAAGGAAGAACTTGGTAAGGAGTTATTTGAGGAGAATGACTCGGGAGTGTGCTTTGATAAAGAAGAAAAGCAGATGTCACGCTTCTTAAGCGTGCTTGCTTTGAGAAATAAAAAGGAAAGATGGTCTACATAGTGGATGATGAAGAAGTGGAAAATATGGATATAGATCATTCGGCGAGTGCGTGCGAGGTTTTGGATAGTACGGATAATAATGTGCATGCCTATCATGAACCCATGAAGATGAGAAAAAGTGAATATCGGTATGGATGTTAAACCTAAGGAGGTAATAATTGGGCATTATTGGTTCGACTCGTAAGTGGAAAAAATCATTAAGTTACTACGTGATTTTAGGAATTATTTCTAGGGGCTACCATGAATTAAAAGGAGTGCATTAATCATTAGGAGAGATGAATAGTAAGCTTAAGGAAGGTACTTGCCCAATCGGGAAAATACCTTACGAATGAACCCTAACCTACGTGTAAAGGTTAAGGAAGAAATTGACAAGATGTTGAAGCCTAGCATCATCAAACCCCGAGAAGAATCAGAGTGGGTTAGCCCCATGGTCATTAGTATAAAGAAATATGGTTGGATTAGGATTTGTGTTGATTACAAACAAATTAATGTTGCATGTGTGATTGATCCCTTTCCTAAACCTTTCAGAGAGGAGATACTAGAAGGTGTTGCATGGCGCAAAATCTATTCTTTTACAGATGGATTCTTTGGGTATCATTAGGTTAGGATTACAGAGGAGGATCAAGAGAAAACAACTTTCACCATTAAATGGGGAAGTTTTGCATATAGTGTGATGCCCTTTGGTCTGAAAAATATGCCTGTTGTATTTTTGCACATAGTTTTTCAAGCATTCCAGGATTTTATTCACATTTTCTTACAAGTTTACTTAGATGATTGGACGGTGTATAGACTTGTTAAGGATCACTGTGACAATTTGCACTTAATGTTTGAAATATGTAGACAATTAAGCATCTATTTAAACATAAATAAGTGTGTGTTTTCTACACCTTTTGTCACTTTTTTAGGGCACATCATCTACAAGGAAGGTTTGTTAGTAGATCCACTAAGGTTGTAGTTATTGTAGGCTTGGAAGAGCCTACTAGTTAGAGTGAGGTGCGCAGATTCTTGGGTCACACTGGGTATTATAGAAAATTTATCAAATGATATGCTAAGATTTCCGCACCCTTGGAAGAGTTACTAAAGGGAAAAGGGACATTTTATTAGGGAGAACCGTAGCAATGCACATTTGAGGCATTAAAGGAAAGACTTACTACAACACCTATTCTGTGTTTTCCCTCATGGAACCAACCGTTTCATGTACATGTGGACACCTCGCACATGACCATTTTCATGGTGTTAGCTTATCATAAAGAAGGTATTATACATCATCCTATCTATTTTACTAGAAGAAAGTATAATCTGCATAGCATAATTATACAAGTATTGAGCGCAAATCCTTGTCCATGATCTATGCACTGCATAAATTCAGACAATACCTGCTAGAAACACCATTTGTATTTTACACCAATCACATGGCATTGAAATACTTGGTAAACAAGCTCATTTTATAGGGGCACATATGTCAATGGGTGCTCTTGTTCCAAGAATTTGATTTCACAGTTGTGGTAAAACTAGGTAAAAGTAATTCTGGCCCAGACCATTTATCAAGAATATAGTCAGGGGAGGACGCCTTGAGACAATTAAAGATATAATGTGTCGAATGCATAGTTGTATAGGTTACAACACGTGTCTTCGGAATTGGAGGATATTGTTATCTTTTTACGTACAAGTATGGTACTCAAAGGAATGAAATCCTTCGGGAAGACGCAACTTGCAATTCATGCGGCACCTTTTATGTTGATTAGTGGTGACCTATACAAGTTAGGTTGAGATGAAGTATTGCGTCGGTGTGTACTAGAGCACGAGTGCATGGATATCATGGAAGAGGCTCATGGTGGTATTGCAGGTGGGCACTATGTAGGTGATGCCACTACGCGCAAGATTCTACTCATTGGATTATGGTGGGAGACCCTTTATAAATATTATAAAGCATATTATAAGGCGTGTGATCACTATCAATGCCTTGGTAAACTGGGCAAAGAGATGAAATTCCTTTAAGACCTATTCCTAGTGCAGAGCCATTTGAGAAATGGGTTATAGACTTTGTGGGTCCTATTTCACCAGCCATGCGTAGAATTAGATCACGCTACATCATCACTTACACATATTATCTTACAAGGTGGGAAGAAGTAGCACCTACTAAGGGTCATCGAGTTGGTGACTAGATATTTCTTTTGTGACTCTAGTTCCAATGTCTTCATCACCCCTTTGACAAGAATCTTGGCTTTGGACCAGTCCATATGAATTTCCCCACCAACTTCTTTACAAAATCTCCTCCCTAGCAATATCTTGTATGCTGCTAGAATATCAACTACGAGAATAGTTATTTTTACCCTTTTCTCAGGAAATGCCATGAATGCAAAATGCACATCCTTAATCTGACCAATCAATGGTACCTACTTGGTTTCCATGGAGCATCATCTTCCAAAAGGTTTAGTAAGTGTGAGGCCCAAAGCATCAAAGCAACCTTTCTTTGGCATAACATTATCGAAGCTCGAATCAATTATACAATTACTTAGTTTATGACCGGTGATCGGGAGAGATAGGTAAAAAGGTTCAATTTTCCCTAATGTGGAAGTCGAGGCAACGTTTACGTGAGACGTAGGAGGCATGGGAAGAATTCCTTTCAGGGAAATATTAGGAGGGATGGTAGCACGGCTTTGGATATACTTAGTTAATATTATAAGCTACTCTAGGTTGGGTGAAGGTACTCAAACTTGCAGACATCTAGATCTTGGTCTTTTTGGTGTGATCAACTATATCGAATGCGACCAAGGGTTACACTAATGAAGGAATGAGTCCTTTGTTTCATGTTTGTAGGGGAGGATTCTTGGTCTTTATGGGGTGGAGGAAGGCTAGATTAGAGGAGAAATGGGGGAAAAGATTTCTTTACAAAAGGTTTAACAGGAGGTTGAGTAGGAAGGGGATTACCTCTTTTAACGATCGTTGGAGGAGGAGTTACCACAACCTTTTCCTTTTGTTTTTTAGCAGCAACCTTTACTTCTTTTCCTTGTGAGCGAGTGAAAATTATGTATGATTGTCTACTTGCATACCCTTGGGTACCCTCTTCTTCATCAGATTCCTCATCTTCAAATTCCATATACCCAATAGTAGAGTTGCTAGTTGGTTCACCGACATCTTGATCATCTTCGCCTTGCGATGAAGGTTCTTTGTAATTTGGATCATCTTCTTGATTTCAACCAAAGCATTAACCGGAGGGGCTTCAATTGCTAACCTTAGAGAAGTAGCAGGAAAACGCGGCCTTTGGGGGGCATTGTTGGGAGTGAAGTTCCTCCGTGGGATATCCCGTACGGAGTGGTAGATGATGTTTGAGTCAATTGCTTCTTTAATGAAAGCAATTCGTTTGCCATCTTCTAGAATGCTGGATCTGATGAGGTAGCCTAATAAGAAGTTGAGGCCTTTTATTTTGATGGTTTCCATCTTAACTCACCGGATATAAGGAGGTTGTCTTCTATCCGAATGGTCGTAACTTGAGTAAGAGCCAAGGTGGGTATCTGTTCCTGTAAAATTAAGAAACTTACTTTCAAACTCATTGCGTTCAAGAAGAAACACTTTTGATTCTCTAATGTCAAAGCATGATGGCAAGCAACACACGGTTGATCGCTGAATTGAATCGAGTGATAAAACCACTCATGGTTTCATTGGTCTTCTTCTTCATGTGAGTGATTTGTGATAATAATGCAAATGCATCTTCTAAAGGTTTGTATCTGTCTTCAAATGCAGTCTGCAATGTGGCCCAATTGGTGATGGATCTAGCTGGCAAGTGCTAGAACCATTCTGCTGCAGCCTTTGCAAGGTCTCTAGAAAGAGACGTATTGATACATCCTCATGAATCACGTCCAGAATGCTACATGACATAATAAACGCAACTATATGTGCGTCCGTGCTTTGATTTCCACTCTCATCAAATTTTGGGAAATATTTTTGATTTCCGTGAGGGAGGGGGTTGATTGGATGTGGCAGTGCTAGAGGGCCCATGGTGTTTCCCCATGGTACAAGTAGCTTTGCTTACATTTGAAAAGTAGGAAAAATAACGCGAGTAGGGAGTGTGGTTCCACTTCGCAAAACAATAGTACAAGTTGATGTCAAGGCACCCTGTGAAATCTGGCTCTTTCATGGAGGTGAGGCACTTCTTGCTGATTGATCCGCTGAGCTCAGTGATGTGAATCATGCTAGAGTGATACTGAAATTGTGCCTTCAAAGTAGATCAAAATTGGATCAACTTCCCCATGAGCTCTTCTGCTACGAGTAAATGGTTCACTCGCCAGTAAGTATCCGTTCAGATCTGCAACAATCAGGAGCATATTTACAACAATATTTTTGTTTATACTTGCTGATTTTATTATTTTTCTAGCAAAATTAGTAGCATGTGCTTTCTTCAATATTTAATTTTACCCTCTTAAATAACAACCAATTGTCGTTTTTAGTGGGTCAATTTAGTAGGCTGATTTTGGATCTTTGACCTGAATTTTGCAAGGTTTTGAAAATAACATAAAATGTCAGAATCTCATATCTACTGAAATATACAAGTTTTTGTAAAAACTCAATGAACTAAAAGTTTCTATCTGGTCCAGATCTATGGATTTTCATAAGGAAATTTTCAGTTTTGATCACTTATGCAAAAATTTTGATTTTCAACAAAGGGTTAAAATTTGCAATCTGGTAGTGATTTTTACAGTTTTTTAGTTATTTCCTTAGTTCGATCCCAGTAGAGTCGCCAAAAATGTTGGTTCAAAATTCTATCGGTTAGGCAGGTCATGGGAAATAGGCCAACAATGTGCAGGGCATAGCCCCTCTTTGAGATAGCAAAGTGAAACTGGTTTATTGCTAATCTATCAAGTAGGAATCTGTGTAAATCTACACTATTCTAACTTCGGGGTTTGGGATCTCATCCTAGTAGAGGTAGTTCCAACAACGAACAGAAAGGTAGGAGGGAAGGAATAGAGGAGAGTAGATCTGAAGGAAGAAAAGAAAAGAATTCCAAGACGGAAAGGTCAGAAGGTTTATGCTTTGAGTCAAGAGTAAATAGAGCCAAACTTACTTGCATAAATAATTAAAGCAATACCGATGAATAGATGACAATAGTAGGAATGAATCTAACAAAATAAAAACATAGATCTAACTTAAGAAAGATATAATGCAAATAACACGCACATTAAGCACAAAGTCTGAATATGTGTATTAATATTTCTTCTGTTGCAAGAAAACACAAAGTCTTTCTCTCCTCACTTCTCTTTTCATACAAAAAATGTTCACCCTAGAACACAACAAGTATTCTAGTATTTATAGAAGGAGAGGAGGAAAGAAGACAAAAGCAAACCCACTACTTACAAAATATCTTACAAGATATTTACAAAAGATCTAGAAAATATCTAAAAAGTCAATAGTTGACTTGGGCAAGTTTTTGGATGGCAACATCCCATGGTGCAACATGGATGAGGTCATCATGTATGCCAACATGATTTTTAAATATTTTACAAAAATGATCAACGCATTCTAGAAAGGAGAAACTACTCCTCATCATCCCTCTGCTCAAACTTGGTGTCTTGCTTTTGATCAGGAGAGTCGATGTGACACTGCGCTCGATATTCTACAAACTTGTTGATCATTTCTTGAAGTTGATCATGGTTGGGACCATTAAAATGGTCATGAATGACTTCATAAGTTTCTTTCTCGTTCTTGAGCTTGTCAGGTAACTCGGTGAAATTTTTACATGCATCGATTAAAAAGCCAATGAAATCGTGGCAGGCCAAGAGGTTATTGATTGACTCTCGGTCGAAAGTGACCTCTAGTGCCAAACCTTGAGTGATGATAGCCTTGAAATGCTAGAATGTATCATCTGCTTCCCTCAAGTTATATGATTCACTGAGCATCCTTGGAGCCATTTTTGCAACTATCTGCTCCATGTTGTATCATGCTTCTGGGCTTCATCTTTGACTTTATCGATTCTCTCAAGATATATTCCATCTGATCAACCCGGTAATCTAATGTAGTGAGAGCCTTATTATGTGCATGCGGGTGATTGATAACACCGACATTCAATAGGTCATCAATTGAGTAGTTAACCATTGCTTGGAATGTTTCTTGCTACAACCTGGCATTATCCAACTCTTGAATAGGGAACTTGCTACTGCTTGTAGCTCCTTATTTTCTTGAGTTATATCCTGATAGAGCAATGTAAACTTCCCAAGCACTTCCTCACCATCTCTAAGGATCCGCTCGATCCAGGATGATATTGTTGTGCCTTGTTCACCAATCTTAACATATTCATTTATTTTCTCCTGACTGGGAACTTGAATGGGTTTGGCGGCAGTCACAGGAGGAGCATTGCCCATTTTCTGCAATGCTTGTAGGAGATGTTTGTTTTGTTCTTTGAGTATCCTTTTCTCCTCTTTTTCCTCTTGGAGCTTCTTGCAAAGAGCATCCACAGCAGACAAGGCTTCCCCTTGCAGGCTTTCAGATGAGGTCCCCATTGTGACTTGAGTCACCATGAAGTCTGTGGGAGACAGATCTTCTTTTCTCTTGGTGGGATCCGGGAAAGCTATCTCCATGACTCTCTCTCTGAAGTGCCTTTAGAAAAGTGAGTTATCACTTTCGATTCTTAGTTCCCTTCTTCAGAATAACGGAGAAATCCATGGCTGCAATGGGAAATTTTCTCTTATTCTGACTCAGATGGTCGAAATCCAACCAGGACTTATGGGAGTGGGAGCGGAGGAAGAAGAAGAAATGGGAGTGAGAGGGGGAGCAACTGTAGAGGCCTCAGGGAAGTGTGTTGAAACACTCGGTGGTGGCATTGATAGGGAGTCCAACACACCGATGCTTATGGGGCCTGGAGTTACTAATGGAGAAGAGAAGGACGTGGAAATGGAAGGGATCTTCATCAGGATTGAGGAAATATTGGGTGATAGATCCGTGAGAGAGGAGAAGATGGAAGAGGTGGGAGATGGAAGGGAGGAAGGGAGAGGAGAAGACACATCCATAGGAATAGATGCTTGAATGACAAGAGGAGAAGGAGGAGCAGAAGAAGGAACATTGGGTACCTCAGTAGTTGCAGTTGTGATAACATCCCGAGGTGGATGTATCTGTTGAAACATCTGTTGTTTCTTCATCACCTGGAGACACCAGGTTGACTACTTGCTTCTCAGAAGTAGGAGGAAGGCCTTCAGGAGTTTCTTCTTATCTGCTTGGTTCTCCCACCTTGTCTTTTCCTTTTCCTTTCGACACATGGACCGGCCTTAGAGGTGCACTACCTGAAGGAGAAGTTGTGAATTCAACTCCGAGGTATGTAAGGCCATTCTGATTGCACCAATGTTCGGTGTGCTGCAATATGGGTTTGACCCTTTCTTGAATGGTCTTTAGTGCTTTAGCTGTTGATATTCTCGAATGGCCAGTTGTCCCCATCTGTGTCAATGTAAACCTGATCAATTTCTTGATCAGTCTCTTTGAATTTCTTTGGGACAATGGCAACACCATAGTGGATGATCTCCTCCAGAGCCATTCGGGAGTGATCCTTCGCCTAATGTCTATCTCATGGGTTAGGTCTATCCAAATGTCCTTGATCTCGGGAACATGAATGGGATCAATTTTTGCCTTCAGGAGGCAACTCCGATAGTCAAAGGTTGGCCTTACTGGGAAGTTGTGCTTTAAATTCAACAGCTCTAGCTCAACATACATCTCCGTGCTTTAGCAAGTGTAGGGCAGGTGTATCGGCCAACTGTAAGGGGGAATGGAGTTCCTCCTTTCTTTCTCTTCATACACTTTTCATGATAAGTGATTAACTGCCTTGACAATTCCAGGAGGACCAGCTTGATCCACCTGTAAACCTTGGCAGCTTCGTTGGTTCTCCCTCAAAATTCACAGCTCTGAGGTATGTGAATGTGGGGAATTGTGTGAACAATGCTCCCCATTTCTTTGTAGCAGCAATCACACTCGGGCTGGTTTGATTGTGTCTCATGTTTGGTCTCAACAAACAAAATACCTCATAGAAGAAGGCATCATTTATTTTAGAGAACTAGGAGATGCTGGCTTTGAGCCTTAGCTCTAGGTAGAACTCGTATATCTTGACTTGGGGCCATACCCCATTTCAAGTTAACCCTACGAAATCCCTTTCTGACGCAACAATGTATACAACGTAGGAATTCATGTAGAACTTCCCAATTGTTAGAACTTGTTGAAGCTCTTTGTGAGATGGTGTCACTTATGATTTTACCCCAGCTGAAGCGTTGATCAGGTGCATTCTTGCTCATATTCTCTAGGTATCTCAGCATCCACTTGTGGAAATAATGGGCATCAGGGAGCCCAAATACTGTTCAAGAACGTGATTGTATCACTCAATTCTTCATTAAAATCACTACAGTGGATGGTTTGTGGCCATCTAGTCACCGGCTTCTTGTTCTTCAGATAGAGTTCATTCATCATCTACATGCACTGATCTTCATTATCATCCCATGCCTTCTTGCAGTCTTCAATACTTATTTCCACATAGTGCCGGTGATGAGGAATGCCCAGGATCATCTCAAAGTGACGAGCTGTGAGGTTTATGATTGTCTCATGTTCTTTATTTTCGACACATCTAGTGTCTTTGTTATAACATCAAGCAATCAACATGATGAACTCATTATTTACGGCACTCACCGGAAGCCCAGCTGTAAAGTGTAATCCACCGCACTGGGTAAGTGCAGGAAGTTGATGGACAAATATAGGGTCATCCATGGACATCATATTGCAAATAACAACATAATATCAACTTGTAGGGATTATTAGCAATACATACACTCAAAATTAGACAAAATTATATTAATATGAATTGTAGAATCTAGAATCTAGTTTCTAAAATACTAATTTTTGAAAAAATGGACAATATTAGCTATATTAAACACTCAAAATTCAATGACTTGGTATTTTTATTAAAAAAACACCGATAAGATTATAGTCCGTTTGCCCACAATTTGGATGACCAAAAATTGATATATATTTTTTTCCTTTGGTGAGAAGTTATATGCCACTATCTATCTTGGGATGGATTTTATTTTGTATTTTTTTGAGTAATATTTTATTTTTTATGATTTTTTCCGTGAAAGTGGTATGAAAACATAAAGAAAACAGAGCACTTTCCGTTTGCCCGCCATAACTTCATCAAAAAATATTGAAATCAAATAATTTTTTTTTTTGAACATGTATATAATTTCACCATGGTTGGGATGGTATAATTTTTATCACATTCTGATAAGTGAAACAAATTTTACAGTCTTAAACGTAGACATAAACATTCACAGGAAAAAGTGTCTTAAAGACCTACTATTAGTAAAAAATTATAAAATGATATTTATCCTCTTCTATTTACTTTAAAATCAGTATTTCTACAAAGCTAATAGTCTCCCCTACACAATGGTACCATTTTTATGACATATTTTTACTTTTTGGCATGGTTCAAGTCCACAGAAGACTAAATTTGATGTTTTGTTGTTTTTAATGTAAAATTTAGGATTTGATGTCCACTTAATTGTCCCCCAACTTGGTGCACTTACCCGCCTATTAACTTATTCATCCACGGGCCATTGTTTGCCTTGGTGGTCCTTACCTAGAAATCATCCATGTCAACATGACCCAGCTTAGAGTCTCTGATGTCAAGGTCACACTCGACATATGAGTCAGGCATTCTGACTCTCTGGTACTTGTACTTCATTTCTTGCTCTGACTACTTAGCTTTAGCTTTAGCTTTAGTCGAGTTTCTTGCTTGACGAAGACATATGTGAGTTCAAGAATGGATGTTGTTGTTCTGCAAGAAGTATCAAGAAGGTCCAACACAGAAGAGCCATGTCAACCGTCATGTTATCCATAATGAAAGTTTGAAGAATAACAGAACACCTTAGAATGTGTGAGAAAATAGTTAGGTTTAGCTTGCAGAAGGGAGAACAAGCAATTTTAAGCCTTAGGGCACAAGGTGCAAGTTTACAAGAGTGCAGGAGCTTGTTATGCTTTGGTGCATTTGGGAAAGTGTCGACATGGGCGCAGTGGCGCTAGGTGTCAACATGGGAAAAGTTGTGCCAAGTTTGAAAGGGTGTAATTTTGAGAGGTGTTACATGAAAAATTTTAGCGCCAAAGGGTAAAGCGTGGGGTGCGCAGATCTATAGCAGACAACATCTTATGTTGATGTTGTGGAAGTTGCACTTGCACCTTAGGAAAATCTTCTAAGTGTTCTTTGGCTGGGCATAGAAAAATTTTATGTTGCATGAGAGTAAAGTGCACCAAAGTGCAACTTTGGAAGAGGTTGCAAGGAAAAACAGTGCGCCATATTAGTTCGGCGCACTTTCTGAGCGTGTAACATCTCTGAAAATTGCACCAAAGGATAACAGTTAACAGTTTGGTCAATTTCTTGATTATCACTTTCCTCCTTTTTGGATTCATTAGATGGCAAGGAAGAGAAACGGAAAGGCAACAAGCAAGGGGAGAGATGTTTTTTGGTTTACTTCAAGCGGCAGGGGCCTTCAGATTTGTAGATCTGGAAGGAGAGGAAAAGAGGGTTTCAGTTGGTCTGGAAATTATTAGGTTCTTTGGATTTTAACCTTTTGACATGAATCCTAATACCTAACACAAAAACAAAAAACCACAACTAGGAGAGGAGCCACTTACCCGGATTTATAAAACACGAAGAAAGACGTGGGGTCCACAAGCTTGAAAATGGCATGCGAGGGCTGACAAGGATGGCTGACACGCGTAGAGAGAATACTTTTCACAATTTCCAATTCATGAAAATGACATGTGGCAGGTTTCTATTTATAGAAAAATTGGCATTTATGACCTCACCAACCACTTTTGGTGCGGTTTCAGAGCGTCGACACGAGGAAAATTGTGCCTAGGAAAATACTTAGTGCAAATTTATTGACATTAACACAACATTTTCAGTGCTAAAGGATTTAAAGGGGCGTGAATTTTGGGATGTTGACACGAATGAAATGGCACCCAGTTCAAAAGGGCGCAGTTTTGTGAGTGTCGACACACAACTTTTTGCACCGAAGGATAAGCTGAAAACGGCTAAGTCTGAAACAACTTGATTTTTTGAAAGGGAGTTTTGGGCTATTTTGAACATTATCAAACTTCCTAGGGGTCAAAACAGAATTTTTGGTATAGTTACCTGTAAATTTCCCTTGTCAATTTTGCAGGATAACATATTCTAAGTTTTACGCCATCCAAGCAAGCTTAAAGTGCATTGGATGGGACCATATGTTATCACTCACATACTTGAAACATGCACTTGTCAGTTAGAGATGCTTGATGGAATACGGTTACTCGGTTACTTCAACAAGAGTAGGCTAAAGCCCTACTATAAATAAGTCATCTTGGTGTTTGTAATAAGGTAGTGTTTACATTTAGAATAGGTTTTCATTTCTGTATTTCCTTAATGTATTTCCTTCTTCGTCGCTATGTTTTTTCAATTTAGTTTGGTGTTTTGTGTAATAAGAGTGTTTGCGCGCTGGAAGCTAATTACCATTTGAAGTATTTTTATGCGTAGAGGACTACACATACCATTGGTGTGGGGTGGTTACTCACAACTGGGTACACATGAGAAAAAAACTATTACAAGTGCTAACTAAGTGTGGAAAGGAGTTGTTAGAAAGAAGATTGCTCTAAAAATATGACCATAGATGAAGATAAATGAGGAAATAGTATAATGTAAAGTAAGTAGAAGTCATGAAGACTACCTAAGGAAGGCATAGTGGTGAGGTACTTGGGCACATGGAAGCGCATTGAAGAGAAGTTTGTAGCCAGAAGGTAGGAAGGCGTGCTAGAAGGTTATATTGGGGTGGGAAGATGTACCACATGGATATTGTGAAAATTTTCAATTAATGAGAGTATTTTTGGTAGGTGAAGGAGTAATAAATGCAATAAATTTTTGAAAATATAAATAAGGATGTGATGTGTGTTCATTTTTACCTTTCCGATCACAAGTATTTGAGAAAGATAAGTGTGATCAAGTGAGCAAATTGTGTTGAGGTGTGGAGCATTGTGAAACCCGACATGGAGAAGCGGTGTTGCAAGGAAGAGGCTTGCATCCCCATTGGTGAAGGGTTTGAGTGAAGTAGAAGCGTTGAGAAGGAGCTAGGGCATGTGGTTTCAAGCTAAGGCATGTAGATTTAAGCTAGGGTTTGAGTTTTCTCGTGACAGACAATGAAAAGGTGGGATTTTTACGATGGTACCAAAGAAATCACCTATAGGAGGAATGAAAGGAAAGAAGAAGGTAGAAGATGAAGTTGAGTTTGCTCCTGTGAGTAATTTTTCATAGATACAATACCTATAAGGAGTGATAATCAGACAAGAGTGGGATTACCACCTCCGCACGTGTAAGATAAATGACTCTAACCACCTTACCCTCGACAACAAGGGAGATTTGGACGTGTTGCTAAATAAGAAGACCAATAAGCACATGGTCGAGGATATGCCAGTGTATGATGACACTAGGGATAAATTACTCAAGTAGGTACAATTTTATCAATTGTATGAGCTCCCACATTTTGAAAAATATAAACCCTTATACCATTGGCTGATGAGAAAAGTCTATGAGGACTTCTTTTATTTCATCGGATGAAGGGTTAGGATCATAGCATCCTGGTTTCGACACTAACAAGATTAAAGGGCATAGGGGTAGACCTTGTTAGTGATCTGACTGATAAAGAAATGATTATAGAAACAAGGAGTTAGGGTATACCAAGGGTGCGCATGAATAGACATTGATAAACTGAAGAAGTTTCATGTGGTGCAAGTAGTCGTGCATCTGCTAACCAAGTTGAATGACCAATACATATGGTTGCATGTAAACACCATGTGGCTTTATAATGCAAAGAAAATGTCTCATGGAGTAGTATACAACCTAGTAGGCTATATTTCAGAAACCATTGTTGAGAAAGTGTGCACAGGAGAAAAGATAAGTTTTGACGCTATCATCCTTTCTCTTGTGTTTTTAGAAGTTGAAGTGCCTGATGGGCCAAATAACAAAATTTGGTAGTACCCCTTGGAACATAAGCCCCTCACAGAGAGGTTTGAAAAGTATTTATGCAAAGGATCAATGAGTGGGTCATTTAAGCAAAGGGCGGAGATGTTGTATGACTCACTTTACACGGAATTTGAGGAGGAGTGGCACATTCCCAAGGAGATACCTTTGGTGGTGGGAAAGGAAGTACAGTTTACGGTGTACCAAAATTTCTACATCACGTGGTTTTCCATGAGGGATGGTAAATGGAGCCCATGGGGAAAACTACCCTATGCCTTCATAGCGCGATACTTCCAAGTATTCGTTCACCAATTTTGATGTGCGTTGTTTGAACTTTAACGCAGACAAGGTAGACTGTGACTACCACACTCGAGTAATACATGTGTATCCATGTCAAACTGCCTACATTGTGAGGCTCATCTCAGATGTAATAAGTATGAAGCTAGTAAGCTTGGCTATTGGGGATAGTGTAGCGCTCGTATACCTTCAACTTAAGCCTAAGATGGAGAATAAAAAATATGTGGAGAATGAGTTTGTTCTCCTTGGGCCGCCTAAGGGGAAATATATAGTAAAAAACATGTCAGCTCCAAAACCTACAGCGACTATAGAGATAGATGAGGAGGAATAAGAACATGAAGATAGGGGTGGCTTAGATCATAGAGGTTGGAGGCAGCCCACAGATAGAGTGGAGATAGAGTGCATGGATACTCTACCTCATGCACAAGAAGGAGATGAGGACTTGGATGTGGAAGCAGTCCATGAAGAGTGCCATTTTAAGAGGGTATTTTAATGAACAATGACCCAAGGTGCAGGAACTCCATATCCTGTAAGGATATCACCATGACTCTCCCCTAAGAAATAGGAAACTAAGAAGAAGATGAGGAAGCTAAAATTGAATAAGGAGGCGGAGGAGTGCACAAAGCGTGCTTGGAACCCCAAGACAGCCAAAATATATGGAGGATCCTAGATATGGGAACGTGAAAGATGAAGAGGAAGGTGTGAAGGAGACAGAAGAATCAGAGCATGAGCAGTCTCGCGTGTATGACACTACCTAGGACGTCGAAGGGCCAACTCCAAACCTTGGTGCTCAGGTTCCTAAGGGACCAAGAACAAGGATAAAAAGTGGAGAATATGTTGTGCCGAGTATGGGCTATGCTGAGGACACAACCTAAATCATTCATGCCCATTTTCAAAGCACAATGAACCTGAAGGAGTTATATGGGTGGGATCTAATGGACCTAGACATGGCCACTACATGCACAAGGAAATATTTGTCCTAATCCATGCAAACTCACATGGACGAGTCAAATTTTGATGTATGCGAGGAGTCTTGTGTGTCAAGAAGAGTGAATAAGGCACCTCAGAGCAGGCACATGACTATAAAGCCCACTCTCATGTCTAATGAGTAGGTAAGAAATGCATTAGTTAAGGTATCTACAAAGGTTACGTGGAGGAACATCGATAAGGTTGCCACTATTAGAGCACTACTCAAAGATAATAAGGTAAAATCTGTAGAAATAATGCATCTAAAAGGAGATAATGATCTAAAGAATAAAAATAATGAGGTCTTCATCAGCATGGAAAAAGAAATTGGTGACTGTGTCTTGAAAGTAAGACTGCATCTAAAGTCTAAGGTACCTGAAAAATTTCCTTCGGCTATGCATTATGTGCACACATTAGTTGATTTGGTGCTTGAGGATGGACCAATTTGAATTCCAGCACCAAAGGATCCTGAACAAGAAGCAGAGAGATCCAAGGCCTCTGTGGTTAGAAATATTTCATCTTATGAGGAATTACTATAAACTTTACAAGATGAGCTGAAGAAAGCAGATCAAGCTCTGAACATATGTGTAGCACCAGAAGCAGTGATCAAGATCAGAACTATAGTAGAAGATAATGAATTTCTGAAGGCAATGAAGGATGAGACTTTAGGGCACATAGAGAGATTGTAATTAGTAAAGTAAAAGTGTGAAGCCCTTGCAGCAAGCACAAAACCCGCATAAGGAGAGGTTGGATGAGATTAGAAAGCTCATAGCGCAAAATATGGATCTTCTGGAGGGAAGGATGTCTTCTATGGCTAATGTTGTCCTCGTATTGTAGAATGAAAAGAGAGAAATAACCCAAGAAAAATTGGAAGAAATTACCACAAACATTCCAGACAAAATGAGAAACGTGTTAGATGACTGGAAAACATTGGAGGCTGAGATAAAAATAGAATATCTGGAGTTGATACTCCCAATTGAAGTAGAGGGTGCTATAAAATAGAAGTCCATTCTTTGTATAGAAATTATTTACATTCTTTCCACTCTTATTCTTATTGTTTAGGAATGTCGAGAAAGGAACCCCATTGTTATGGCGGCAATGTTGTTTAGTGTGGGGTAATGTTGAGCAGATAGAGTGTGACACTAAGGAGAGGGCACACAGAAGATTTACACGCAGGAATAAGTCAGATTTGAAGATGTGGAAAGATAGGAAAGGAAAGCAGTGCCAAGAAAATCTGATTTGGGGACTTATCCATTTTCATGGTTATTGGCTATTTTGGAGAAAGCATGCGAGATCACACATCAGGATGGAGACTTGCGTGACACCCAACTACTATTTTCAGATGAGTGTTTGATGAGTGTCATGTGCAAGTTAAAGATAATAATAGGATTACTACTGTCAGTTAACTATAGGAGACCTATTATTACCACACTTGCATGTGTGCCTATTATTGTAAAGGTACATGTCTATTTTCAGCATGCGACTAATTTTAGGATTGAACTATGTAGTTTGATCTATAGAGACCTTTGTGTATGAGCTATTATGGAGTTATTCTACCAAATCTGATGTGCCCATAAACTTATGATACTATTTATTGTAAGAAGCTTATGTATTTATTGTGTTTAATATAATGGAGTGTATTGGCTGGATAATGGTGTTAAACATAACTGTAACTGGTTCTTGTATGGTTAATCCTATCATTGTTATTATTTAATTCATGATTCTTTAAGATCTAGATCTAGTTATGCTGTGGAATGTTTATTCTATTTAGGGATCTTAATGCATTAAATCTTCATCATGTGAACATCTTGTACAAGAAACTCTAAGGATGGACTTGGTACCTTTGCACACTTCAAGTGAGTGCTTAGCTCAGGTGGGTGATGTGCCAAAGACGCCTAGATTATTCTTGGTAAATTATAGGTTGCATAATTTTCTACCAAATCTTACTTGAAATGTCTAGCTTTTTCTTGATATCTACGGATCCCTTGTCTAGTATGATGTTTTTAGATGGCATTAGGTGGATCTAATCTTCCCACAACCGATTCCTTTCTTGTTGTTCACCATTCGTTGTCTTTGGGAGAAATACGAATTTCTCCATGATCTTGAACTTTTTGCAACTCAAGTAGCCCCATTTTATCACCTAGAGGCTATCTTTTCCTCCACTTAGCATATCCGAGAAGTTACTGACACTTTCTGGGATGCATATGATGAAGATTTGAGACTTCAAGAAGATCTTGTTCAAGATGAGTTTCATTATGGGTCCGGCCTAGAGCTCCTAAACGAGGACTATCACACCACTTGGATTTTGACACCCACAGTCACATCAGCATATCTAGCACTAACACAACATTTTCTCACCTTTACGACACCTAGGAGAAGGATTCGACTTCTTTGTTGAGGACTACATCTTTGTCTCTGATTCTAACCTTACTAAGAGGAAGAGATAATTGACTCTATAGCATCTAATGTGTCTGAAAACCTCTACACAAACCAGGAGTCTAAATTATGGATTTAAATCATGACTAATGTTAGCTATATGTATCTAATTTAAATAAGTGATAATCACATTTCCATCTTAGCATTTTGTAGTACAATCATAAACATTAATAAAAGCATGAGTTTTTTTAAAAGTAACATTATTTTTTCTAAAGCATGATTTGTAGGCTTGTTTACAGATAAAGAAGCTTTGATCCATTATTTTAAATGGTGCACAAACATACACAATCAACACCGTGGGTATCCTCGAAACCCTACCATACTAAGGTCAAGCTTGGTTGTTACCCCTTGAAACAATCAAGAAACCAAAGGTAAAACCATGCTAGATAATGTCTCACTCATTTACTCATCAAAACACTTGAAAACTTATTTCATTAATCAAATTAACATATTATTACATTGTTGGAAGTATATCCTTAAAGAAATACAATATGTGTTAGGTATATGTCCCTTAAATTTATCCTTTATAACTATTCACAAGTCTTTTTAATCATGTCATGTTATAATTTTATCAACATTGTTATATACATTTGATAACGTATGAAACTTTGAAGCTAAACAAAGTAAACAATAAACATCACAAAACAAATATGACTTCTCAACACAAAAAAACATGCTGAAAAATGTTAAAGAATTATTTATTCATGTCAAGATAGTCACGAAAGGCTAATGTGTAGAGACCCGTTTTCTATTTCTTGGGAAATATGACTGAAATTGTTTTTATTCTCTATCGGAAGAGAAGTGTTACTTCATCCTTTCATGCTTGCATTTATCTTCACCTCATAATTTTGTTATAGGCTTGATATAAATAAATTTTTAACTTCTCACTCACTAATTTACTAACATTAATTTCTCATTAGAAAAAGGATCAAGTGAAGTCCTAAGAGATCACGGCCCACTTCACACTAGAGTGAAACTTTGATCGTGTTACTTGAATAGTAACTAAATGAGTATGTGACTTATTAAACCCAATTTTTAAAATGTCTAGATCATTTTTCCACAAGTTCCCCTCAACAGGTATTTTGGGTTTACTTTTTATAAGGTTGTCATTTAAATGAAGTTAATTCTTAATGACAACAAGAGTTTATCATAACTATGTTTATTATTTCTGCAATGTACTTTAATGTACTACTTGCACTAGATACGATAATATCATATTATTATTCATACTAATATGGAAATTATTTCTTATCATATCACTCTAGTATTCATAAATAATTCATTCATTCTTCATATTCAGGCATCTATCTAGTTCCATACTGGTGATATAGTCAAGTAGATATATAAGAATATTTTATGCCCTTGATAAAGATTACCCATCTCATCCAACGCTACGAATATCTATATTCACAAGATTACTTATTCCTTACATAATCATCATAACTAAATTAAACCATTATGATGTCCTATGTATAAAGTAGCAATTATATGGTTTTCTTGTCATGCAGGAGTAACTAATTCCTCACAAGACTTGTCATAATCTTTTGTCCTCATTTAGTATTACTCATTTTAAAACAAGAAGATATCATTTATTTTTATATAACTCAAATATTTATTTCCAACCAAAATCATAATTGGTGGTTTAATTATATGTCTTATAGGTGCCACAATCAAGCACGAAATAACATGAAAGTGATAAAATGAATGAAAAAGTAAAATAAAGCAAGATGGAAAAAATATAGGGGTTAATTATTACTTTCTTCACTCAAAACCCTCTAAATAGTAGTATGAGACTAGGACTAAATAATGTCTAAAGTGCATGACTTTGTGTCTACATTTGCCCCCACTTTCTATTGGTGAGCAGAAATCTCGGTAACATAAAGTAGGTAGATATGTGTACCTAATGTTGATGTAGAGTAATAAAGAAGGCATGCCAAAGGACTAGAAAAAGCATGGGATGAAAAAATTATGGGAGTGGAAACTAAAGATGAAAATGCATTAAAAAGTGATGAGAGTGAACATAGGGCAGAACACGTGTGTTGTTGATGATGTGTGTAGTGTACCTACATGGTTAGTATGTGAAGTTTTTGTCGTGAAGTGTTATTGTTGATACCATTGTTATTGCCCCCATTTGATTGTTTCTTTCTCATATGGTTAGACTGCAAGGAAAAAATGATCAAGTAGTCAAATGTGTGTGTGTGTGTGTGTGTGTGTGTGTGTGTGTGTGTAAAAATGCAATGTAAAAGATGCATATAAAAGTATGTAAATGTAAAATAAATAAATGAAAGAGTGTAAATGGAACATGTGCACCCGATCCATGTCGAGAGAAATAATGTACAAGGATATCCTGTACTTTCAAGCATTTTTGGGTGATCTGACGCTGTAGGCCGAAGAAGTATATGGACAAAATGTTTTTGTCCTCCAACCTTTAACAGCTTCCGTGAACTTTGTATGAAGAGATATTTGTTTCATCCTGGTTTTTGGGTAATCCAATGTTACGTTGTATCCTCCAATTTTTAACTACTCTTTCGAATGCTAAGGACATCATGTCCTATAAAATCCATTGTGTATGGAGTTTGTAGACTGACCTGAACTCACTCGATATATGTAAACCCACAATTCCAAGGGAAAAAATTCTCACGAAATGAACCAGTGTAAACACATTGTGTAGACTGTAAAACCCTAAATGATGTCCCCCTCTTTGGGGGCGCATGTGACTTTGCCGATAGGAGAATGTGGCCCCAAAAGAGGACCAATCGTATGAACCCTAAAACTCTACCCCGCATGGGGAAGGGGATGCGCTTGGTAGAAACCAATTCATGCACAAATAAGGATGGCTAGCTAGATACAAGTATTAGTATGAACAAGCATGCATGTAAAAATACAATATTTAATCTACTCAAACAATGTAAAATCGATCAAGTAAAGTAGTGTAAACATGCAAGAAGACAAGTAAGCCACAAAAAGTGGGTTACAAGCATGGGACATCACTCATGATGTTGCAAGACACAAAAGGCCATCATGGCCGCAAAAAAAACAAGTGTGCACACTAAATAAAGGGCAAGGCCCGCATACAAGAACAAATAATAGAAGACAATATAACAAACAAATATGGAAGCAAATATCCCTGCATAAAAAATGATGCACATGAAGCACCGTTAACATGTTAGAAAGATAACTAGTATGTCAAAAGTGTGTATAACCAAGTAATGTAAAGTGCTAAGTACGAAATGAAACAATAGCACCTAGAAGAGACGAATGTGGATGCCCCCAACGACCAGTGTAGGAAGGGTAGAAGGCGAGCATCCATGTTGCATGTAAGAGACATGTATCTGTAATCACAACTAGAAAAAGATGTGAACACACATGTTTGGATGATATAGATAAATGGCATACAAGTAAGCTAACTAGCATGTGTAATAAAGTGACCATGAACAAGAAAAAGTAAGCAAGAGTAAGAGCAACCATAGTATGTAGTATGTTGTGGATGGATGGAATGAAATGTAAAATGGAGTGATAGGAGCCATGTTCCCCTTGAGTGAATGGAAATGTATGAAATTAGGTTCATTTTTTTGCCCCCTCAGTAGTCAAGAATGAACCATAAATGAGAGTGTGTCATTGGGAAATGGTGAAGTGTTTGTCTAACACATTATGATGACTATGTAGGTGTAGTGATGAAATTCGACTTAGCGACAATGTGTGCATGAACCGTATAGCCGAAGCATATATCATGACTAGAGGAATGTATAAGTGATGATTTATCCTAAGTGTATATCACTATGAGATGAATGGGTGAGTGATGATTTATCCCTAAGCATATATCATTATAATATGAGAAGAAGGAATGGTGATATAACCTAAGGTGTATACCACTACAAAATGATAGAATAGGTGATGATTTAGCCTAAATCATATGTCACTAGGCTGAAAATTTCACATGATGAAAGGTTGAATAGTAAATGTGTGATGAGTGTAAGGTCCATTTTATTTGTAAACCCTCGGTAGTCGAGTATGGACCGAGGAACTAAAGTGTATCATAGGGTGGTGAGTGCAGCACATAGAAGACAATGTAGTATATGTAATGATGAAAGACGACCATATGATGAATAGCATGTGTAAATGTGTGGTGTGTAGAATGCAATGCAAGATGTGTGAAATGTGTAAAATGTAATGCAATGTAACATGTGTAGAGATACTAGTAAAGTAGTATGTAGTATAATGTAATGCTAGACTCATATATGTAGAATATGTGGGACATAGAGATGTGCAATGTATGATGTAAGGCATATGTCATAAGGTGTAGTGTAGAGACGCTAAATGTAATATGTGTAGATAACCTAATAGTATGAAGTGTGTGATATGTATAATGGAAAGTATGATGAATAGTATGCAACACTAGACAATAGAAGTATGATATATGCATAATGACAACTAATATGATGTATGATGTATGACGTGTGATGTGTGATGAAATGCAATGTGTAATGCCTATAGTGCAATGTGTGGGGTTCATGTGTAGTAATCCTAAACAGTCAAGTGTGAATCGAAGAACAAGAGTTTGTCATCGAGTAATGATGATACTAAAACATGTGATGAATATTCCAATATGAAAATTTTAATGTGCTTGAGGGGTGTCTTAGATGTGATTCCCCCAAGTATATGGTAGAGAAGGTGATTATGTGTCGCTATCAAGGATATCTTCATTTTCATGATTGAAACCTAATAGAGCAAAGCATCGAAACCCGATAACCTATAGAATGAGGAGGGCCATATAAGGACCCATTGCAATGGAGTGTGTACAAATTCATTACATACTCTTCATCAGTAAAATTAATCGATGTACAACCGTGAGCATGCCAATGAGAGATGTTTGGAATGTAAGCGGGAGAAGAATCATTATGAATAGAGATATTGCCAAAAGGCATAGGAAATTTCATCAAAGAGTGATAATCATATATTATACCACCAATATATTTAATCTAAAATTGTCTAAGTGTGAGTGGAGAGTCACAAAGGGTACATGCAAAAAGAACGTCAAATGAAATACACGCAAGCCATAAGCTTTCATAATGTGAAAATAGCCATGATAGAGATGTGTGAATGAAGAGGTGGTAAAATTTCATTGAGCGTCATGTTAAACCTAGCCAAAATGTCACACGTACAAATAGTTTCTAAGCACATGGAATCGATGGGGATGTGTTGCCAAAAGGTTCTATTGATGAATAATGTACATGTAAAAGGAGGCAGTGGAGCTGTAGCCCATGGAGGAGAAGATGAAATAGTGTTGACATTGTTTACATAACCCCGATATAAGACCATAGCATTAGTAGAAGGAGGGGTCTTAAACCTATATTCACCTAGACCATCGGCCACAAAGGTTTCTTTGAAATAAGAATCATCTACGCCAAGAGGATTAAAATCAATTTTCCTCAATGATTCATCTATAAGTTTGATAGCGTCAACTTCATCATCAAAATCCTCAGATTCATCGGTGTGAACATCATCATGTTGTATAGCACTATCAAGGATGTTGGTAGGTGGCACCGTAGGTGGAGTAGTAGAGGGTTCTATGACTGGTGAAGAAGGAACACTAGGAGGAATGGATATTGTAGGTGAAATAATAGCGGTGGTGTAAGTAGAAATGGTTGGAGCACTAACAGTGGTAGAAGAATATTGTGAGGCACTAGACTAACCAATGTCATATGTATCAAGACTATTCTATGGGATACATTACAAAGGTGGTAAGGGCATAGCAATAAATGGTTCTATGTGAAAATATTTTAATGGCTCGGATCAACATTGATAGTATGTTTATAGCCATGACGTAAAAACTTTACACATTGATGAATAGTATATGGAACTGTTTGCATTGTGTGAATCCAAGGCCTACCTAACAAGATATTGAACTGAAAAGAGGCATCGATGACATAAAACTCAAGTGAGAACAGTTTTAGGCCCAACCCGAATGTGTAATGAGATAGTCCTTAAGCATGTGCAAGTGGTAGAATCATAACCACGGATGAGAGTGGAATTTTTAGAAATGAGAGTATCACTAATACCCAATTGCTTTAAGAGAGAATGAGCACAAATATTAACATTTGATTCATTATCAATGAGGATGCATTTGATGCTAGTACTAACAACAACAATAATGAGCAAAGGAGAACATGGATTGTTTTTAGCAAAAGGTGGCATATCCTCATCATTGAAAGATATAGCGTGTGGTAAATTACGAAGGGATTATATAATATGTGAAAAGGCCATTGCAAAATTATCACTTTCAATATGAATGGCCCAAAGGGTGGCTTCTAGTGTGTTATAAAAATTTTGTGCATTACATAATAAGTCATAAAGAGATATCTTAACTAACATATTTTTAAGTTTTTCAATGATTTCATAGCCCTTAGAAGTGGTGGGAGGAGCTTCTGGAGTAATGGGTGGATGAATAGATGTGGGTGGAGACATATGTAGATTAGGACGAGCATGAAAATTAGTAACTACATTAATAGATGGATCAGTCCTAGGTGTGAAAAATCGAGGAGGATGTTGGGTACGCACGCGCATGAAATCAGCGGTAGTAGTAACTATTCCTGAGACCTTAGTTGGTGCAAAGGTAGCATAAAAATATTGGGCCAGAACTTGATAAGGAAATGAAATGGTCAAAAGGAAGCATTGAAATGTGGGGTTCACCAAAATGATTAACTAAAAATGTGTGTGTGTGTGTGTGTGTGTACTATAGTTAATCTAAGCTATGAACAATTGTAAATAAAGTAAATGGATGTTGTAAATAAATGTGAATATGGCCCAAGCAACTATGAAAAGGAAATGTTAACCCTAATGTGCAAGAGAGAAGAAGAAAGAAATAATTTGAATAGAAGATGCTTGCAGGATTATGTCGCAGAACTAACTAGAGAATCTAGAAGTAGGGGACAACTATGCAAGAGCTCCAAAAATATGGATCTGGGTTTATTCTCTAGACTAGAGTACTGGAAAGGGATTGGGGTGCCTATGGGATCTCTCGGTCTACAAATTGGGCACATTGATCTATATAAAATCTCCGTAACTGATCTTCACATGTTCAAGCAGTGGTTTGAAACCCTCGCTTTATCACATTAACTTTTTGCACCGCTCCATATGTCATTGATATTACAAGATGATGAAAGTACGTGTAAAAAAACCAAGAAGGGGTATCAAAACCTTTAAAAAAGAAGAATACAAAGGAATGGTTTGGACTGACCTTAGCTACCACAATAGTGGGCTTACTAACATAGCGTTATACTACATTTCAAACCCAAATGCAGTTCTTATGAGTGTGTGCATAATGTGCTCTAAGTGCTCTCGTGTTATTTGCACTTTGTGAAGTAGCGAAAAATAACTAGATGTATAAAATGTACTATAATATGTGCATGGAATATAATAGAATCCTCCCCCTATGTTGTGTGTGATGCAGATGACCTATCCTTGTACCTTGTGATGGAGCTATGTTGATGTAAGTGATCTCCAATGCAATATATGGATGCAACTCTAGATAGATGATAGTAGTGACTAGTTCTTGGTCCCTTATTATGGTCTCATAACTTTATATTTATAGGTTTCTCTTGATCTAATTTCATAATTAACCCCGAAATTATTGATCACCAAAAATATAGGAATCTAAAATGGCTAGAAAGTGCCCAAAAGGTGGTGGGAAATTTCAAGAAGGATCGGGGTGCCCATGGTGGGACCAGGGCACCCATGGGTGCCCTAATCAAGGTGAAACAACGTGAAAGTGATAAAATAGACTGGGCATATGTGTGGTATAGGTCAAGAATGACAAAGTAAAATCAAGCAAGATGGAAAAAATACGGGAGTTAATTAGTACTTTATTCACTCAAAAACCCTCTAAATAATAGTATGAGACAGGACTAAATACTGTCTAAAGTGCATGATTTTTTGTCTACACATAAGTCTCAACCATGGAAGAAGAATTCCTTATAGGAAGGTTGGGTTCGAGTGAATAGGCTCACCAAATGATTTTAGAGTAACTAATGTAACCAATGATATACATATGATATAATACAATAAAATGGACAAGCAAAAAACAAACAATAATATGATACCCTAAGCAAGAAAGAGAGGTAGATGAATTAGTTTATTTCCGAGTGGTTTGGAAGTGATCCGAAGTGAGGAACTACTGGAACAGGTTAGTAATTGTGTTGTCAAGGCTCACTAAATGTTTTGACACTCAAATATGTGTAGGATAGAAGCACCCACAAGAGGACAAGAGCACCCAAGCACCTTTGGTGACTGATATGGGTGCTAGTGTCCAATAAGGTGCTCAGGTTCCAATATTTTCTAGACTTGATGATATTTTTATTAGTCTTTTATTGTCGCTCTGAATTTTCTCTCGATGACATTAGTCATACCCGTAACATGAAAAATATATAGCTAACTACACATACCCACAAACCACATCAAACCTAATAAATAATATGTAGAATGGGAGTCGGAATAACCCGGTGGCACACTGAAGAGTTATCTTACAACCTAACGCTACACTACATCTCTAGACTCCATGTAGTTATGTGTGTATGTGTTTGTAATGATGCCATAGGTTTCCCTTGTGCAAGTTACATTATGATAGAGAGCTAGATCTAGATTGCTCCAAGTATGCAAATGTGTGAGATGGAATAGAATAAACTTCCCTCCTATGTTGTGTATGTAGAGTGATGCAACCCTTGTACCTTGTATTAGTGAGCTAGCAAGATGCCTTTTAAATGCTCTTGTGTCTTTAAATGTAAGCTTAGGTGATAGTAGATAATGCTTAGTACTTGGCCCTTTATTTGAGAGCAATAACTAAGTATATATATGATTCCCTTGTTTTAATTTCAGTAATTGACAACTGAAAGGCTAACCTAAAGTACTAAAATATGACCAAGAAGTAAAAGAGAACCAAAAGGGTAAGAAAAGGATAAAAAATTTAGGAGCGCTAGGAGGGACAAGAATGCTTGCGCACTTCCGTCCTAACTGGGTGGTAGTGTCCAAGGCCATAAAAGATAAATCAGTCAAGTTCCAACAAGGTTGTAAGATGTGTAGGACTAGTAATAATGCAAGAGATAAAGGGAAAATTCCAAAAGGAGTTAGCCACTATTTTTATTTCTTAGGAATCATGTATACATGAGTATGCTTTATGACCAAGAAATGTACCCAAGTGCATAGATTTTGTGTCTACAATTATGACACAAGGAATCGCATTTAAACGTGAATCATACAATTCAATCCATAACTAGAATCATCATAATTAATTGAATCAAATCATCATTAATAATAATTGAGTATTTCATTTTCATTGAATCAAGATAATCGATACATTAATCTCGAAATATCCTTAATAAATGATTGTATCATAATCTACAACCACCCCTAATCGAAATACACACACACACACACACACACACACACACACACACACACACACACACACATATATGTATATATATATGTATATATGTATATATATTATATGTATGTATGTATGTATGTATATTGCAATAAGAAAGAAGTTGGTCTAGGAATTACATTCGTAATAACATATATAATTCAAAACATAAAAAAGCTATCATAAGAAACTAAATAATAATAGTAATCATTATACTCTTTTATCTTCTCTTCCCACATCATAAACCATTACCAGCCCAATTCATGACATTTTAAACTCAAGTAAATCATATATCTTAATATAACATCATAACCCCCATATAGTAAAAAGATTAAAATGTCTCATACAAGTCTCAACATGAAGTCACTATATAAAATATATGTAGTATAACTCGACACTCCATGCCATAAAATATAAGATATACAATATCACAATTCATATTAATAAAGTCAAATAAAAAATTATCGACACCCCTTTCTATAAAATACTTATACAATAATAATATCAAAAGTAATATTATCCTAACATAGTCAAAATGATCCAAAGTGGAAAATGGGCATCAAAAAGATTCCTAATTTATTGCACATCGCAATCACAAAATTATGAACATAAGAAGTGAAGCTTCAAATATAGAAGTTTGCAATCCCATATGTATAATTTAGTGTAATCCTTCATAGAATAAATCCATCCATAGAAGACAAATCCATCTTGGTGAATTTTCTCTAGACATATGACTTCATCCTCCTCTCAAATTCAGACTCCCAAATTTTTAGGATAGTTCAATGACACTCTACACAACCTTCTTCCACACTCTTGCATATCATTATTGTTATGTCTCAACCAATAGTTCGATGATTTTTTAATCTCCTCTAAATGTAACCTTCACTAAATTTATCTAGATTTCAAGAGTTCGATGTATTTCTATACTTGATCATGACATGATTTAGGATCTATGCATTTAATGTATTTATGTATTTCAAATTCCTAATTCAAATTTACAAACACTAATTGATCATAAATTAATCAACATCTCCTTTTGATATTACATTTTGTTGAATTAACTAATTTTAAAAGTACATGTAATCTATGGATTCATTAATTACCCCTATGTTTTCATATTTCTCAAAATATAATTAGTTTCATACCTCTATTTTAGGATTTCTTTTAACCTTAGTTTTCTTTTTTGTCCTTACTACTATAATGGTTGATATTAATACATACTCCTCCATAGACTTGATTATTTAAAGAGATAATAATGAGACCATGATAAGGAATTAGAACAATTTATAATGGCTAATCCTACTCAAGTACCTCATTTGTTACATGTTTCCCAATAACAAGAGGCAATTTTTGGAAAATCTAAGATAGGGGAAACTCAAGGTGAACCCTCAAACAATAAAAATATACCATCTCGCATGATCTCCTTCTCCTTTCGGTTTCACTACTCAATCATTTATCAACCCTTACCTACACTCAATGTTTTAATCACGGGGCATCACAAAATGGTGCCCAAGCTACTACACATACACATTATAAGTATTTCACACCAAGATCTAATATAGCATTTATGGTTGATGTCCATATTGCTTATCTTTCACAACTATAAACCATAAAAGAGAACATAAATATCTTATCAAAAACCAATCACAAATCACAATGAATTCCATTAGATTACTTAATAACCCATTAGCACTTTCGAATTTATTAACTATCCTTTATCTTGCACTTTACTCAATTGAAGATTTCATTTTAGAATGGTAAAAGTAGCCCACATCAGCATATTCACGCCTTTATTTCCTCCTCTATGTATTATATGCACGAAAACACCTTACATACCAAGATATTTCAATGTATCTTCAATGAATATACACTTGATTGGTTCTATATACATTTTCTATGTTTCATACAAATCATTCCAAGATCTAGCCGATGGTTTCCTTCTAATTTATAATCAATATTGGAAATTGTTTATCCTTTACACAAATTACTTAATTTGAGAAAAATCCCATAAAAGAGTTAAAATTTATGTATTTATCTTTAATATTTTACTTTCATGAGGACCTAAGAACATCGATGAAAATGATTTGATTGAATTATTCACTACTAGTTTGATCTTGAAGATTCTCAAACATGTCATGTTTCTTGTCTATTCATATTTTGAAAACCTCTCACAAATATTCAAAGTATATCGACTAATCTCATGTTATCTAATATGTTGGCTCGTGAGGCCATGTAATCATCTAGTAGTAATAAATTTTAAGTAAAACCCCATACATGGAGAGTTAAATGATACTTAGAAGGTTGAAACTATTAATGTTATACAACTTTAGTCTTTCGATACAACTATTTTTCAAAAACACCTTATGTTTAGTTATGAAATTTATGAGGGATTTTCGATTGGGGATGATGGAGGAACTAGTAGCTCTGTTTCCCGAGACATTTTCAAATTTTCAAATGAGTCTGTTTTGGGCGGCAATCCCAAGGAGGATTTATGCAGGTTCAAAGCATGTGTTTCCTGGTTCTTCCAGGCTGGCTTCAGGTGCGAATCGGGTCCCGCTTGAGAGAGGTTCTGGGTCCCTTTGGGTTGAAAATCTAAAAAGCAAACCCCACATTTCTCAGGATCTCAGAGCCCTGATTCATCTAGGCTGGAGCGGGCCCCGTGGTTCAGTCCCTTTCTAAAATCTTAGGGGCCTCGGCCTTGAAAAACTTGGTGGCTGGTCTGGTTCTTCCGTTGCAGGCTCCGTCGTCTCTCGTTCCCCCTTCTCCCTCTGTTGAGGGCTTTGTTGGTTTGTCATCTTCTTTGCCCGTGGTGCCTGGAGTTTCTTCTCAGGATCTAATTAAGGTAGGGGGATTGGTTTTCAAATCTCTAACGATCCTGTCAAGATTAATCTTTCTCATAACTGGAAAAAGAATTTTGTGGAAGTTAGGCTTCGTAGAGCGATTTTTGTAAGTTTGTCGGTTCTAGATTCTCCAGGTTTAAAATTCGAAATTGGATTTCCTACTTCTGGAGTTGGAGATCCGGCCCAAAATCTTCTTTTTGGCCAAAGGTTTCTTCCAAGTCTTGTTTCCTTCTACGGAGGAGGTCGATCGGGTCTTTAAAGAAGGACCCTGGTTCTTAAATTCTTCCAGTCTTTATGTTCGCCCCTGGTCAGAAGATTTCAGCCCTTTGACAGAGATCGTAAATAGGGCCCCCCTATGGATTAATCTTCCTCATCTTCCAATCGAGTTTCAAACTCCTGTTGTGCTTAAAGATATTTTGATGGATCTCATTTGCTCGGGTTTGTGTTGACATGGATCTCTCCTCCCCCCTCCCGAGCTTTATCTTGCTGCCCTCTCTTAAAGGTCCCTGGAAACAACAGGTTTCTTTTGAAGGTTTAAATATCAACTATTTTTATTGTGGTAAAATGGGTCATTTAAGTAAGCTTTGCTCGGAGAAATCTAAAAAGAGCTCTGTTCTTGGGATGCCGGGGGGCGAGATCCCGCTTTCTTCTGAGGAAGTTGCGCCTCCCTAGTTTCTCTTTCCCCTGGTACTTTGCTTAAGGAATCAGAAGTTGTGCATAGGGAATCTAGCATTTTGATTTCTTTGATCAAAGATGGTATGGATAATGGGCAGGCCGCCTCTTTGGCTTCCCTCAACAACCGGCTGGCCGTTAAGGATAGTACTCCAGCCAACTCACTGGCTCTTCAGAGGGTTGTTGGAGGATGGGGAAATTGGTTTAGAGTGTCTTCTTTCTCCTCAGGTTGATTCTACTTTAGCTTTGTCTATGGAGGGGTTGGGATCTGCTGATTGTGGCTCTTCTCTTAAAAAAGGTAGGAAGTCGAAGCATGATAAAGCTCTTATGGAAATCGATGCAGGCAAGAAAAGTATTTTGAAATTTGAAACCTCTGAAGTTGGGAAGGTGAAACTCCTTCCCACCCATCCATGAAGCTCCTCTCCTGGAATGTCAGAGGTATTAATACCTCTGACAAACAACGCCTTTTGAAGAGATATTTATTCTCTTCAAAGGCTAGTTTGGTTCTCCTTCAGGAAACAAAATTATCTTCAGATGAGGTAGCTGGTATTTGGGGCAGTGGTGTCAAGGGTTGGCAGGGTTTCTTCGCAAGTTCGTTGGGGGCTTTCGGTGGTTTAGGTCTTCTTTGGAAAGAAAGAGATGTGAAGGTAGATCTTGTTGCTCAAAACTTTCATTGGTAATTAGTTAGTGTCTCACTTTGTCGTTCTCATCTATCTTTCTTCTTGTTCAACGTTTATGCTCCTTCTAGTATTCAAGGTAAAAAACTTCTCTGGCTTTCTCTCCAAAAGGCTATCTCAGATCTTGGGGATAACCTGTTCCTTCTAGGAGGTGATTTCAATGCTATTACCTCTAGCAGGGATAAGAAAGGAGGTAATTTTCGTAACATGCAATCCAGGGTGGATTTCTGCTCCTTCATTCAAGATAGTGCCTTGATCGATCTTGAGCCTAAATCTGGTTGGTTCACCTGGAGCAACAGGAGAAAGGGCCTTAGTAATATTGTGGAGAGACTTGATAGGTTTCTGGCGTGCCCCTCATGGGGTCTTAAGAATTTCATCCTTGAAAGTTTGATCCTGCCTGGTCTGGTTCGGATCACTTCCCTGTTTCTCTTTCCATGCTTGGAGACGAAGCTCCTCATAAATCCCCATTCAAATTTGAGCTAATGTGGTTCCGTGACCCTTCCCTTGGTAGTTTAATTGAGAACTGGTGGCACTCTTATCCTTCATGGGGCTCTAGGATGGCGGCTTTGTTCTACAAACTGAAGCTTTTGAAGATGGATCTTCAGGTTTGGAATAGGAAGGTCTTCAAAAATATCTTTGTTGAGAAATCCAGAGTCGAAAAAGCTTTGTCGGATCTTAATCAACATATTCTCTCCCATGGAATGGGTCAGGAGGAATACAGATCTGAAAAATTTCTTCTCAGTGAATTGGGAGAGCTTCTTCTCGGGAGGAAATTTTTGGAAACAAAAATCTCGAGAATCATGGCTTAAGGATGGAGATAGAAACTCTTCTTTTTTCCATGCCTCTGTTAAGGCTAAAAGATCTTCCTCTTTCATTTCTGAGATTAAAAATGAGAATGGCAAGCTTTTGGTCTCTCAGAAAGATATTGTCAATGAAGGAGTTCTGTTCTTTTCCTCCCTTTTGAATGGAGATATCGCGTCCTTTGCCTCCACCCAGAATTCCCTTTTGGAGATCATTCCTAGCATAATCTCTGACGAGAAAAATGCTGCCCTCCTTAAACCTTTCTCCCTTGAGGAAATTAAGAAGATCGTTTTCTCCATGGAAAAAAATAGAGCCCCTGGTCCGGATGGTTTTCCTATTGATTTCTATCAGAAGTTTTGGAATATAGTGGGGCCTGATGTTTGGGCTGCTGTGGAGGATTCTAGAAGATCGAGGTCGGTTTTTAAACCCCTTAATAATACCTTCCTTTGTCTCTTCCCTAAATCTGCCCAACTTGGCTCTTTTGGGGACTTTCATCCAGGTCTCTCTGTGTAACTCTTCTTATAAAATAATTTCCAAAGCCATTGCCTCCCGTCTTAAAGGTTCTCTTGATCCTTTGATCTCTCAAGAGAAAACTGGTTTTATGGCGGGCCATTCCATTTTTTATGGAATTATTTTAGCTCAAGAGTTGGTGCACTCCCTCTCCATCAGTAAATCCCCGGTATGATGCTGAAGCTTGACATCAGTAAAGCCTATGACAAATTGAATTGGAGATTTCTGATGCAATGTCTGAAGAAATTTGGTTTTTCTCATGCGTGGTGTAAATGGATTTTTAGCTGCATTTCGGGTCCCTCTTTTTCAGTGTTAATTAACGGGAATGCAGAAGGTTTTTTAAAAGCAACAGGGGAATTAGACAAGGGGATCCTTTGTCCTCTTTTCTTTACATTTTGGCTGCCAAAGTTTTGGGTCGCTCTCTTAAACAGAAGATGAATTTGGGCATTCTCCGGGGTTTGAAAGTTTCTAATGGTTTTCCCCCTGTCTCCCATCAACAATTTGCCGATGATATTTTTCTCTTCGGTAAAGCCAGTGTTCGGGAAGCCAGGGTTCTTAATTCCTCTCTTAAATATTTCTCTCTCGCGGCTGGACAGGATGTAAGTCTTCTCAAATCTTGTATCTTCTTTTTTAATGTTTCGCAGGTTCTGGAGCTTCGCATTCTTAATATCTTCCACTTCAAAAAGGGCTCCTTGCAGTGAAATATCTGGGTATCCCACTGTTCAAAGGGTCTGGAAAGGCCTCGCTCTGGAGGGATCTTCTTTCTTCTATTGCTTCGAAATTACAATCTTGGAAAGGAAATTGGCTTTCTCTCGCTGGGAGAATGATCCTGGTCAAGTGTGTGCTTAGTGCCTCCCCTCTTTTCATGGCTTCTGTCCTTAAGATTCCTAAAAGTGTTCTAGGGAATCTTACCTCTCTGATGAGGAATTTCCTCTAGAATGGGGTCTCTGATGATTGAAAAATCCCCTTGGTTCGTTGGGCTTCTCTTTCTAAACCGCGTGACCTGGGAGGAGCTAGTATCCTGAATCTGGAATTGCAGAATGTGGCACTGGGGGCCAAGCTGGTTTGGAACCTTATTTCCAATCCCTCCTGCTTCCTTAGCCAAATGTTGGAGAAGAAGTATTTGGGAGCCCCTCTCCCTGCTTCCCTTCTACATATCGAGAACCCCCCTAAAGGTTCTCATATGTGGAATTTCATTCTACTTTGCAGGTCTTTGATTCGGGATCATGTTGGTTGGAAAATTGGTAATGGGAATCGGGCCCTTTTTTGGGATGATCCTTGGAATAACTTCGAAGTCCTCGGGCTCCCCCCGATGCTTAAAGAGATTAAGGATCACTTGTCTGTTGCTTGGGGTACGTCAGTTTCTGACTATTTCATTCCTGTTGCCAATCATCCCTCTCTGACTGAATGAAAACCTGTGGAGCTCTATAATCTCCCTACTTTGGGGAAAGAGGCGTATCTGTCTGAAATTTCCAAGAGACAAATCCTTATCACCAATGCTCTGGATGAGATCGTTTGGACGGCATCCTCCTCCGGTTCCTATGCGGTTCATCTTGGTTACAAGCTTCTACATTCTGAGTGTGTCACAGATGATCAGATCTGGAAAGGTTGTTGGCTCCCTCACTGTCCCCCTAAAGCGGGTCTTTTTTCTTGGTTGGCCTTTCAAGGAAAAATTCTAACTCAGGAAAGAAGGAAAAAATTTGGTTTCATTGGTCCTACCATCTGCTTCTTGTGTTTTAATGCTTGTGAAGATAGGGATCACCTTCTTCTGAGTTGCCCCTTTGCAGTTAGATGTTGGAACTGGCTTTGTGCTAAATTAAACTTGCCCTGGGTTCAACCGGCCTCTTTGCCGGAGGTGATTTTGGCTTGGCCCTGCTCTCTTCATGAGGGTGCTCTCTCTTCCATTTGGCTCTGCAGCCTCGTTCTTCTACTCTGGCACCTTTGGTGGGAAAGGAATAAGTGGATATTTAAAGGAGAGCATAGTTCGGTTGAATCTGTTACAACCAAGTTAGAAATTGCTATCTCGGAAGCGGTGGCATCTTCTTGGTCCAGAGCTCATCCTTTCTCCTCTGTCGATAGTATGTTGAATAAGAACTGGCCTAAAATTGTCAAGCCATACGATGGGGCAATGAAGCCCCCCTCCTCCTCTGCAGAAGCCCGGAAAGCCACTCGGTGGATCCCTCCCCCTCTTAACTGGTCGAAGCTCAACTTCGATGGAGCTTCGCGTGGGAATCCGGGGGCTTCTGGCACTGGGTGTATTCTCATAAATTGCTTGGGTCAAGTTTTGGGGGCTGCATCCTACAATCTCCCCTGGGGGACCTGTAACGAAGCTGAATTGTCTGCTTTAAGTAACGGCCTCAATCTAGCTTTCAAGTTGGGGATTGATAATCTTATGATTGAAGGAGATTCTCAAATTATTATTAACGCAATCATTAAAAGAAAGGCCCTCTCGTGGAAATTGGATATTGGCATTCAAAATATCCTATGGCAATTATCCAAATTTTCCTCTTGGAATATTTGTCACACATTCGAGAAGGAAATCGGTGTGCTGACTGGCTGGCTAATCATGGTGTGGAGCAAACAACAAGTGAAATTATCTCACTTAATGGGCAATCCTGGAATGCCTTGGATATGATGGTTTCTTTAGATCTCCCCTCTCACTTCTCGGATCCTCATTAACTCTCGCACGCTCCAGAGTTGTTATTTATTTCCCGTCGATGGTAGCCCTCTTCCTCATCTTTTTGTTTGCAAATATGGCTGCCCCTCGCGCTCCCTGGATTGCTCTCAGCTGTGAGATGCGTGAAATGTCCTTCCGCAATGGTATCACCGATGGTAGGCTGCGGAAAATCTTTAAAATTTCCGTGATGAGAATCTGGTTGCCATCAAAGCGGTGTTGGGGGAAGATTTTATGGTCACAGAGGGTTGGCCCCGGGTCAACAGTGGTGTGGCATCGGTCTTCGTCGAAAATCTCCTAGTCCTCCGTCCTGTGAAAGCTCAAGTTATTAAGCTAGTTGTGTTCTGGCTTAAGCCCGCGTTCTGTGGAAATCTTGTCGAGGAGGTCTCTAATTTCAATTTTCTATCTTGGGTTGCTTGTTTCGGCAAGGAGGAATCGCAAAGCATCTTCATTTGGGATCATTTATTGAGTTGGAGAATCGATATCATGAACTACTTGCGTTCGCGGAGAGTATGGCTTCCTTTGCCAGGATAAAATCTCCCCAGCCCGTTTGTTCTCCCCAATTTCAAAGCTTTGTATCAGCCTCTGGCCCCTATTCCGCCTTGGTGGGAGCGTATGCATGAATCGGCTGCTGGAGCTTTCGACTATTTGCTTCGGGAGTGGATGCGCTCCAACCTGATCTCAATTGACTCTGACTCGGATCTGGACCCAGATGCTCAAGGGAAACCGAAGGAGCTGAATGTTCTTCTGAACTTGGTTGGTTAAAATGCTTTGTTCCTGTCTCTCGAGCCGTGAAGGTGGTTTTTGTTTACCTTTTTGTATAGCTGGGGTTTTGTTGTTGCCCCTCTCTTGCATTATTTGTTTTGTCTCTAGCTTCTGTTTTCTTTTCTGTAACAGGGTATGGGTCCCTTCAACCCCTGGATAATCTAAAAAAAAATTATGAAATTTATGAGTCAAAGAACATAAGTGCATCCCACTTTTTTGCACTTTTTGTAGCTCTAAATGAATTGAATCTTCAACATCACTAAAATTGCATGGTGATTGCCACAAATTTGTATAGACTTTCAAAATGTTGTGAACTATTAGAATGTTGTGTTTTGAGTGTAGAATGCATGTAATTTTTAAAGAAAAAATTTATATATTGATTTTTCAATTAATTGTGTTCAAATGTTGATTCTAATTTTTATAGTAGAGTGACATTTACTCGATGCCCCGTAAAGTAGTCAAAACTTATTTGTTTACCATGAAATTTTAGATATATGTTTTAGATTCAAAAATTGAATGTGTGAATTTTATTTTAGGGGTTTTCGATTTATATTTTATTTTTTATTATTTTTCATGAATATCTTATTCAATTTAAATATGTGGAGGGGTTTATGGTGATATATCTCTTTATTTATTTCAAAATTAATTTTTTCATGAGTGTAATGAAAACATTAAAATTTAGTAAAATATATTTTTCCAATTTTTTGGAAATAATTTACTATTTTTCATAGTGTCTCGAATGGGAAGCATTGAATTTTAAAATAACATAGTTTAGAAATAATTTACAAAAAAATAGTAAAACTTATTTTCAAAAAACCAAAAATTGTATTTTTGGAAAGACTTTAAAAAATAAATTTAAGTGTAAATTCTCAAATTTTATTCACTATTTAGACCTAAACATGTGGCATCTAAAGTGGCAACTTTAGGCCTATCATTACCCTCTAAATGGATTAAAGGGGGAAAGGCCACATAGGTGGCACCTAGCTAAGATCCACATAGGGGATTCACCTAAAGGTAGATTTACATAAAGGAGGTTCACCCAAAGGAGGTTTTCCCAAAGGGGGTTCACTTGAACCCTCCCCAAGCCTAATTCCCTCAATTTGCACTTCAAAAATCCATAAGGGAAAATATGGCCAAAGGGGGTTCATCCAAAGGGGAATTCTCTCAACCCCCAAGCCTAATTCCCTCAATTTTCACTTCTAAAAACCCATAAGGGAAAATATTCCCAAATGGGGTTCACCGAACCCCTTCGTGCGAAGGGGATTCAGACAAAGAGGGGGTTTAGGAGAACCCATTTTCTTACCGACATGACACTTTATGGAAATGGGATCCATGTGAACCCTTAAATTATTGATGCAAAATTTTGTGTGTCATGTTATTGGACCACCAAGTGGGACACACTATTTTATTTTACCCTTACTTAAGTGTGATATAAGTATCATCAATCTGAAAAAAGCACCTAAGTTTTATGACCACTTTTCTTTATATTATCAAGAATCTAACCGACGCTCTGCGAAGAGATGTTTTGGACTATGCAAGAAAATACAAGATTTTCTCGATATGCAAAACAACAAACACCGAGTTTTATGACCATTTTTCTTGGTATTATCAAGAAACCAACCGACACTCTACAAAGAGATGTTTTGGACTATGCAAGAAAATACAATATTTTTCTCGATAATAAAAGTATTTCTCTACAAGTCCTGAACCACCTACCAACATGAAATTTTCTCAACCTAATACACACATGCACTTTTTCACTAACCCATTACCTTATCATCATAAAATAAATAATTCATATGAATTCAACATGGCTTCTCATGTAGTATCTACTCCATCGACCTATGCACTTAATGCATATTAGATTAATAGTATTAATGTTGTTACACACAATACATATTTAGTTATACTAATTATTAACTTCTCTAATCCATAGATTCGTCCAAGTGATGATGAAGTATCAAGACCTATAATCATTCACACATGTGCGGATTCACAACTTATTCAAAGTGTTGTGATAGACAATAGATCTAGCGGTATTTTCTACACAATGGAAATTTTAACTTCTCTATGTTATACTACATGAGACCTCATAGCTACCACCGAGACCATTCAAGGATTTGATGTAAAATTACATCCTCTTTAAGACATCATTTTTCTAATAAAGTTGGACCTAAGAGGATGACCACCTAGTTCTTTGTAGTACCTTCTAATAAAATAGTCAATATTTTACTCAAATTTCATTGGATTAGTGATATACATGTTATTACATCAATATAGTGAAGTTTATGCACAAAAACATGGTGGTTACTATTCCCGATATATCATATAAGTATATTTTTCTCTACTCGACACCTATTTCAATTCCTACTCAACAATCGATGCCTCACTTTGAATCACACTAGTTACAAAATGATGCATTAAGTATTGATCATATTCCTTGACATGTTCGATGACACTCCTTAATAAATCATCAACACCAATACATTATGACTCCTACTCTTCCTTATATGTGTGGGGAAATCCTAATGTGTGTTTCTACTTTAGAGAAATCTTGGAGATGTTTGAATTCCTTTTGAGTTATATTTTCTTGAGAGTTCTAGGTACTTTCCAAGTGAGTAAATAAGTGCATCAGACATACTTATATAGGGTTTAGTAGGTATGATTTCACATTTAAAATGACCTATAAGGAAATTATCAACACATAAAAGATATAAAATTAATAAAATATAGCATTGGGTGGCCTTAGACAAAATGCTTAGTTTGATACCAAACCATTTGGTGGTTTGGCCCCTTTAGATGCTTTGTTCCATAAGGGAATTGTAATGTTGTAAAGTTTTGTGCACAAAAATTATGACTTATAGATTAATTTTTTTGTGTAATAATTTATATGATTGACTAACTAGTACAATGAGGAGAGAATTTTTTTGGTAGGGATAGGGACATAGAAATTGGTCTTTAAATAGGTGCAATAGTCATGATTTAGTGATTAATCCAATATTGACATCATCAGTGATAAATCACCAAATTTAGGTGTCTACAAGTTCTAGGGATTATTGGAGTATCCATCGGGATCTCTAGTAGAAAAATGAATGCACATGTAGTTGTATAAATTGAAATAACTAACAATAAAATGCAATATGATATTAAACTCACAAGTGCATGAAAGTGTTAAACAAAACAACTCAATATAAAGTAAAAGCCAAGATTTCCAATGATCCTCCAATACACTTCCTAAATAGCTCACAAATGAAGATGTACAAATAGGAGAGTGAATGTGTAACTTCTCCATGAATAGTGGACAAAGAGCCCAAAATAGAAATGTAACTCCCACACTTGGCATAGTCAGTCAAAGAGTAACTCCCACTTAGCTAATAATGATGGCCAAGTGTAACTCTTGTGACTAAGTACACCTAAGTAAGCTAACTCCTCAAGTGTAGGAATAATCCACAATAAATAAATATGAGGAAAATAATATCCTACACTAACAGGGATTCATATTCCATATGTAAAAGTTGTCCAAATGAGCAAGGAATAAGGGTTTAAAAAATAACTTAGCAGATTCCTAAAGAATTTTCCTAATTCTCGAGGTCCTTATTTTCACTAATGCAATATTATCCTTTCAAGATGATGGTTGTGAATTGAAATGTGTTGTCACCTAAGGTTGTTATGTACCTTGGGATATGATATTATAATGTATATGGGTTGATGGAGATGTCAAAATGTGGCACACATCCCCTTATTTAGTTAATAATATAATTATAATATATAGGGTCACATAGGAATTAGTTATATTGGGTAATGAGTTGGCTTACATTGGGATTAGTTGTTACCCATCCATTAAGAGTAAGGTATGCCTATATAAAGGATATAAGTATCATTATGAGTTATGTCATGGATGTATGAGTTGAGTCTTCTACTTGATAGAGATATATTGGAGGTGTTCCCTCGATGTGGATTCCCATCTTGGCAGATTGTGGAGTTACTCCTTCCTTAAGGAACATTATATGTTGTTGCCCTACCTTAAGGGTTTTATTCTTCATATATTGAATAGTTGGGAATCTTGGCCCACAAATATCTCTTTTTTGTGTTATTTTCTTTTTATTATTTAGCTTTCTAATTTTTTATATGCAAAGATCTTATCAAGTGTATTAGAGCATCAATTTAGGCAATTTGTGAGATGAAACCCTAATGTTGGTGATTCACCTATATGTTGAGATCGACTTTGAATGTTTCATATTATTTTTATGTGAAGTGGAGAAATCATTCAAAGAACATTCTCTCCAACTTTTAGATATTTTAGATATATTTTGTGAACGATATGTCAGTTTTAGGGTTAAAACCCTAATTTTCATGTTTCATCTATATTTTTCGAATTTTGGCGAATTATTTATTGAATTTTTTTGGGTTGAGGTAAATATATTTCAAGGTGAAACCCTAAAAATTTCAGAAAGTTTGGATCTGTTTTAAGCGAGTTATTGTTTTTTATGGTTTTTCACAAATTCATTCCATAGGCTGAAATATTAGGAAATTTTCTGAATTTTTACACTTTTGGAAAGGTCTCAAAATTATATTTGGGTTATGTGTTTTGTATTGTCTAATTTTTGTCCGACCTCTAACCAAAAGGGGTAGGAAAAGTTTTGATCAAAAGGGTCTATTCTTAAAACCCTAGTTTTTGTGGGTCATGGCGATGGAAGATTTTTGTGGAGATGGTACAATTGATGCTAGAAAATGGTGGAAAAATTAAGGGGAAATATTTTCCATAATTAAATATTTGGAGTTTCAAATGGTGGATTAGTGGCTTTGCACGTAGTTGGTTTTTTTAATTATAAAAGGAAATGTCTAGTTGTTTTTGGGAGGAATTGGAATAGGTTTTCTTGGATAGATGGGACACAAAAGAATAAGTGGAGGAGGAGGAGGAAGAATGTGCGATAATAGTGAGGAAGAAGAAAAATTAGAAAAAGAAGAAGAAAATGTTGAAGAGGCTACACATGATTCGAAGGATAGACGACATATCAAGATAGGAGTTTAAATAGTGTATCTCCGAGGAAGGAAACTTCAATATTTCAATTTGAAGGGTACATTCAAAGGAAAAAGGTAATTTTTTCCATAACATCTACATGTTCAAGCAAAGCATATCAAGGAATCTCAAGTGGATACTAATTTGATTCAATTTTTTGAAGATTTAAAGCTCTCTATAGATAAATATGTTTTGTGTTTAAATTTTTATGCTTTAGATATGGATGGTATGGATATTGCTATTTGATATCCTTGGTTGTAGGCCTTGGGAACAATTAATATTAATATACAAAATAAATTCATAAAATTATGGTACAAGAGAAATAAAATTACATCAGTAAGATATCACACTTGGCAAGGAAAAAATTAATGTAAAGATGGAGCATGAAGATGACTTTGAAGATAGTGAAGAATGGAATAAGGATGATTCAAAATGAGAGGATGAAGAACATGATGAAAAAGAAAAAATAATTCATCTACTCAAGAGAAAAAATAAATAACAAACAACAAGAGGAAGAGGAAAAGAAAGTTGAGGAAAAGGTTGATAAGGTTAAGGATACTAAGGTTGCACCATATAGACACCCACATCATCATGAGAGGAAAAAATAATGGAGACATGTTAGGAGACATGAGGTAAGTAATCTATATGGATATGTAGGGAATTGGAGAAGCAATCGGTATGGCTATGCATGCCAAAGCAATGGAGCAACAATTATATGACATGGAATCATAGGAATAATTATTATGGATATGCATGGATGTCAAGGAGGAACAAAATTGACATGGATGGAATCAGAGGAGTGTAATGGAATATGGAATCATGTTTGGAGAAGTATCACCTACTAATATTTCATATGAGTGGTTTGATGATCGATCATGGTGACAGTGTGCAATGATTTAAAGCACACTCACTATATGGATTTTTCGAATGTTACGAGGATGAATCATATCAAGGAGGGAGGGAATGATATGTGACTTTGGATATGAAATTATAATGTATATGGGTGGATGGATATTGTGACATGTTGCACACATCCCCTTAGTTAGTTATATTTTTATAATATATGGGGTCATATAGAAATTAGTTATATTGGGTAATGATCTGGCCTACATTGGGATTAGGTGTTACCCATCCATTAAGAGTAAGGTATGTATATATAAAGGATATGAGTATCATTATGAGTTATTTCATTGATGTATGAGTTGAGTCTTCTATTTGGTAGAGATATATTGGAGGTGTCCACCTCGAAGTGGATTCCCATATTGGAAGATTTTGGAGTTACTCCTTCCTTAAGGAGATTTGTATGGTGTTTCCCTACCTTAAGGAGATTTGAATGGTGTTTCCTACCTTAAGGGTATTATTCTACATATATTGAATATTTGGGCATCTTTGCCCACAAATATCTCATGTGTTGTGTTATTTTCGCATATTGTTCAACTTGTTATGTACCTTGGGATATGAAATTATAACGTATATAGGTTTATGTAAATTTTGACATGTGGCACACATCCCCCTTAGTTAGTTATATGTTTATAATATATGGGGTCGCATAGGAATTAGTTATATTAGGTAATGAGTTGGCCTACATTGGAATTAGGTGCTACCCATCCATTAAGAGTAAGATATGTCTATATGAATGGTCTATGAGTATCATTATGTGTTATGTCATGGATGTATGAGTTGATCCTTCTACTCAATAGAGGTATATTGGAGGTGTCCCCTCGAAGTGGATTCCCATTTTGGGAGATTGTGGAGTTACTACTTCCTTAAAGAGCATCAGATGGTGTTGCCCTACCTTAAGGGTATTATTCTTTATATATAGAATATTTTGGCATCTTGGCCTACCAATATCTCTTGTGTTGTGTTATCTTTTGCATATTATTTAAATTATTCGTTTATTATATGTAAATATCTTATCAAAGGCGCTCGTCTTTAACCTTAATTCAAATTTTAACTCAAAATATTGAGTTTAATTTCCCTCCAAATTTTATGCTAGCTAGTTTTTTTCGAATTTTGCATTGTGACACAAAAAATAATTTGTAATGGCTTTACATCTTAGCTATGTCAAAATTCTAGAATGAGCTTAGTCCTTTTATTGCTTCTTTTCCAAAAATAATCTTATCATCAAAGTCATTTTTAGAATAAACCTTCAAAATATTTATAATTATGTAAGTTATATTTTTCTTCACAAATCTATAACTGTTTCACACATGACTTACATTTTCATGTATCTCATCTTCGTTAAATTTCCTTTGTAAATGATATTTCAATTATGTTTAATTTCCTTTTCATTTGTGTGATGTATTTAATCCAAACAATATTTCAACATTTTTTCCCTAAATGAAGTAGGTATTTATATATTAAAGGTTTGTGTATTAGAATTACTAGCAGAAAGGAATTGAGTTACAATAATGGATTGCCCTAAGTGGACTCGGATAATGATTAGTCGACTAAGAGATGTTTCGACAAACATTTTGATTCGAACCCTAGTAGAGTTTTTATTGATTTGGAGGACCTAGGTTGTTGGATTATATGAATGTGAATGAGACCATATTGGTGAGTATGAGATTGTTGAAGTACTTATCAATAACAAAGGATATGAACATAAAATTGAAAAGAAATAATTAAATTTATTCTTAATTTAAGGTATTAAGAAGACCCCAACAACAAATGAAAAGATGGACGAAGATGGTTTTAAGATTTTGGAAGTAATTCAAAGATGCATATTTTATTTAGGGTGGTAGAATTATGTTTTAGGGGATTATAAAGCAATGTATAAGGAGAAGTAAAATCCAAGCAAGTAAACATAGACATCGTGTAACCTATCAACTATTATGTTGGTAGGAGGGCCACTGCATAGTGGAATCGCCTCATTGATATAAGAATCAAGGTATATTTGGTTTATAGTTTTTAACCAAACCTACTAACTAGAGTGGGATTAATTTTCTAAATGAATGAGGATTTGAGTTGTCCAAACAATTCCAAAATGTACCTGCAAAATCATATATGTCTTGGAGTAATAAAAATGTAAGGATGAACATTAGTAGAATTAATGGATTTATTTTTGGGAGGTGGGAAAACATGAAAACATGATTCTAAACAATGTATGGGACTATCTCATGTTTGATAGTTAAGGTTAATATACATATAAAGTATAGACACATATAGATTACATGTGGGAATTTATTAATTGTTAAATTGCATGAATATAGAAATATATGTACTTGTTGATTAATGGCCCAAATTAGGCATTATTGGTGTGTTTTGTCAACTTTATACGGTCCCTAACTTTATCTCATCCCCTCAAACTCCCCTTTTTGTCTTCGGTGAATTTCCTATGATTTAATCTCTTTATCTAAAGATTTTTACGCTCTCATATCCTATCTAGATCACCCATATGCTATGTACATTGTTTTCAATGTCTCATTTTTTCTTAAGGGCATTCATCCCTTATTCTTCCATTTCTACTTTTTAACCATTCAAGTTCTATTTGGGCCCTAAGAGGCCAAATTTTAGGTCAACTTGCCTACAAATACACAAGCATTCTATGTCTTATCAGGCATGTATAAGTGATCTAAGGAATTTGAGAAGAATCAAATGAAAGATAGATAATTTGGTTATTGTTGATATGAATGTAATGAGCCTTTGCAAGCATTTTAGAGAAATCAAGTAGTCATTAGAACATTAGTTGAATCATTGAAGTTCATGTTAAAGACATGTTTCACAATACTCATTTTGTTGGAATATGAATTGTTATAATTATCGGTGTGTTGTTTTTCGATAATGAATATCATTAAGGGCTTTGCAAATTTCAAGATAGTTCAACTATTCATTAGTATAGTGCAAACCCAAAAACGTATGTTTTGTCATGTTTGAGGGCAACACGATTGCATGCATGGCCCATCAGGGAAAAAATGGGGGCATGAAATCAAGCCCCATCCAAGGGAGAGGTAAGTGATGGGCTAACGAGATAGGGTACCTTGGTGGTGTGGGAATTGGAATAACAAGGTTGTGTGATGAGTGTGTATATAGGAGGGAGCTAGCAAGGATAAGACCTCTCATGGGTTTTAGGTTATGGTGTGACCAAAAAGTTGAACCCCACATTGTTTTAAATGTTTTGGGGTCACCAATCTCGATCCACAATCATTTTTCTATAAAACAAATAAAAGAAACCAAAACTCGTGGGGAGGAGTGAGAGGGAAAGGGAAGGGTTCAAAGTCACCCCATTCTCTTCTTTTTTGTTTCTTAAAAGAAAAAAACATATATAAATCGATAACATATTATGTTAAATATATACTCTCTTTTACATTTCCTTCTTTATCCATCAAAAATTATATATTATTAATATCAAACATATATTTGTTCTTTGATGGTTCCTTCTTTATTTATAAATTTAAGTTATAGTATAATATATATGAGTATATGTGTGTATGTATGTTTATATAATATTATAAGTGGCTATTCACAATAAATAATATGTGTTCCCTATAATTTTAGGAAAATTTGGACCCACAAACATGTAGTAATATTGGCGAAACCATGTCTAAAAGTATACGAGAACATATTCTATAGAAAAATTAGAAACATGAATTGAAGAAATATAATAAAATTTGGAATATCAGACATATATCTACGTGGATAATTTTAGTCTTTTTAAAAGTCCAAAAGGCTACGTTTAACCATATGGGACATATTAGCTAAAATTACTTTTGATTCTCATGTATACCTTTAATCTTTTGATCACCATACCTCCCTACATAGGCTCATTCAAATGCATATACATGGCATGCATCAGTGATTGCAACTTGAAATGTATGCCTTCTCTTAATGTGAAAAATAAATATGATTGTAAGATCGTGTTTTTTTCCTTTAACATGTCTTAGTATCATTGCACGAGATCCCATGTAAATTTCTAGATGTGTAAATCCACACATTCTTCTTTCCTCTTTAAAGATTTTTGTCCTGGAACTTACAATTACCCTTATGACAATCCTACCAATCTCATTACATTTTCTCTATATGACTATCTCATCAACTTATAACCTCACTAACAACAACTAAAAATTACTTTGTTGAACATATTCAAGGTTTAAATGCATCTGAGTGTTACACTCTTACACCACTCTTGTAGCATCTAAGATTATATCAAGTGATGAAATTATATATGTAAGTTGTAGATCATAGTTTTTGTGTTAGCATATGCTTTATTTGTAGTCATACTAAAATGTTCTATATGTATTTTAGTCACATTGCATGTAGCTAATGTTAGTCTCAATAAAGGTATTTTCTTGGTCGTGCTCAACTAGAATTTTGTTATTTTGGTTGGTTGATCTAGGTATTGAAATTGTTCATTGCATTATGTTCGACATGTGTGATTTTGTATGGTAAAACAATGTTTGTGCAAGGATTTTTTTTTTTAAATATTTCGTACTATACATCCGAATGGGAAGAAAAATATCTTACGTTGTTTATTGGTTGGAGACTAATAGCCCTCAAAATAGAAGAGTTAATAGGAACCCAAAGAGTTCAATTCTATCTTTTTTTTTAATATTTAATCTTTTTAATTGTACTACCTACAATATTTTTATTTTAATGGAAGGACATCATTTCCCAACAATATCTAGAACTTATTTTGATGGTGGGATTGAGAGTTTAAATTTAAAGACCACCTATACTTGTCAAACAAAATTTCAACGACAACAAAATTTTAATATTGTCCTTCAAGATATGCGAGAAGAAGAATATCATATAAAAAGATAATAGGAAGCTTGCTATTATCTTAACATATATTTGTATGTGTCAATATAACTTGTATATGAATCTAAGTAAAAAAATGTCACTCATATTTTAAACTTCTAAGTTGGAGGAGATGGTCATCTCAAAATTTTGCAATTATTTAATGGCTAAAAATCAAAAAACATGTAACACATATCAAATATAAAACTTGGTGGGATATGAAGAGTATGTACCATAACAAGTGATTTATCATGTCTCATAAATAATATAAAACTATTTTCACTTATTTTATTGTAAACAATCAATAACAAAATTATTAATTTTTATTTTATTTTGTTGGTCCTTCCAAATAATCCAATGAAATTATATTCTATAAAATTGTAAACTCTATATTTTATTTAACATGTTTTTAAAACAAAATATACACTCTAATTTTTCTAAATTTTTCTTTTAAAAATAAATAAATAAATATAAACCCTTTCCTTTTTGTAATTAAGACTAACCTTTCAAATTTGATCACTGAAATTGCCAACCATAGTTTGGTTAAGCATGACCATCCAACAATAGATGGGCAGGATCTCATTTGTGAAGGTAACATATAAAGCAAGTATTCAATGCTATAAAATACATCATACCATTTTGATAAAGCTTGGGGCTGTTCTCTAAAATTGAAAGCTGGAGGATTGATTGTCAGCAGAACTCGGCACGAGTGAAATGGGCCACACAATTTTATAAAACAAAAGCATTCAAGGAAGAGAAACTTGTCATTGGAGAACTGTTTCATGGCATTTAAATACTAGTTTGGTGAATTTATTACGTGATAGACATGTAAAAGTGACAGACCTATCTGATGAGGGGTGACCCATTTGAGATATAATTATGTTTATGACTTATGAACCATGTAAACGAGAATCTATGGTCAGAGTAGTGAGTAGAGGGAAACCAATAAATTAATTCAAAGAAAAAGAGAGGAGATTTAGCATATAAGGGAGAGGAAAATGAATGAAAGTAGTGAAATATTATTCAGTTTAAATATTACATATATTTGTAATGTTGATTGGCCAACTAGCTAATGAAAAAAATTGGACAAAAATAGTAACTTTTTTGTTGATTGACTAATAAATCTTACAAACAAGTGATAAATAGATTCTTAGATTATAGTTATTGGAGTCTTATAAACTGTTTTGATTTCCAGAATGTTATTAAAATCTCTATTTATCTATGTACCACCTAGAGATTCTGCTGTTACAAATAAACCCAGAATTTAAGGCATTTTCTCTGCTTTTGAGGGGTTTGAATGTGATGGGCAGACAGAGGAAGCCCAATGTAACGTAAAACATAATCTATGCATATATGGTCAAGATGTACATACGGAAATGAAGATAAGAACGATGTTTGTAAGCATATGTCTGTGGGATGATCATGACATTGTATAATATTTGTCCTTCTCTGAACGCGTGCAATCAACACTTGAATTAATCTCCTGCACCCAACTTTACAGCTCAAGTGGATTAAATATATTGATAACATCGATTATTTACCCCTTTAAAAACCTTTTATTCTTCTCAGTAGTCTGCATGCCGACAATTCCCGTCTGGACTGCTTCTCCTCCTGCCCCTTTTCCCACAGTTTAGTCACGAGCTCCAAGTGCCTCTCATCTGTCCTACAAATGGCAGTCCAACTATAAGAAACTCTGATTAGTAAACACAACAGACCAACAAACATACAATAGAAATAGAAAACAGCATTAAAAGTTTGTTGAAATATGAGAATTTGGTGAGAAATGGAGGTGAATGAGGAGATAGCAGTGGGGATTGCTAGAAAGCTAGCTCTATGGCACACAAAGACTTTCAGACCTATTCTGTGTCATGAAGAGTTGGAGCCCATCATGAGCAATCTAGGCTTTGTGGGCTTGCCTCCTTCCATGGACTGCTGGAGGGAATACAGATTTGAAGGCAAGACAACAACAATGTCCATGTGTGGTGATGAGCCCCTGGTTAGGCTTCCTTATCCTAGGATTGATGGCCTGCATGTCTCCACCTACAAAGCCTTTTGTGATGCTGTTGCTATGTATCTTGGCTCAGGAGACATTGCTGATCATTTTCATGTCCGGTTTGTGTCCATTTTCACATCCAAATCAGTTTCTACTTATGCATCTTCCTTGACTTTTGACCTTGTGTTGCAGTTTCCTGTCATTTTTTTGTGTGGGTGTTTTTGGGTATTCATTTCCTGATGTGGGTGTTCATTTTCCTAATGTGGGTATTCATTTCCTGATGTGTTCATGGGCTTTTCTGGGTTTTTGTTATGCTGACTTTGATGATGGTGAGCTATCTTTTCAAATGTTTCTGGCAGAGGGGTGCCTCTTCATCCTATTAAAGACGGGCCACTGGAGCAATATAGGAGACTGTATGAGGATGGAGGACAGTATGTTTACAGAGATGGAAGCATTGATCCCTACCCCTGTGTATCCTGGATAAGAGGAACGGCTCTTCAAAAAGCTTTGGAGGGGAATGTGAATGTGAGAGAGGCTGCAGTTGCACACCATTTCAACATCAATTCTTCCACAAGTTTTCAGGTTCCACTCAATGATATTGTTGTCGGTAGCTTCCCCTGCATAAACTGATTCTCTAGACTGTTTTTGTTTCCCTGATTTAACACATTCGTGGACAATCAATTGACTGACCACTAGAGTTGCGAAAAATATATGAGAGCAAGAGAAACAATTTTGTGTTTTCTAAACTTTGACGAATGTAAATTCATGTCTTCCATTTTTCATTTTTTTATTGACATTTCTTCCGTTTTCGAAAACAACATGCACAACTTCAAGCAGTGCCACTAGTTTAATACGCACTGGTTCTGTTACATTTTTTGGTTCCTTGCTATGCCCCAAAGCTCTTTCTCAAGCGTGTGAGTGATATAAACTTTAACATATGTTAATAGGGTGATACCACACTGAAAGTGACCCTCTTATCACTATAATATTTGATTGATTGTAGGATGACTACGTTTGTTTGTTCGACCTTCTCCTCTTTTTCTTTTCTTTTCTTTTTCTCTGTGACTTTATAATCTAAAAAAGTAATGGAGAAATAGTGTCTAATTACAAATGGAGAAATAGTGTCGTAATGCATGCCTTATCAATCTAAATCAGATGTCTCTTCAGTACATTTTGAAATTGCTTCTACGACTCTAAAAATCCTCATTCAACCAAAAATCAATTTCACATAGGTTGGCTGGCTTGGTCTAGGGTAATATATAAACTTCGGTATATCATACTCTACAATGGGGATAATGCCACAATGGAAGTGGCCCTCTTACTAACGCAATGGTTGATTGGTTGTGGGATGAGTATCTTTGTTTGCTCGGTCTTCCCCTCTTCTTTGTGGTAACATATAAACCCCAATATATCATGATTCGTATCCCAACGGTGTGGTGACGCCACAATAGAAGGTTCTCCTATGTGGCATTATATTTCAAAAAAATAATATAAAATTTGTCTCCAAAAACATGCCTTACCACCCCAAGTCAAATATGCTTCTACAATTCTAAAATCCTCATTCAACTAAAAATTAGTCCCACATTGGCTAGTTTGCTTGGTTGTGGAATGAATATGTTTGTTTGCTCAGCCTCTAAAAATCCTAATTTTCTTAAAAATAATCACACATTGGTTACTTGGTTTGGTTGTGAGATCAATATGTTTGCTTGTTCGGCGTTTCCCGCTCCTCTTTTGTGGCTTCATAATCTAAAAAAATAATGCAAAAATTGCATCTAAATAATATCTTACCACTCCAAGTCGGATATGGATCTTGGAATTGCTTATACGACTCTAAAAATTTTCATTCAATCAAAAATTAAACCCACGTTAGTTTTTTTGGCTTGGTCCGTGGTAATATGTAAACCCCTATATATCATGATCTCATGTCAATAGGGATAATGCCACAATGAAAATGGTATTTTTATTAAATTATGATTGGTTGGTTAAGAGATGAATACGTTGTTTACTCAACCATCCCTCATGTGGCTTCATAATGTTAACAAATATTGTAAAAAATACTTCTAAATTATTTTTACAACTCTAAAAATCTTTATTCATATTTATTTCATCGACTTTTGTTTTAGATTTATAAGTTCTTCTTTTTCATTATTTTAGTTTTTAGTTTTTGGTTTTGGTGGTGGTTGGAATTATTTAACTAATGTAAACATATGGATCTACAATAGGTATAGTGTATTACTCATAAAAATGCAGCTAAATGCAATGCAAATTACATTAATGCGATAAGGACATTTTAGTGATTTTAGGGTAAATCGACAATGTAGCTCAATGAGTTAGTTACTTACATCGTATTGTTAGAAGTAAGAGATTGTGTAAAGATCATAGAAGGATGTGCAAAGTGTATAGAAAGTGTGCAAAAATAATTACCTTGATCATAACTATCTAGGTTAGGGTTGTAGCTTGTTGGTCGGCCATGGCCGAAAGCACACATGTGGTCGGTTTCACTTCAAATTGATCAAAATGGTATATTCATCTCTAAAAGTGGCGATTGTCTATTAAACCATCTTGCATGTGTTTGTTTTCCTTGATTTTAATAGTATGTGATAGTGTAAGTCTACTTAGCAAGTACCTATTTTAGATCTTTGAAATGATGTGTGACATTGTTGTAGCACCTTCTTCTCTTTTGGAATGCTAGCAATATTTAATGAGACGTGAAGTTAGTGGCCCTAGATTGGTTCTTGACCAATTTTTCAACACCTCCTTGATGTGAGAGCATTGATAGCGATTTTTTATTTTTCTACGAAAAAATATAATTTGAATTTTTGAAATGAAATTATTAAAAATTACTTTCAAAAATTAATTTTCCGATTTCTCTTTAAAATCCTTTTCAAAAAAAAAAAAAAAAAGTAGATTTGTAGAAAAAATCAAATTTTTATTTTTTTGTTTATTTTTGTAAATACAAAAAGAAAAATGTTGAGGAGGGGTTAGAACCCCTACCCCTTAGAGAATTTAAAGTTTTAACAAAATTTTATAAACCAATTGTTATCTATTAGATCTTAATTATATGAAGTCGTTCACAATCCGTTCAAGCAAAGATAGGACCAAAGCAAACCATCCCAGTATGGGCCGTGAGAGAGGACAGATCGCGACAAGGGGAGTTAGGCCGAGGACGGGTAGAATTACGTTGAGATAGGTTTGTGAACACAAAGAGCTCGAGCCATCGTTAAGGTGTCCACACAAGTTTCAAAATGCCAAGAAGAGTGTTCATGGTCGTTTTATGAAGGGTTAAGCCCAAAGAAAAGAGCTTGGTTATTCAAAATATATCAATTGATACAAAAATACATGGTTTAGATTTACTATTGGAACTACCCATTATATTAAAAAAAATATATGAGAGTTACAAGAGCAAGGGCAACCGGAATACTCACGGTCCCACAAAAATCCATGAGGGCAACACAAAATGCCCAACGGACAAAGCAAAGAATGACACGAGGAAAACACAAGAACTACATAAAACCAGAGAACATTATGCACATGTCGTTGCTCCGGGAGGAGGAGGATCATCTCAAGGAGGGATGAAAGCTCCACTTGGCTTAGCCGAAGGAGGATCAACTGTCATCCATTCTGATTAGGCATTTGCATTTATACATGTACCATAATTCCCTAACCAAGGGGTGGAAAGTTAACAAATGTCTGAACTCCATGCGGAGGATAGGCCCACCGCGGAGAACCTACCACCACCTTCCCCGCAGAGGACTCCAACCCGGCCCTAAAGAGGATGGAGCTTAAGGGAAACCCTAGGGAGAGGCATAGCGGTGACTCGCAAGAGTGGCTTCTACGACACGGTCCTTACGGAGGTGGCCGACATGGCAGAGATGGTCGAGGTGGCGGCAATAAAGGGTCGGGAGGGACCCGACTCATCATGCAAGGAGAAATCCCCCATTGAGTGAGAAATTCCTGCATATGGGCAAACTCTAGAGAAACTTTTTCATCTTGAGCTTGAATCTGTATGTGCACAACAGACAAAATAGCCACTTTATCATTAATGGAAAAGAAAACATAATGATCACTCTGGAATATAGCAGATTACAAGCTTTCCAAATATGAAAGAGAATACACACTTTAAACAAATGACACAAGAGTATTAATATAAGTAGGCCAAGAACTAAAATATCCAAACAATGTCATACGCCAATGAAAGAATTCAGGGGGTAGGGTTGAAATAGCGTATGAATTCAAGACCAAACCTGCTTGAGGAAAGGGACAGACCAAAACAAATGATTAAATGATTTAGGTTGAGAACAGAAGGGCGTTTAGGATTGGAAAATCTAATGTGAGTAAGACGGTCGCCAACAGGAGACCCTGATAAATAAGGCACCATAAAAAATGGTTGACTTTAGGTTCTAGGCATGGGAAAGCCAACGAAGCCAAGTAGTCAAGGTAGATCGTAGACCCTAATGAGTGTTGAGTTTGGAAATGACATGCGAAATAAGACTCAATAGCTGGTAAATTGTGTCGGCATTATAGTGAAGAAAGGCTATATTATGATTCCACCACCAATCCCGCCACCACGCATCTAGAGGTTTAAGACCCAGTTTATGAAGCATGACATCGACATCAACTCTTGAATTATGTGGATAAACGAAAGGTCTGAATTGGCAAGATTGAATCTCATCTTGAGCTCAAGCCATGAAATCCAGTCTCTGCAGGAAACCAAATCTTGAATAGTGTGAATCCCTTTTCGAGATAAATGAGAGAGCTTTGATGCCCAAAGTTTTAAGCAAGGTGTCACTATCTTCCGTGATAATGGGAGACCACCATATATTCTGGGAATTGAAAGAAAGCCCGGTGCAAAAGCCATCTCCAATCCAACGCAATAATGGCTTCACAATTTCAAAGGCCTTCCATATGCTCTTGGCAATGAACATGCCAATAATCTTAATAGGTTCCTTGGTGATAATTAAGGTATGTAACCCTATATTATTCCAAGCAACTTTTTCTATAAGGGGAACTGAAGCAATGCAATGGTGAAGCAGAATTTTCCAAGATTGATTACCAAAGAGGCATTGCACAACCCATTTAGAACATAAAGCAATGTTTTTCATGTAGACATCAATTATTCCCATGTCACCTTGATCACGGGGGAGACAAAAACCTCCCAAGCGACCTGATGAAAGCCAACTAAACCAGAACTTTTACACTAGAGGTAATCATGGAGCATCTTGGCAAGTTTGGCAAAGGACGCTCAAGATGGGCACCAACAAGCAAAATAATAAACATGGGTGGCCGCAAGAATCTTGGTACACACCTAAAATTTACCACCAAGGAGAGATATTTGGAAGACCATCGAGAGACCTTATGCTCAACTCTATCAATCACATATTTTCATAGAGTGGTAGAATCACTGTCAAAGGCAAAAGGAATGCCTAAACATTTAAATTGTTCTCCACGCACAATCCAATTCCAGGGGCAAGCTTTTTTCCAATCGGGCACATGCCAACAACTTTGTCGATAACCTAAATTTTTATCCATTTGAATGTCGAATCCTAAAGCAAGACAAAAGATGTCAAGACAATCAAAAGCTTCAACAAAATTCTGCTCATTTTCAACAAGGGTAAGAAAAGAATCATCAACAAAGTTCCCATTAATGAGCTGAGTAGAATGACCCGGAAAAAAATTCCCTAAATGCGACCTTGATTAGCACACCTAGCAATGAGATATCCAAAAGCATCAGCAACTAAAACAAAAAGAGCAATCGTAAAAGGGCACCCATGTATGATAGATCGGAAAAGGCCAATAACAGAGGATTCTTGACCATTGATAGTGAGGCAAGCAGAAGCATTAGAAAATAGAGTTCAGACAGCTGAGGTAAAGAATTCACCAAAACCTAAGGCTATGAGCATGGCCAAAATAAAAGGCCATTCGATATGATCGTAAGCCTTTTCAAAGTCAATTTTAAGGAATAGTGGCCATTGCAGAGACAAACAAGCCCATTTCATTCCTTCCTAGACCGCAATGAGATTATCTAGAATATAGTGACCTTTGACAAATCTCGTAAGACCAACAACTAGTAATCATTCCAGATCATCCACTTTTGGGATAAACTTAATGTTGCCTTGATTGATGAAGCTCCCTAAAGAATTGGATTTGAGAGATTCATTGTAGACTTGAAGCAAGTTTTGACCCAAAAAGACCAAGTGGCCTTGTAGAATTCACACAGAAAGTCATCTAATCCAGGAGATTTATCATCAACAAGACACAACATACAGAAAGCATAGAGTTCATCCAAAGAAAGAGGAGCATCGCAACGAGCACGATCTTTAGGAGAGATCTTGACAGGAACCACTTCAATACACTGCTATAAAGTGGTAACTTGCTCATTGGTGGCCTCCTGCACTTGGAAAACTAAATGATAGTGTTCCACAAAAGCGTTAGTGATCTCGGGAAAATCTATGAGCAGACTCTTGAGAAACTTGAATAGTTTTAATCTATTGACGAGCATGTTTGGCACGGAGGGATTTGAAAAAGTGTTTAAACACTTTGTCTCCCACCATAAGCCAATGCAGCTCTTGACCAGATCTAACCGCCATGGGCCGAGTGAGATGCTATTAGCTTGAGCCTATGTTGAATGTTGATGCATCAGAATCAAGAGGGTGTCAAAAGGATTGGACTCAAGGAGCACATAGGCCCTCCAAAATTCTTTGTGCAGAAGAGCAGAGTCCTTTCGCTTACACACCCGAGCAACCTGCTTACCAAATTAGCAGAGGAATCGGGTGGTGTATTGAATCCCTGCTTCCCACCGCTCAATCCAACCGGCGAGAAAAATGTGAACGTGGCGCCATGTTCCAAACTTTAGCAATAAGAGGGACCACCCCGCGTAACTCAACAAGGAGACATTAAGAAAGAATTGATTCGACGGGACTTTGAGAGGGGCCCCACGCCAATTAATCTTAAATGAGATCGGATGGTGATCTGACAAAAGAACATCGACCACATTGTGACAGGGGAGAGGCCTTGCATGTTAAAATCAAAGATTTGTTCTTTGAGAGAGAAGTACATGATCGAGCCTTTTAAATACCCGATCGCATCCTTCTCGAAGATTGGTCCAAGTATACCAAGCTTGAGACTTAAATTCTTGTCGCCATTGGAGAAAAGGATCGGAAATCCCCCAATGGATTTTAAAGTAATACCAAGTTTCACGCTCACCAACACATACGGAGGACATCAATTTTTTCATTAGTATGTTCAATCATATTAAAGTCACCACAAACCAACCAATAAGCAAAAGGAAAGTTATCACCTAACCATTTCCATAACGTTGTTCTTTTGTGCCATCATTAGAAGCATAAACATTAAGAATACCAAAAGAAAGATCATTAATCGCCATAATCACCCACACAACCCGATTTGAAGGATCTTGGCCCGAGGAGGTGATTAAGGCAAAAAAATTCGAGGAAATGGAAATACTAGCACCACCTTTGCCATCAATATGTTAAGTATGAAAATGAAAAAAAGGAGCAATACAAGTTAGCGTATTCTGAAGCAAAAAAAAACTAGAAATTTTAATTTCCTATAAACAAATGATATCCAAACCAATAAAATTTTGGCAGGATAACCAACTAGAATACTTTCGAGAGGGATATGTGAGACCCCTAACATTCCAAGAAATTAAATTCATGAAAAATCAGACATATCAAACTCCCCTTGACCTCTGCGGTAGCCATCCTCCGAGCCAAGGATTGAAAAATTATTAGCAAGTGGAATTTGGTCTGAATTAGAAATCTCAACATGAATGGAGTGGCGTTAGCCCCATTATCTCCCCACAAGCCATCGAACACCTCCTGGGGTGGATGTGTATGAGTGACACAAAGGAAGAGATGTTGAAGCTAAATTCCTTGAGTTCTCCAATTATGAAGGCAAAACTTGACTCTACAAGGGCTTGGAAGTAATGGAAACCGAGGAGGGGGAAGGGCCCGAACCTGACTTATCCTAGGAAGAATGAGGGAAAGAAGGAGTTGGGGGCTCCATAGAAGTTGATTTTACAATGAAGGCCTTCTTATTCCTGGTTGCAGTCCAACCATCAGTCGCTTGATCACCTTTAGGCGTAGACACCAAGGGTTACATCACCACTAGTTTAGAATGAGCCAAAAGAGGACACTTGCAAATGGAGTGAGTCGAGGCTTGACAGAAAAGTTAAGTGTTGGGAGGTTGAAATAAACTACCTTTTGAGAGATACGCAGGAACCCAACTTGAATATCCAGGTGGTCTCGCAAATCTTTCACAAGGTCAACTTCGACACAAACCCATTTATTAGGACGAGAGTTAAAAAAATGCTCTTGCTCATGGCATATCACCCTACCAATGGGTTTGACAATCTCTGGAAGGAAATACCAGAGATGAATGGGGAGTCCAGAAGCTCGATCCAAACCGGGATTTTCAAAGAAACCTGGTTGGTAGGGATAAATTCAGAGTCCATTGAGAAAGCACTAAAAGGGTGTTGCCTAAATACCAAGTAGCCTTAAGAAGGAGGGATTTGACCGAGAAGGCACATGAAACAAAAAGAGATAAAATCCCTTGATGAGATTACGAATCCCTCGAAACCAGACACCTTTGTTGGAATCTCAATGGTTGTTTTTCAAATAATATTATGAGGGAATGTGGCCACATAAATAAGCAATAAGGAAATTTTTACGATACCATTTGACCACATGGTCTAAGCATTCATCGAAATCCCAACATTCAAGGATGATTCGAGAATCCACACCTCATCATAGACCATCAAGCATAAACTTCGAGCACGCTTGGGAGCCATTTCCACCACCATTTGCAACACTCGTTGTAATGGATGGAGACTCATCCATTTATAGGCAACTCACCGCCTTATCGGTGGGAAAACAATTGCCTAACACCGATAGGACTGAAAGGAAAACCCTAGAGAGAATAAGAAGGCACAGTGTAAACAATGGGATAACACAAGCATGCACATGAAACCCTAGTAGACCGAAGTTCAATTATCGACATGGTTTAGATTTAGGTTTGTAAGGTTTAGAGTTTTATATTTTAAGTTTTCAATTTAAAATTTTTAATATCTAATACAATTTCCAATATTGGATTTGTATTTAAATTCTTGTATCTAGTAAAAAAATTAATTTCAAGAAGTGCACTCAACTCGTTATAAGTCCAAAAAATGGATTTTGTATATCATGTAATAGGTAACACAGAGAAATGTATACCAAGAACTTCAATGAAAATTTTAGTTCAATGACATTCCTTTTTTATATTGTAGTAAATTTGATTTGTTCTCTTGCACCAAGATATCGCAGCTTTACTTTTTGTATTGTTTCACAAGTTTCTGTACAATCTAATACACTCAATTACGCCTAAAAACATTCACACACACACACACACACACCCCTTACAATAACTTAGATGCTATGTCAAAGACAAGTGCGATCAGGTAATAAACATTAAATTAAATAAATAACAATTTAGTTATTTGATTAAAATGGATTTTGTATATCATGTAATAGGTAACACAAAGAAATGTATATCAAGAACTTACAATGAAGATTGTATTTCAATGAAATTCCTTTGTTTATATAGTAGTAAATTTGATTTTTTTCTCTTGCACCCAGATATGGTGGTTTTACTTTTGTACTACTTCACGGGTTTCTTACACAATCTAGTAAACCCAATTGCCCCTAAAACCTACACACAAACTTACAAGAACTTTGATGTCATGTCAAGACAAGTGTAGTCAAGTAATAAATGTTAAATTAAATAAATAAAAATTTAATTATTTGATTAAAAAGGATTTTTATATCATCTAACAAGTAACAAAAAAATCTAATTGGGTTTGGATGGATTGGTTAATACAGCAGACGGTTGAGTCTCGACCCACCTAGGTTTGAATCCGTTAGGCACGATCCTTTCGAGATGGTTTACTGGTGGTGGCGTGAGTTGCATCATTGATGGCCACATGCGGCTCATGGTTTCACCGGTGATTATCAATGGTGGTAGTCTTTACATCATTGGCATTGGCTACGGCTAGTGGCCCTAAAAACGGTGGTGGCGGTATATTGCATCATCAATGTGGGCTTTTGGCCGCTATTGGTGTTGGATTAATTGTAATATCTTGTCTAATGGACATTATGTAGGGTGGGGCCCCGCCTATAGTGCCCACTTCCCTTTGACACTTTAAGATACTAATTTTGATACTATTGATCATATTATTGACACTATTATGTTTTGTTTTAGTATGATGGTTAGATGTTAGATCATGGATTAGTATTGATATGGATTCAGTTATTATGCTTGATGATTCTATAGACATTTTCTATGTGGTTGATAATATCTTGTTGTGACATGGACATATTATAGATGTTGATTTGGACTTATGATATTGGATATTTTGAGTAGATCTGGTATGGTAGATTTTGATGATGATATAGTTAATTTATTTAATTAAAAATGATAATGTTGAATTATTGATATTGTTGTGATCTGTGTGTTTGGGGTATTTTGAGATATTGTTTATATCATTTTTGGATGTTTGATATGGCCACGAGGCCAAAGGAGGTATTTGCATTTTGCAAGTTAAAAATCACAACAATGTCGGGGGACTGGAGACTAACCATATTGAAATTCCGGGTGAAATCAACAAGGTCACCATGGCAACTGTGTTGTGTGTTGTGTATTGTGTTTTGCTAGGAATTCCCATGGGGGGATTTCCATTATATGTGACCATGGGATATGTGTTTTATTTATGTGTTCCTTTTATTATTGTTGTATGTATTTTTATTTGTAATGTGTTCTTTTTTTTAATTAATTTAAATGTGATAGTTTTAATGTGAGAGTCATATAGTTAAACTTTATTTAAATTTAATTGGGACATGGAATGTAATTAATAAAGTTGTTGAGTTTAAATAATAATGTTGGAAGAGTGTGTAAGTTAATTTGTAAGGATGTGTAAGAAAAATGTAAGAGTCTTGTAAGGCAGATTTTGGATGTTAAATACTCCATCTTTTATGAAATTCGAATTTGGCCTTAGAGGCCAAATTTGAGGTCTTGTGGAACAAGTTAAACTTGTCCCACACTTCTTACCATGCTTATGGTTTAGAGGTCAAATGTAGGCATTTATAATGCATTTTGAAGTGACAATATGTAAGTTTTAATTGCACTTCCCTTACATATTTTTAATTCAGGTCTTTTGGAGTGTGTAAGTCATTTTGGAGTTTTATTTATTGTGATTTGGTGAAAGATGTTGACTTTCCTCTTGGGGTTGAGAAAGAATGATGTGGCATCCCACATGGATCAACATCATTCTCTTATCTCCCTCTCCTATAAAAGTGAAACTTCTTGTTTGTTTATGGTTGTTGGAACTTTGTTCATTCCTCTTGGGGTGCATTTTTGCTTGTCATTGCTTTTTTAGCTTATTTGTAGAGGAAGTTTGGAGTGATTGCATGATTGAACCTTTCTGATCTTTGACCGTATTTGGCATTTTGGAAATATTATGAGTTTGGAACAAACTCCAGTATGGAGAAGTAGGCATCTTGAGTTGTGTTTTAATTGTTTTCCTTCTCTTGCATGCATGTTTATATGGTGTTGTGTTTGTGTTCTTGGTTGGTTGGGTAGATTGCTTAGGGCATAGTGTAGGAGAAAATTGTGGGAATTTCATATGGGGGCATAAGGGATTTCCAATGGCACTAGTTCTATTGTGGAGGGAGTTTTGGATGGGGATCCACCTTGGAAAAGAAACTGCTTGCATTTCTTACTCTTGGGGGCATAAGGGATAAACTTGGGGGAACATAAAGAGGGGTTAAGAGATATAAGGTTTATGGGGTTGATATGTTTATTGGCGGTATGCATTTTGGTGGATGCTCAATTCCAATTTGGGAGGCATAAAGAGTTCCCCATATTTTTTGTTTTTGTTGGCTTGCTTGATCAATCCTATGTGTTGTATGAATTGTTTCAAATGCAGTTAGGAACTGTTGTCTTGTTTTGAATTGTGCATTTTATTGATTGTATGTAATGTGAATGTTGCTTGTATGTGATAGAATCATTTGTTTCCATGTGTTGATATTCATGCTCCATTTCAATATGGTTGGGGCTTGGGGGCCAATGGGGAAGGATGGCTTCTCCTTTCTCATCAATGTCTTGTTGGGTGGAGAGCGTTGTTTTTCCCCTTCCTTGTTGTGATCAAAGTTGCAAAGAAGAAGAAACAAGCATGTTTTTGTTTGGAGAAGGAATTTCACAGTTTGACAGTCATTTCCCTTTGAGTAATTCAATGTAACTTCTCCCACTTCGAGTGGATGAATGTATAAATATTGTAATGTGAAGCATTGCATTGTTAATTGAAGTTGTAGTTGCATTGAGGAATGTAAAGAAGAATTACACTTGTTTTATGTTTTTGGAAAGAAATGTAAAGGATATTATAAGCATTGTAATTTGTATTTTGTAATCGAATTGGAAGAGTGTTAAGTTGTAAAAGTGTCATTGAATTATGAATAAAAGATTGAAGTAGTTTCAAAATTGGATTGTATACTGGAATTGTTTTGTTGTCCAAGAATGATATCTCTGTTTTGAAAAGGAATAAGAAACAATGTTGTTATTGTATGTATTGTATTTGAAAACAAATGAAAAAGGAAAGTTGTAATGTTGTATTTGATGAAAAATGAAAGAATGCATTTCTTTCTCAAAGTGTATTGCACATTTGATTTGAATTATTGTTGAAATTTAATTGATTACTGTTTAAAAAGAAAAGAAAGAAGCATGCGTATGGAATGAAAGATAGTGTTATATTAATTGCAAAATTGTATATTGAAATTGAAATCAGAGATGCATTTCTATTTAGAATTGAATGGATGATCTAATAAGCATTGTATTTGACTAAATTAGAATCATATGCACATTCAAAAGACAAATTGCTAAATCAATTTAAAGAAACAACTCACTGTTTTAAAACTTAAATCTGGCAATGCACATTTTAATTAAAATGATCAGTTCAGACTTACACTCAACAATAAGTTATGAAACTTTGAAATTTATATTTAGGAAGACTTAAGAAACTCAAATTCACTAAAATGGTTAAGAATGAATCTCTAAAACTTAATCAATTTCAATTCAGAGCTTACACAGTCATTTTTCCGTCTATTGCCAGAAAAATGAAACCTTGAACAAATTGGATAAATTGACTTCCCTAAAACATGTTAAACCCTCCATAAATTGATCCTCCATATCTGTTTGACATGTTGAGTGAAGGAGGAGTTCTAATTTTATCAAATTTATAAGTTCGAAATTTTCGGTTTACAATTAAAAGTCTCGTAAATCATTTTTAATAAATTGACCCTTAAAACTTCATCAAAAAGTAAATGTTATGTTCCTTGTGCAAAGAGGGCTTCGAGAGATTTCGAAAAGTCCTCTTTTGCCCAAAACGAGTTTTTAGCTAAGGTTATAACACTTTGAATTTTTGTGCTCAAGGGAAAATTTGGGAAATTTTTCCCTAGCGGGCCCGTAACCCAAAAATTTTCCATCAAAATTGCCCTTAGAAATTTTTTGAAAATTTTGACTTGGGAAAATTTTCATCTTTTCTCCGCCAGCCCGCAACTAATCAAAGGTTGCCATGTGTCCTCACGGGGCAGTGGCGGAGGCGCGAAAACTTTTTGCCCTTTGAGTCTTTTGAAAATTTTGGAAAAAAATTCATTTTGCCCCGCCAGCCCGCATCCAATTAGAAGGTGCCACGTGGCACCTGGGGGGGTGGCGGTGGAGGTTCAGGAGAAATTTTTCTTTTGCGCCGCATGGGGAAAAATTCCAAAAATGCCTCACGACCCACCAGCCCACCAAAGGGGTTTTTCCTCCTCTTGACACGTGTCCCCCTTGGGGAAAATTTGATCCCAAAACTCCGTCGGACCATATATTGAGTTCTCGAAGGAGTTAGGAGGACTTCTTTATATCACCGAAAAGGTGAGAAATTTTCCTATCTAATAGGAATGGTTTAGAAAATTTTGGAAGCGTCAAGTATGAGAAAAATCATGTTAAAACTCGAGCCTGTTAGAAAGTGGGTATAGGGGTAGATTTCTCCCGAAACCAACTAGAACATCTAACCCTAAATTTTGAACCTTGTGAGCTTGATATTAGTTAATAAAGGAAATTTTTGTTTTGGTAAATGTGTTTGTTCTGTAACATGCCAGTGGCAAACTTTTGTCTGGCAACTCGGTTGTGTTCACTTCTAATAAAAAAATATCCTATAATTTTCTAGCTAACCCTAGGTTGTTTCTTGGGTCTCAAGTGGTTGTTTGAATGGGCATTACACCCACTAACCCTTCGAGTTCATAGCTCGGTCAAAAAATTGTTTATCAATTAAAAAAACAAGTAACAAAAATGTTTATTATGAAGATTTTATTTCAATGTGTTGGTGAAATAATTTGTTGCAATGAAGAAATTATTGATTTTCACCAACGGTCACAAGGCTAAGCCCCTCCTTGGGTATGGGGAGGCTCTCGTTATTGAATGTAAACTAACTAAAATTTTGGGGTGGACATTGGGTCAGGGATCACACATGAATAATCTAATAAACATGTGGCAAAGTGTTTGTATAGTGTACAAGGGAGGAATTTGCTTTGAAAGAGATAAAGGGGAGTATGAGAACTAGGGAGAGAGGGTTAATGTTTTGGGTAGACTTACAAATTTCACATACATTAGCCAAAGTAAGGCTACATTCAATTAGAATAATTCAACCATGCAATCAACAATAAGACTAAAAATTAGAGACACAAAGTTCTATGAATTCATTAATCAAAGACACAAAGTTCTTCCTTGGTTATACAAGATTACAAGTGCTTGAAAAGTTGGAAAGTAGAGAGAGAGAGAGAGAGAGAGAGAGAGAGATTAAAAGAACATAAGAAATGAAATAGAAGAAATGTAGCTTTATTGCTTGCAATAGTAGTGATACAAAGCCCAACAAATATCAAAATCAACAATTGCCCACACCTTTGGAATGAAGAAATCATTCCAATTTATAGATTACAAAATGTATTTTCATCTCCCCCATATTAATTTTCACATTTCTTCATCACGTGTGACCTTTCATATTACCATGGAATAAAAGTGATCTTTTTTATTAATGAAAAAGAACTCTTACAATGTTAAGTTGAAGGTCACTTAAGTGAATAAGACAAAATAGTGAAAAATTACATTCTTAATGAAGAATTAGAATATGGAGAGAGAAGAAAGAGGTGAAAGAGAGGAGGGTTGATCAATCTAATGAAGAAAAAGCCTTTGTCGATGAAGAACTAGCCCATTGTGAAATTATTGGAAACCCTCCTAGAATGAGCTCCGTGCCTTTGAATTCTTGATGAAACAAACTACATGCAGTGCCACCTTTTATGCCTCTGGAATATGAACATAGCTCAACACTTTGATCCATGTCTCAAGAACATCATTGATAGTCTTGCACTGATTAAACCACACCTTATGATCTCCTGTAATGTTAGAGATTGAGCCTCTAATGTTTGCAAGGGTCTCCAAAGTATCCTCGTTGAAGGAGAAAGGATCACTTGCCTCCTTCTTGACCAACTCTTGGAAAGAACTAATGAGTCCTTCCAAAGATGAATTTTCAGTGAGTGGAAGTGATCCAAGCTTCTATTGGAAGCACAATGGAATAAGATGGGAGTGAGTAAGTCCTTAAAAACTTTAACCAAATTGCATTTTCTTTGTTAATTCATAAAATATTCAGTCATTAATGTGTGCACTACAACATATATCATTAATTCAAATAACCATAATCAAGAGATAGAAAATCATAACACAAGATATAAGTGGGAAACCCTCAAGGGGAAGAAAACTTGTTGAAAAAAACTTTATCATAGCTATGTTTCAAATTTAGTTGAGCATTGTTGTCGTGCAAATGTGCAACAAAAAATTAACAATTTCTTAGCACGACAACTATACCCCAGAGTCAAAATTTTCAAGTCCTATCATTTCAAGATACCCGGGCCAAACCGTCGGTTTGGCCACCCCTATTTGATGTCAAATTGGTCCCTAGGTGATTTTAGGGAGTTCTGAAAAGATGTTATCTTATACCAGTATTGGGAAGGGTTATCATTGGCCTTCCCAGGACTGGATCAACCCCCTAGATCAAAATGGAAGGGCCAAATTCAACATGGAGGTGAATTGAATACCTTAGAACATCATGGAAATTATTTTGGAAGGTTTGGAGAAGTTTTGAAAGACTTGGAGCAGTCTGAGTAAAAATAGGGTTCACAAGCCTAGGCAAGTACATAGGCCTAAAATAGTTGTTGGGCTTCAGAAGAAGATTCTGGGAGCTCCAAATGGAGTTAGAAGAGTATTCCAAGACCTACATGATGGTGAAATCATATTTTTCACAACACCTTGGCGCAAAGGATTTTTAGATAGTTTTTGTTAGGCACAAGTGGAGTCTCGAATCACAAATCCAATTTTTAGGGTATCATATGGATGAATCAAGACATGATACCCCCACCATTGAATTTCAAATTCCATTTCCAGTCAGGATCATATAACATTTTACCAATAAATTCTACCGAGATCTCAAGTTATCATCGTTCCAAGTTACCCTCTCAAAGGCAATTCAGGACTTAGTCATTTTTGGAGGACACGTGTCAGCACTAGGAGCCTAGCGGGATTTCATGTCCCCGACGTCCCTGAGGTCAAGTACACCAACCCTTGAAAAATGTGCCCAGCCCCCATGTGACCTCTAGGACCCTCATGTGACCTCCAGACTTGACAATTTAGCCCCCAAGTGCATTTTTGGAGCATCCATTCCCTGTTGTCAAATCAAGCGCCACGTGTCAGCTCCAAGACCACCATGGAAATTGATGTCCCTCATGTCCCTGAGGTGAGGGACACCAAACATGTAAAAATGTTCCCATCCCTTATGGGGAGTCTTTTGGTCACCCACGTGACCGACTTTCAGCCCCCAGGTGCATTTTTGGAGTATCCATTCCCTGTCGTCGAATCAAGTGCCACATGTCAGCTCCAGGACCACCGTGGAAATTGATGTCCCTCATGTCCCTGAAACATGGAAAAATGCACCCAGCCCTCTAGGAGAGTGTTTTGGTCACCCATATGACCAGTTTCCTTCCCTCGGTGCTTTAAAGCTAATTTTGGAGCACTCATTCCCTGTCGTCGGATTGCCGCCACGTGTCATTGTCTTGCTCATTGTGGAAATTGATTTCCCTCATGTCCCTAAGCTCATGGACATTAAGGACAAAAAAGTGTGGCCAACTCCAACTCAAAAATTTGAAATATTTTCTAACTGTTGGTTGCTTCTTGTTGTTTCTCGTTGTTTCTAACATCCGTGTGCATAGACATCTCCATCTCCTCCTCTGTAAATCCTCACCATCATTCCTCCATTGCTGAACCTCAAACCAGACCTACCATAGAGGTACTTCCCTTCACTCCATGAAAGCACGCAAGTCCGAGAAAGAAAATAGGAGCAAACACAGAAGGAGAAGCACAGAGAAAACTCCATGGCCATGAAACGAAAAGTTGAAGAAATCTCCCAAATGGATGCGTGAAACAACAAGCTATATTTTTTTCATTCCTCTACCCAAGGCCATCAAGAAGACACCTTCAAACTCTCCTCTTGTGAACCAGAGCATCCACAACAAAGAAATCCCACACGGCTCAACGAAGAAAAAACTCAATTTCTCGTCAAACCGTTGGGTGAAACGAAGTAGAATTTCACATGAAGCACTAGAAGCAAAAACCTATCGCAATGAAATTTATTTCATCGCAAATGGAGGAAAAAACCAGACCTGTAATTTTGAGGTCCATTAATGGTTGCCTCAACCAAAAGCACCACTGTGTCTGAAAATTCAAACTTTTAAATCTCCTGGACTATTAAGCAAGTGGGCCCTAAATTTCGTAGAGGGTTTTATTGGGTAAAAACCCATATCAAAAAACTTTGTTCCACGTCAATCTGACTCCCAGAAGCCAACTTTCTAAAAATAGCAAGTCTACTACATAGAACTGCTATTTCGGGAAAGTCATCGACAAAAGAACTTTGAAGGAGGTGAAGACATTGAGGCGCACTCCAGTGAGAATTCACAGAATGGACATTTTGACACTTACTAAAAATAGTAAGTGGTCCCACAAACACCTGCTAAAAATAGAAAGTCACACTAAAAGAGCAGTTTTGGCACAATGGGACATTTAGAACTTTGTCGCATCAGAGATTTCCATGAACGAGGACCATCAAACTTCATCGCGGGCAACATCTTCTCCTCCTCTCTCTCTTCCCTCTCCCCAACTTTCTCTCTCTTCAAATGTTCTAATTCTTCATTGGGGTTTGCACTTTTTGATATGCCTTTAAGTCACTTAAAAGTGACTTTAGAAACATAATGTAAATTAAGTCACCTTGATTTTATAAAAGGGACTTAAATATTTTGTAGGAATATGAATAGTCTAAAGTTAGAATTAAGGCATATGGAGGGTCATGAGGAAGACGATAAGTCACCTCTCATTCTATAAATTGTAACGTCATTCCCATTTCAAAGGGTTGGCGATTGATCTTGTAAACTCAAGAGTGCATTGTACCTAGAGAAAGCAAAGGAGATAGCCATTTTTCTTCTACTTTCCTCCACTCTCAAATTTCTTCCATTCTCACATTATGTACAACTTTTGTTTAAGAATCAATACAAGAAGAAGGATTTTGTAGCCTTTTTGATGAGGAGATTTTAGAAACTATGAGTTTGCAATCTTATCTCATCTTGTTTCCATTTGTAGGGTTGTTTCTTCTCATAAATGCATGTGTTAAAGTTTCTAACTAGTGTGTGTAGGAATCTGATTTCCTACCTGCAACATTAGTTCCCTATCTCATTTCTCACTCCCCTTTCCCACTTTACAAACAAAGTCCTCTCTAGCAATAAATTGCTAGCTTTGCCGCAGGGTCAGTGGAGTGCCCCTGTTGGATCCCTAGTCAAAAGGCCACCAAATAAATCCACCTTTTCACGTGCATGCATATACAACATCTACACCGATTAAGTAGAGGGACTTAGATTCTCAGAGCATTGGCAAGAAATCCACAAGTTTTTCCACCCGACAAATTTTCTCACCAACAGTTTTTGGAGCCCATCGTGGGGCAAATTTACCATCATCTCGCAACCAATATACGATCTGCAAGGTCCAAAAAAAAATTTTAAAAATCAAATATTAAAAAATTATAGAAAAAAAGAGTTCATGAAAGTCCATTGGAGAAAGATACATTGTTGATTTATGCACGTGACTTTTCACATTCAGTATCCTTTTGTGTTCTCACTGAAAAAGTTTCCAAAAGCTATTTCAAGTAAGATACACTAGGTTGAGAATGTCGCGAAGTGTTGTTGATTCCAATTTTGAGGCTTTGCAAAATCGGCAAGAACAAATTAGAGATAATCCATACATCTTCTCTTAAGCCTTCTCTTCATCTAGCTCTTCAAACACTTCACCTGGAAATACTTTCAAGACTCTTGTTTATACTCCCCCTTCAAATTATCTCATTTTTCAACTACCATTGGTCATTGAGTTCCTAGAAGAATAAGAATTTGTAGAAGCAAGAGAAGAAGCAGAAATGACAATGGAAGATGAAGAAGATAGACCTCAACCCATTGTTCCATGGGGAAGGAATACAGGCTCGCTTGCTCTTGAACCCCCTTCACGACCTACCAGCAGGTTCCCGTAAGAAATTTCCAAAGTTCAAAGGTGATAACACACAACATCCTGAAGAACACATCGGTGCTTTCATAACATCATGTCGAATTCTTGGTGTCTAACATGAAGACGTTGTTGTGAGACTATTCGTAGAGTCCCTCCAAGAAAAAGTAGCTAGAATGGTTTTACCTCTTTCTTACCTGGTCCGTCACGGGTTGGAATGACATCAAGGATGCCTTCGCAGAGAGATTTAAATCAACTGAATATTTTCAGGACCTCCTAGTGTAGTTGGCTCAAATGAAGAAAGGATAAAATTAAACCATGAGAGACTTCATGGCCTATTTCGAATAGTTGATTTGTAGGATACTTGAAGAGGATTCGCCATCTCAAAACAATGTCAAGAGATTCTTCATCAATGCTCAATCACCAAAAGTAGGATTTTTGTTGCAAAGATCCCAACCAAGGAACATTGTAGAAGCACAAAGGATGACCATTGAACTTGATCACGATACCATCCTATTTGGAAATATCAAGAACCCATCAAAGGGAAGTACCCAACATCCTAAAGATGAGAGAACCAATCCATCGTTGCAAAAGTGGATGAATGAGATGGCATCTTTGAAAAGGGAATTATTTAAATGAGTTTCTTCCCAAATAAGCAATGAAAATCAGATTGTAGGAGCACCCCGAAGGCTTGCCTTGGAGGCCCCACCTATGAACGTAAATTACAGATTTCAAGAAAGTGAAGAAGATCTTGAACAAGAAAGTGAAGGTGGAAACTTCCTAGAGATCGATGAACTTGAGAACGATAGACAAATCAGATTTTGTGAGTATTCGGAGGTGATGAAGAAGATGAAGAGGATGCACCCCAGTTTCTCATGTGTGGTATTCACTCATTCTCATTCCAAGAAAAGAGAATCTCCCTCCACTTCTACAAATGAAAATAATGTTGATGATCCTCTTGTGGCGACTCCGTAAAACAAAATAATCAGTCGAGGATCCCCACTTCCATCTTCCATGAAGTCTACATTGTTGGAGCCTGACCTTGTAGCAAGTAAGAAGACTCCTGCAATCCCAAGTAAGTCTTCCGATGTCTCTTCCAAGTCTAAATCTAAATCTACTCTTGTAAAATATAGTACTTTGAAAGCTCCTAGTGTACCTTTCAAAATACCCTCTATTCCCCAAAAATCTACTCCTACTTCCAAACCTATCCTAAATCCAAAAGCAGTCCCTTCACCCCCCTTGTCTACATCTGCTCCCTTTGACTTCATAGAATATGCAAACAAAGCCAAAGTGCAGATTACTAAAACTAAATATTTGCGGACTCATCCTAAACAATTTGAGAGGTTCATCGATATATCAGGAGTGGTAGTCTAACACCCAATGTTGTAACTTCTAGTTCCAAAGGCATGCTACCAAACTCACCTACACCTCCCTCATAAAACATGTTTTCTCTAAGTGCATCAAATATTGATAAATTTGAACCTTTCTACGTCTCCCTTCTTGTTGGATAATATGTACTGAACAATTGCATAATAGATTCTAGTGCCTCAAACAACATGATGCCTTTGAAGGTCACTAAGGCTCTCAAACTTACCATGACTCCACCTAGTGGCTCTTGTTACTCTTTGGAATCAAAATAGGTCTCACTTATAGGGAAGGTCAAAGATGCACAGGTGGCTCTCACCAGATTTCCAGACAAGAAAGTTTCAGTGATGATTTTGGTAGTAGACATCCCAACCTCGTTTGGAATGTTGTTGAGTAGAAATTTTTCCGAGACTTGGGAGGGAAAATTCAGATGAATTGGTCTTCTGCAACCATACCAGTGAAGGGAGACATGGAGAAATTACTTCTTAAGAATAAGATGAGGTACACTGTATGAAAGTGGAAGCTCGAAAGCTAACATCTTGTATCAAGGTAGCAAGTAGATGAATCACTTTGTGGAAACCGAGGAAGAAGAGGATATCCCCATCTTGATAGGTCTAGACATGCCTTCCTAAAGAGATTTGGACTTTGAAGAAGCATTGAGGAGATTCAAGTTATAAGAGGGCAGCCCCGAATTTCTAGATGATGCAAACCATGAGGAAGAGGAGATGGTTCTTGATGATTTTCAAGAATAAAAATTAGCTTATATGATTTTCCAAGATGAGGAGTTATTCTAATTCCCTTTTCGGGATGAAGATGATATCAATCAAGCCATCTATGGCAAGAAAAATAAACTTGTGATGACCCCGTGAAAGGTTTCAAAGAAATTTTTGTACAAGAAATGCTTAGAGCCGCAGAAGAAACTAAAGATCTTGAGCTCAATCTCGAGCTCTACAACTCGTCCCGATGCCTCCAAGCACCTAAACTAGGTCTATATTATCACCTGCAAATGATTCTTCCTTTTATACATGCACTTTGAAACTCATGTGAGTGCCTAAAAACTCTCCAAACATGCTCTCCATGTTGCTACCATGTTCCTCAAGCCACCAAGCAACTCAAACCATCATGTTCCATCACCTAGGCTAGCTAGGTCACCTGACTAGGCTTGCTAAACCAAGCCAATCTCACTAAAAAAACTCATGCTATCATTAACCACTTGAGTCTCCATTTCATCATCATATTAAGCATTATCTAACTCTACTCCATCAACCTCTTTTTCATTAATGAGCTTTTACATCAATTACAACACCTATAACTCAACATGCCAACATTCTCCCCTTTGTCATTGATGGAAAGCCACGTAGTCTTTTTCCCCTTTTTACATTGATGACAAAGCATACATATACATGCATGTTATCCATCTTCCTGATCTTCATATGATCACCTCTTGGTTGGAAACATCAACCAAATACTTCAAACTAGCTCACAAACTAGTCATTTCTCACTAAACTCTAATTTTGACCTCTTTGCATGGCTTAAAACCACCGAACTCCCCGGGAAGAATCATATATGAACTCATACATGCCAATAATGATAAAACAAGGATAAAAACATATTTTTTCCTTCTACTTGAGTGAAATGATCACACAAATCCATCGTTTGGACTTAACATGTTTCTCTTTAAGTTATGTTTTTGGCCTTTTCATGGCTTGATAACACTACCAAACCTTGAAAGAATTTACACAACTCATACACATACCAACAATTATGAATTCAAGGCTAAGAAACTTCAAACTTACCTCTTTCTTAAACTATATCAACTTTTCAAGGCTCATACTTGAATTCAACTCTTCCATATCTTTTCCCACACAACTTTTGGACTAAGATCCCTAAATAGTTCCTTTAGTGCAATTTAAGCCAATTTTCACAAGCTCTAGAGACCTATTCTCAACTTGAACTAAACCCTTATAGCTCCCCCTAAACATATGGAACCATTCTCTAGTAGAAAAAACCAAAATTTTGGCTTCATACCTTGATTTCTTACAATGAGGATAACTCCATCACATTGCCTCTATCCTAAAGCTTTGTTTGAGTGTAATCAACCTCCTTTCGTGTTATCTCAACCTCCTTAAGAATATGACTTGATTTTTCTTATAATGTCTTGCTAGACATGACTAACTCTACCAAACATTCCTTCTAGACACCAAAAACACATAATTAGTGATAAAGGACAGCTCCCCTTGTCTTCAACATTCCTACATACACTGTAGCATGTTCTTGTTCATCTTCACAAACTTGCACGGTACCTTGTTAGCAGGAAAACTTCACTCATAATGTATACACACCCTACAATGTTTCAATCTTCATCCTCCTTGGATTTTCAGATCATACAAGTTCCCCTTCAACATGTATCATGATGTGATCCATATCAAATGTTCATACACGTACTCAAAAATAAGATATATTGTCTTTGTGCTAATGTAACCACTTTAATGCAAGGCATAACTTCATGGCTTAATTTTACATACCTTTGCACATTTGTGAACCTTTATCAAGGATAAATGACCCTTACAACCATGTTATCATCTCATATTATTTCTTTAATCACTACCACTAACCTCGTTTAGCCCATACAGAAGATGTGAAAACTAAGAGCACGGAATTGATTTTTGACAATCTTGATAAGATGTCCTATTTATTCATGCAATCTTTAACATACCTAAACTTTCTATACTAGTCACACATGATCTAGAAAACCTCTTTGGCATCTAAATACCCTAATAGAATACCAAGAGTATCTTCAACTATCAATTTTATTCATGTAGCACTATATCTTCTCGGCCATGAGACCTCACCGTGACTTGTTAGACGTGTAGAAGATGTTTTTTCCCCTCGCATACATGTATAAGAATAGTAGAGCTCCATTATGACCTGATAGTAACTTGGACCATCTCCTTAACACAAGTACACTCTTTATGACACTTTAAGCTTGATCCAAGAGACACAATATCACCTTATAGGCACACCTAACACAAGATCCCACCGCTACATTACCTTTCACATTGACTATAAACCCATATCCATAATGTACAGACTAAAAATTCATTCTTGTCATCCTAATAATCTTCATTAAACTCCTTGTAATGACTCAAACCCCTTTTGATGACAAAAATTTCAAGATAAGAGCTTCTTTCTCTCTTTCACTTATCTATTCCTCCTTCACATGCTACTAGCCATGCCCCAAGAAGGATTCACTCCTAGATTTTGATGCATTCACTTTCACAAATAAATATTGCCCAAAATGAGTACCCATTTGGCCTTTTAAACATTTCCCAAAGATAAATATCACCTTTCTTCTCAAATATTTTCTGGACCCAACTGTCTATATTTTGAATTAGGTCTTCAATTGTGCTACTTACTTACAGTTTCACTCTAGACTGCCGATTTTCCCATTGATCAAGATCTTATCATGGCTTAACTCTTCTTGAATCTTAATGTAGGTCTAAAGAATATATTTTGTTCCAAATCTTGGCCTTCAATTCCAACAACTCAAAAAATGATGAAGGGTTTATGGTACCTCTAACTCAATGTGATGGATGAGCGGGCGCAAAGTGATGATGGATCCCATTGTTGTCATTTGATAACCTGCAAATAAGAAAGACTAACATGAAAATGGATTAGATGGTTTATGCGGGGGTTTCCCGAAAAAGTGGCTCCAAGAAGTGTTAACTTCCTTGGTGATGTCACCCCATGTGTGAAAAAGTGATATAAAAGTGATATAAATGACTAGATAGTAAAATGAAAGAGAAAGAAAATAAAAATTAAAAATGTTATCTAATTGAAATAAATGTAAACTAAATTTTACTGAATAGGTCGACATTTACCTAGATTGTGCAAAGACAAGTCAACGGTGACACTGGGAATGGATCGACAACAGAGTAAAGTATGAGACCTCACAAGAGATTCTGGATGCCAACCGGAAGCAAAAAAGTTTGTGGATGTTGGAAATAACCTCAAGAAGGAAATATGAGGCCAAGGAAACTAAAAAGAAACAAAATAGAGATGAGATGGATTCGATGGATGAAAAAGACCCTAGGCGATGATGATGGTGATATGGATGGATGCAGTATAGGCTTGGTTTGGATGCAACAGAGGGATTGGATGGTGGTTTTAGTAGGATGGAGCAGATATAGAACACATGCAGAGGTTGGAGAAGGATCTAGAAGTAGAAAAACATAGTTTAGACAAGGCCGAGTGATGGTGACTCGGGATGGGTGATGATGATGTAGAGTAAGAGTGAAGCAACGCCAAGGTAAAAGGACTGAAAAAAGGCAACCTACAAGTATAGAAATGGGAGAACAACTGATGATAATAAAGTCATGACCACTGGTAAACTTGCAAGGTGTTAGATGAACAAAAAGAAGCAATATAAATGATATAGATAGCATAAAAATCAATGCAAAACCTCTCATAGTCATGCAGTGTGATGATCAAAACAAACTTCCAAGGATGCTAAGAGGATTCTTTGAGATGCTCGTTTGAAGGTTGATCTCATAGAGTGCAAGAAGATCATAGAGGAGTCATGAATCTTTGTGTGTTTTTTGTTGTTTCTACATTTTTGGAAAGGATTGAGATAGTCTTATAAGGTGACATGACTGGTGGGTGGGTCACCCGACTATGGGGAAAGTTTCCCCAATGGGACTGCTTTTGTGATTTTGGTCGAGATTTTGGGCATTTAAGAGTTGGAAGGGTGCTTTAAAGCATGTAGGTGGGAAGAGGATGTGTCATGGGTAGTTAGGGGATAAAAATAGGCAAGAAAAAGCTTAGAAAAGCAAGGGGATGTAGGTTAGGATAAAAGCATCCAAAATAGAAGGTTTGTTAGGGCATATGAGATATTAATTGATTAATTAATTAATTAATAGGAATTAATTAATTAATATGATGGGCATTAAAGGTGATAAGATAATTAAGTGGGCATTTTAAATTAAATAAAAGGGGATGAATTAAATTAAGGGGGCTAGGTAAAGACCAAGGTGAAATATGTGCATGCGGGAAGACAAGGTATAGATACTAAATTTAGGTGTCTACATTTTCCCCTTTTTGTTGAGTGGTTTGCATCTAGCAAGCCATGAGAAAAAATGATGAGATTAAGGGTAAATGAGGATTGATGAAAGGTAGATGATGAGCTCCCCCTCAAATGGGGATGATGACACCAAGGGAAATCAATGACATTTGAAAAAGGTAGATGATAAAGGGTGGGTGGGTGAAGAAAAATGGGTAAAATGATTACCAAGGAAAGATGCCCCCAAGAAAAAAAGGAATTGCAATAACAATAAAAACTATGGTGGTGACTCAATATCACATCGGTAGAGGAAAATTGCGGTCTCAACGGAGATGGGATGACAATTTCTACGGGCCAGTGAGTGGGTGAAGATCACTATAGTATGGATGCAAGCCACGATGACCAATGGGTCATAGGAAAACATCAAAGTATGCAACTAAATGTGAAAGGTATGTGAAATCCTTCATACATGAGGAATCGAGTGAATAGGTATGCATCCGTAAGGATGAGGATGAAAGGTTATGGTGCCCTAGCACAAGACACATGACATGAAAAAGGAGAAGAAAGTGAAAAAGTGGGTGATGAAATAAATGCCCCAAGGGGAAGTAAGTAAGGCCAAAAGGAAAAAAGTGATTGGTGATGAAATAAAAATGCCCTAAAAGAGGGGAAAAGTAAAGTATGGCCAAAAAGTGGACTTTGAAGTGCAAGAATGATAGGATGTGAAATAAAATGGCCCAATAGGAATTTTTGAGTAAATATGGCCAAAAAAAGTGGACTTTGAGCCCATAGGAAAATGGAATGATTGAATGTAAAATAAAATTCCCCAAAGGAAAAATAAATATGGCCACAAATGTGGACTTTGAGAGTAGAGGAATGATTAATGTTTGAAATTAAAATTCCCAAAGGGGAAAAATAAATATGGCCACAATGGACAAAGAGGTAAAAATAGGATTGAAGGAATTAAAATTTGAGGGAAAAAAGTAAATATGGCCAAAAATGGACTTTGTAGAAAAAAAGGAAAAAATATTAAGTAAAATGCCCTAAAGGGGAATATAAATATGGCCACAAGGTGGACTTGAATGTCAGAGAGATTGAATAAGATTAGATGAGGTGTAGGATAAGATGTGACTTAACAATGGTGACCTATGGGTATGAATGACACTACGTCATATCAAGGAATGTGTGAGGAAAATATGCCTCCAACATTGCATTGGAGGTAAACAAGAAGGGGATCTAGGTAACAAGGCACATGCGACCAAAATAGATGTTAGTATGTAACCAACCAATGATAGTTGGTCATACCAAAGATCATAAGGAACATGGATGAAATGAACTTATAAACCTAATTTGACATGAAAAAGGGTTTGAGATGTAACTTGTATGGGAAGAGGGTTCTCCAAAAGTGGTGTTCCCTAAAACTATGCCCCAACTTTGGGAAGGGGAAAGAGAAAACTGATCAATGTGGGAAGTTTTCTAGAAAAAAGTTGATCAATGTGGGAAGCTTTCTTAGGATGTTAATAAAATGGAAGGTTGATCAATGTGGGAAGCCTTCAAATTCCATAATAAAGAGTAGCCATCCTTCGAGGGTATGGTCTACTTTATACATAATATAGATGCAAGAATAATATATATATGATAGCCATCCTTTGAGGGATCGGTCTATTTATTTATTTGATTTTGATTTTTTGATTTTGATTTTCATTTTTTTTTTTTTGCATGAACAATTTCCTTCGAGGGATCATTCTATTTTTAATAACTTTGATTTTTGACAAGAGCATCCATGATTTTGATTTTTACATGGGGGAGAGAGAGTTGGGACTAGCTAAGTAGACCACTTAAGAGGGGATAATGAATGTACAAGAGACACCCTGGACCCTTTGCATGGTTCCAATAGGTGAATAAGAGGGTGATGGATGTAATGATCATGGAGTTCTCACCAAGAAGGGAGAACCTATCCATAAGGAAAATGCTATGGGAAGAGCCGTGGTGCCCATATTTAAGGTCACATCTAGGAAGTGATGAAGACCACATAATTCCAAATCATCACAATGAGAGATGGAAAAGGCTAAGATGGAGGAATGATCTAAAGATATGACTAAAGAGCACTGGTAGACATGCTAATAGTAGAATGGTCACAAGTGTAATGTTAAGAGGTTCCACTTCTGGTTTACCATCAAGGGAGGCCAATCGATAGGCTCCCAACCCATACTTATGTGTGATAATGTATGGTCCAATCAATTAGGGGAAAATTTTTCCACGTTGGCTCCTTTCTAGAGTAGTGATGTTATGATTTTCTTTGAGGATGAGGTCACCAACATTAAATTCATGTTCTTTAAGGTGCTTATTGTAAGCATGTTTAATGTGCTCTTGATAAACATGATGGTGTTCAAGAGTGAGAAGGTGACATGTTCATCTAACAACTCGAGTTGTGTTAGATGTTTGGTGATAGTCTTCATCAAGAGATGAAGTCATGAAGGACACACACAAAGATGGAATTTGAAACTTCAAGGGGAAGGATGGATTTGGAACCGTAAACAAAAGAGAAAAAGGTGTACCCCCGTGGAGGTATGAATACTAGTGTGATAGGCCCAAAGGGAAAAAGGAAGTTGGAGATGCCAATTATGACTGCTTGATCAATAGTTTTGGAAAGAATGTTTTGAAGGGTTTTATTGGTAGCTTTGGCTTGGCCATTAGCTTGAGGATAATATGGAGAAGAAAAGATGAGTTGGATGTTGAATGCATTACATATTTTCTTAAGATATTTGTTTTTAAAGGACTTTTTCCATTGTCCATGACAAGTTTTGTGGGAACACCAAAGTGGAAAATGATGTGTTGGTAGATAAAATTAATGATTGGACTAGATTTAGTTGAGGTGAGTGGGATTTCTTCCACCCATTTAGTGAAATATTCAGTTAGTGATGATGATAGAGTGATGTTTGTTGTGAAGAATGAGGATTAATAAGACCAATGAGATCAAGACCCCATTGTGAAAAGGGCCAAAGGTCCTGAGCCGATGCAAAGCTTGGCTAGGAATGTGAATAAGATTGGAATGTTGCTGACATTTTTCACATTTCTTAACGTACTCACAACAATCATGATTAAGGGAAGGCCAATAATAGCCAAGATGAAGGACATGCTTACTTAAAATGGCTAAGCCACTAAAGTGTCCACCACAAATACCATCATGGACTTCTTGGATGGCCGAGAGGCTTCATGGGATTTAAGGCATCAAAGAAGAACACCATCAAATCCATGCTTATAAAGAATGCCACCAAGGATCACATAGCGGTTATGCATGTTGCTAAAGGAAATACCTCTTAGCATTCTTGGATAGATAGGGGAATAATGGATTGGGATAGATAATCAAATATTTGGGAATACCAAAGGTCGATGAATTAGATTCAACAAGATTAACTTGGGGTAATTCATGAAATGGTCGATCACTATGATGAATGAATGATGAAAAAATCTTGGATTCCTCCATTGTCCATGGAATAAGAGCTGCAAGAGATGCCATCATATATCAAAAAATGATTGGTCGATCGGGAAAACTTGATGGTGTAGGAATCAAAGGCTTCAAGGAGAAGATGAACAATGTCATGATATTTTTGAAGGGTATCATTTTTGCATTGATACTCACCTATGACTTGTTTGATTACAAGTTTAGAATCCCCATAGATGTCAAGAATTTGAACACCTAAAAAAGGAAGTGGTTTCAAGACCTAAGATAAGGGCCTCATACTCTGCCATATTGTTTGTACACTCAAAATTGAGTTTTTTGAGGGAATAGGAGTTTCCCAAGGAGGAATGAGAATGATGCCAATGCCTCCCCCTTGCTTGACACTTAGAGCCATGAAGAAGAGAGTGAATTTAAGAGTGCCATATTCATGATGAAATTGATTAATGGATTCATCAGAAATTCTCATGAGGAAGATGTGAACTAGGAAGGGGGCTTCTACTAATTGGTCTATAATAGCTTGGCCCTTAATATATTTTTGAGAGATGAACTGAGGTCAAACTCAGACATGAGCATGAGCCACCAAGTGATACACGATCATTATGATATGGCTTAGAATGCATCATCTTAAGGAGATGGAAGCTAGTAATGACATATGTCTTATGATTAAGGAGATAGTGTTGAAGCTTTGAAGTAGTAAAAGAAGAGAGCACAACACAACTTTTTAGCTTTAGTGTAGTGGGTTTCATAGTCATGAAGGGTGTGAATGATGTAATAAACAACCTTCTCATGACCTTGGTCATCATGATGTGCTAACATAGCTCCTAAGGCATGATTAGTAGAGATATGTATAGATAAAAGGGCTCCCCCTCACGTGGAGGTGTAAGCACTAGTGGAGATAGAGAGATATTGTTTAAGATCATCAAAATCCTTCTGGAAATTATGGTCCCAATCAAATTCTATGTCCTTCGAAGGAGGTGATGAAAGGGTTGAACAATGATCTGAAAGTTGTGAGATGAAACAATGAGATGGATTGGAGAGATGCCTTGAAGGCTGTGAAGCTGCTTAAGATTGGAAGGAGGAGGCATTTTGATGATTTCCTTAATTTTTTTGGGGTCAACTTCAATGCCCCTAATAGAAATGATAAAGCCAAGGAGTTTTCTAGTTAAGACTCCAAATACACACTTGGTTGGATTGAGATGAAGAAAAAAATGAATAAGGCACTCGAAAAGGACTTTGAGAATGGAGAGATGGTCATGTCGATGTTTAGATTTACCTAAAATATCATCAACATAATCTTCTATGGTTTTTTGGATGAGATCATGAAAGATATAAGTCATGGCCCCATTGATAGGTAGTGTCGACATTCTTTAGACCGAAGGGCATGACCCGATAACAAAAATTCCCCAAGGGGTGATAAAGGAAGTCTTGTGTTGGTCTTTTCTAGTGATGAGAATTTGATTATAACTAGAGAAACCATCCATGAGAGAAATCATCTCATGACCTGTGGTAAGATCCACAAGTTGATCGATGTTTGGAAGAGGAAAGTCATCTTTAGGGAAAGTGAGATTGAGATCTCAAAAAAGTCGGTGCAAATATGAAGTTTTCCAGATGCTTTAGTGACTGGGAAAATGTTGGAAACCCATTGGGGATAATCAATGGGGATAATGAAAAGTGAAGAAAGAAGGTGTTATAACTCTTCTTTAACAAGGAGGGAAATGTGAGGATGCATGATGAAACTTTGCTTTACTGGTTTAGCATTGGGAAAGGTGATGATATTGTGGATGATGATAGAAGGGTCAAGACCTGAACATATCTGAATAAGACCATGAAAAAATTATGGCTATATGATGGGAGAGGAATGTAGTGAAAGATTCAAGCTCATGTGGATCAAGAGATTGGCCCACTTTGAGAATGAGGCTCTGAGGAGTCCGATATTGACATCGATGGTGGCTTCATTGAGAAGAGTAGGTGTGTCAAGATGGTAAGGTCTTATGAAGATAAGAATCTTCTTCCCCCATGTGGGAAAGAATGGCATCATCATCAACACACTAAAGGACATCGATGGTAGAAGAATCTTCTTCTATCATTTCTAGATGGCGAAGGGGAAGGGACCTAGTCTGATTTTCACACTGATAAGTGACCGGTCCCAAAATGGTGGAGACTAAAAAAAATTAGAAGAAATGGAGACAATATCATCCATATCCATGGATTCATGGGATGGAGAAGATGGGAAGATGGAGAAGGCATATCCATGCATATCTCAGATGGTGGGATGGGGTGGGATTTCTGGTAGCCTAGCCTAACCTGAAATTTTTGTGAGGTTTTTACAACATTGATGATGATAATAAGGCCATGTGGCCCATGCTCATAATGTCCCATGTGAATCCTTTCCATGCAAATGATGGAGATAGGTGTGTGAAAAATATGGTTTGTTAAGGAATCCAAAACCACTAGTATAAGGTTTGGCATGTGGAATATCATCGATGTGGGAAGAGGGGGTATCAAAACCACCATAAATAAGATTGGTGTGAAGATGTGGTGGACCAAAAGGAACAACATCCCCAACGTTTGGTTGGTACATAGGTGCCTTATCGGTCTACCGATATGGTGAGGAGTGGGAAGAGTGTTGAGTGTGAGGAGATGATACTCCCCCAATCGTGAGTTTATCCATCACTTTATCTAGGGAGTCATTATTAGGAAGTTTGGAAGAAGGAATGGATGAGCTGGTGGATGGTGTAGATGGATCATTCTTGGGAATGAGTACATCATTTGGTCTATAGGTCAGGTCATATACACATTTTGAAGGGAGGAGCATCCCAGGAAGTGTCAAAAAAATTTTCCCTCATGCTCATACTTAAGGGAATGAATGAAGTGGGAGGGGACAACACATGGACATGGATCCATGGTCATCAAGAGAGAAATTATTACTAAAATTATCCCTCAATGATGTAGAAGACCTCATGGAGGAGCTTCTCACATTGATGTGGATAGGAAGAATGACCATTCCCAAGGTGGGAGTGATGACATCATTGAAAGTGTGAAGAACCATGGGTGTTTGAGTGATGGATGCCTTGGGGATCTTAAGTTGGTCAAAAGTATGTGATGGAAGGATATTAATGCTTTCCCCATTATCGATCATGGATCATTGAATGAATGTATCATTGATCCTTGACCATGATAAAGAGGGGAAGGTCATGTTCTCTTCGGTGGGATGATGTCTAGAAATTTCAGCATCATCAAATGAGATAGTAGTAAAGTAGTAAGTGCTCCTACGAGAGATGTGAAGGGTTGAGCCTCATCAGTGGATGTCAGAATATGCTTTAAGGCTTAAAGTGAGAGAGCTTTCTATCTATGGTTTGAGAGCTTTGGATGAGCTCATAGAGTGACATCTTGACCAGGGCCTAGTGGATTTGTTTGACTATACTTTATTCAATGGGCCTAGGGGTTGCTAAGATGGAAACCTTAGGTTTTGATGATGTGGTTAACTCCTTAGGAGGAGGAATGATGATGAAGGTCTTGGATTTTGGTTTGGAGGTTGATTTTGGATCACGTGGGCTAGATTGAGTGGTTACCCGAACAACATTAATGAACAAAGGGGGACCATCCTTGGAAGAGCATCTCCCAAAGGTGAGATGGATGATAGATATTGGACTGGATGTGGAAGGAAGGGACTGGCTCGGTCAAGAAGAAGTCTTTCCTCTTCAATGAGGTTATGGATAATGGCTGGAGTGCTCTATAATGCTCAGTATCATGCCCAGGGGGTATGATGATGATAGTGCACACATAAGGTTGGAATTGAACCATGAAGGTTTCTTTCCATTTGGGTCAAAGGCCTTGATAGGTGGAAGTGTGATTGCAGAGGTTTGTAGTAAGTGTTGGAAGATTTTTGTATATGATCCAACTAAAGTGCTAGAAGATGCCTTGTGAGATATCTTGGATGTTTGGGGTAAATTTTGAGTATGTTGATGTTTTGGTGACTTGAATTTGGTTTTGATGTTGGTTGGTGCTTTAGTGTTGAATGGTTTTGGATTGGTGGGCTGAAATGTTTGTGGTCCTAAAAAATGGATGATGTTGCATTGGATTGTCTAACTCTAGGAGTGATTATAGATTTTATATGTGGAGATGCACCCTTGGGAGGAGTGATGAAAATTTCAACTGGAGGGTTGGATGGTGATGTCATGGTTGGTATGGGTGTAAGAAAAACATTTTTTGATGTAATCTAAGGAAGGTGGAGATTGGTTGGATTGTGTTGATGACATGGAAGGAACATTTGAGGTCATTACAAGATGAAGTGCTTTTAAGAATTCCTCAAATGATGAATTGGTGTGAAGGAAGAAGGTAGCATGGATGTGGTTATAGCAGTTGATGTGGGTAAAAGAATGGGAGGAGGAACCGACCTAGGTTCTAAGGATGGTATGATGGGAAAAGGTGGAATGGATATAGGTGAGGTGGTCAATTCTAATGAAGTAGATGTAAAAGGTATGGGAGTTGATGGAGGACCAATGTGGATGTGGAAATAGGTTGGAATGGTTTCTTCATGAATGTCTCTAGGGGCATGAATGATATATTTGCAAATGGGGTTCTAGTAGTTGTAGATGTGGGAGTGGATGTCGAGATAAATGTAGGTATGATAGATGTAGGAACAATATCAAAGGGGGTAGATGTGATCGATGATGAAGGAGAGGAAGTTGTGGATGGGATTGGTTCCTGATTAGTGGTGTGAAGAGTGTTTATAGTGTGAGCATTGGGTGGTTGGGTTGTAGTAGAAGTGGTAGCTTGGCTTGTTGGTGCATGATTTGGGAAAGGTTGTTTGAAGATGTCAAGTGGTTGATTGGGTGAGGCATTTGGATTGTCCACTTGAAGATCACCCGATCAATGAGTCTTTGGACCAAATCCTTGAAATTTTGACATCTCTCTATGTCGTGTCCTCGGACTTGGTGGTACTTGCAATAATGGTCTTCACGATACCACATGGGTTTTGGTCTTGACTCATCAAAGGGTTGGATAGGAGGAAGTGTGATAAGGTTTACCACCATCAACTTGTCAAATATTGTACTATATGACTCCCCTAGGGGAGTGTAGTTGGGTGTTGGTCGAAGGGCTCATTGTTTGAGTCCACGTGCTAGATGTAGGTGTGGAAGATGATTTAATGACCACAACATTGGCCGCCACCTTTGATTTTTCATTTTGTGTGGAGGACTTGGTAAATTCATGTTTAGGTTTGTTTGATTTTAATTTTAAATGACCTTCTCAAGGGCATGTTTCAAGTTTGTGAGCCATGGTAAAGGCTTCATCAAAGGTTTAGAATGATTGGATTTGTAAAGTAGAAGATATATGCTTCACACATGAACATGAGAAGAGCTCGATGAGATCAATTTGTGAAGAGGGAAGGATAACTGGTTTATAATGCCATGCCATCATGTGATGAAATTCTGTGATGGACTCGTCCTCAAACTTTGGATGGTGTATAGATCATTGATAGTTATTTTACATGCAATGTTAATTCAAAAAGTGTTCTAAAAATAGTTGCGCGAGTTGGGAGAAGGAGAATATAGAATATTGAGGAATATTATTGTACTAGTCTAGTGTGGGACTACCAAGGACATGGGGAAAGTGTGAAGCATTAAGTCTTGATCATGTGTAATAAGGTAACATGCATGTCTAAATGCATGAAGGTGTTGTTGTGGATCCTCTTTGTTATTAAACTTGGTGAATTTTGGTAATTCCCAATGTAGAGGATATGGTTTAATTGGTATGGATGGGTGAATAGGCTCATTACATATTTGTTCATATGATAATGAAACTTTGGATCCTAAAGTAGTGGCTTTGAGGTTGGCTAACCTATTCACAAGAGCATGCATGGGGTCATTGAAAGATTTTGTTGGGGGATGAGAGGTGGTGGTTGCATGTAAGAAGTGGTAGATGAGTTTTTGGTGAATTTGTGGATGTGTGGGTGTTTGAGGAATTTGATGGGGGTGAGTGTAAATCATGGGTTGTGATTGAAGGGTGGTTGTTGAAAAGAATTTTGTTGAGAAATGGGAACATGATATGATTGTTGGGATTGGGTAGGTTGTTGGGGAAAGTGTTGAGTGGGGATGTGGGTATGAATGGGTTAAAACTTGATGGAATGGATTAGACATTGAATAATGTAGAGCACCCGTGAAAGGGGGTTGGAAGTATTGACAAGCATGCTAGATGTGAGAAGGTCATGTTTTTGAATAGGGGATGTGATGTTTGGGTATGTTGGTTAGGGACACTAGTAAAGATAGTGACCGAAGAGGTGATAGGGAGGGTAGTGTTGATTGTCGTGTTGATTGGAGGGAGATTGTGAGGAATAGGTGTGACTATCTGGGTAGTTTGGTGAGATGAGGGATTGGTGGAAGAGGAAGCAAGATGGGTTGTAGAAAGTTCATTTACTACAAATTGGGTGGTTTGGGGATTGGTCGATAAGGATAAAGTTGCTGAAGTGGTGGACCATCTAGGGGAAGTTGAGTTGATCTCCTAAGGAGATAGTCTTGGAGCACCACTGGATTGGCATCCAGAAGCTCTTGGAACATGGTATCACCGAGAGGGACTTTAGGAGGTCCAAAAGGTTTGATCTAATGGATGGTGGGGTAGCTGGCCTAGATGAGATAGATTGATGATGTAAGAATGGATTGGTTTCTTCTAAGGTTGTAGTGTGAACAAGGGGTCCTTGGTGAGAGACATTAATGAGAGGTTGAGTTCTCATGAAAGAAGTAATCAAGGGCATGGATGAGGTAACTATTGTGGTAAATATTTTTGAGATGAGAACTATTTGAAGAAAAAGTTTTGTTCCATTTTCTTCTTTAGCGGAACAAGTAATTATGGGCATGAAAATAAGTTTTTAACTAAACCAAGAAAGTCAAGAAATGATTATTTTTATGTTTTTATTATTAAAAGTGTGAAAAATAAAAGGGGATGGATAACAAGGTACCTAGAGAGAAGGAAATCTATGTTTGGTTTTAGGTTTTTATGGCTAGGGAAGTCTTAGAGGCTTCCTGTTGGGTGATGAAATCCCAATCAAATCAACTGGGTAGGATGATGTTTTGATGTGTGATTTGATTGTGAGGTTTAGGTTGTGTGTGAGAGAATGTGAGATGTAACAAGTTAACCCCTACTTAAACTATGTGAGCAAGTAAGGATGCAGAAAAGAAAGGTTCTTTTTAAACCAAATCAAAGTGTGATTTTGATGAGAGACACACAAGAAAGGGAAATATGCAAGAAAGGAGAAAATAGGGGAAAAAAGAATACTGGATAATATTTTTTTTTATCTGAACTTTAGTGAAGAGTGATCCAAGCAGCCAAACCCAACATGAGCAAGAAAAAAAGTGAAGCCTTGTGTTGTAGTGTTAGTAGAAGACAAAAGAAATAAAAAATATGAAAGAAATGAAAGGGATCACCTAAAGGGTGGTCCCACTAGCATGCCAAGAATGTTGTAGGTATTTTCTCATTCATTTCAAAGTTAATGAGTTAGCTACTAAAGAAAGTACACAACTCAGAAATGATGGAGGGTTTATGTTACCTTAATGTGATGTGATGGATGATGAAAAAGAAAAAGTAGATGATGGATCCCCTGTTGCTACCACTAGATGATAACTACAAATAAGAAACACTAACATGAAAATGGATTAGATGGTTTATGTGGGGGTTTCTTGAAAAAACGACTCTAAGAAGCGTTAACTTCCTTGGTGGATGTCAACCCCCGTGTGATAAGAAAAAGTGATATAAATGAAATGACTAGATAGTATGCAAAAATGAAAGAGGTAAAATCTAAAAGTGATAAAAAATGATTTAAATGTTATTCTGATGAAATAAATGTAAACTAAATGTTACCTAATGTTAATAGGGGTCAATGATGACCCATGACTATGTAGAGACAGTCGAGGTAGTTGGTGGTGTGACTGGGAGAGTGGATTTAGAAACAACAAGAGTAAGTATGCAGACCTCACAAGATCTGGATGCCAACTAGAAGCAAGCAAAAGTCTTTGGATGTTGGAAATAACCTAGAAGGAAATATGAGGCCAAGGAAACTATAAAATGAATGGAAACAAAGATGAGGATAGATTAATGGGAAAACATGACCATGGTCGACAATGACGGGGTAGGGTGATGAATGATTGGGATGTAGGTGAGCTAGTTTGGATGTAAAAAAGGGATTAGATGGTGGTTTTAGCAGGATGGAGAGTAGATACATAACACATGCAGAGGCTGGAGAAGGCTCTATGGAAGTAGAAAACACAATTACATAGAGGCCGATTCGATGATGACTTGGGTTAGGGAAATGATGATATAGAGTAAGTGAATAATGCCAAAGGTAAAAGGATTGAAAAGGCAACCTGTAAGTATAGAAACTAGGAAGAACAACCTGATAAAAGAGTCATGACCACTAGTAAACCTACAAGGTGTTAGATTGAACAAGATAGCAATAGAAATGATATAGATAGCATAAAAATCAATGCAAAACCTCTTGTAGTTATGTAAATGATCAAAATGAGCTTCCAAGGGTCAAGAGGATTGTTGAGATGCTCTGGTTCAAAGGTTGATTTCGCATAGTGCAAGAAAATCAGAGATGAGTCACACTTTTGTGTTTTATGTGTTGTTTTGCATTGTTTTTGGAAAGGATTGAGATAGTCTTATAGGGTCGATGGTGGGCTGGGTCATCGCCGACTATGGGGAAAGTTTCCCCAATGGGGCTGCTTTTGTGATTTTGGTCAGATTTTGGGCATTTAAGAGTTGGAAGGGCTTTAAAGCATGTAGGTGGGAAGAGGATGTGTCATGGGTAGTTAGGGGATAAAAATAGGCAAGAAAAAAGCTTATAAAATCAAGGGGATGTAGTGTTAGGATAAAAGCATCCTAAATAGAAGGTTTGTTAGGGCATGTGAGATATTAATTGATTAATTAATTAATTAATAGGCATATTTTTGTTATGATGAAATGAAACCACAAACACTTAATTGTAACCTTCTTAGCTTGTCCTTAACCAACCTTTTCCGCCACAATCCACCTTGAGATGATGGTCTGATCAAGTCATCATATTTGATGACTCATTCCTTCTTCATTTCTCCTTTATGTAACATGATCATTCTCGACACCATAATGAGGATGACCACCTGTAGCGTCTTGATTTTTAGAAGCTACTATGATAACCTCTTTTCGTGATGTTGTAACTGTGGAAATGAGGATAATTATGTTAAGATATATCTTTTAATCTTAAAAAGAATGTGTTACTGATCTGAACCCTTGCTTACTGTAACTTGTTTACTTGGGACGAAGGTCATTATAACTTGTATTTTGCAAAGTGTAAAACTGCAGAGCTTGCTTTTGTGTTTGATGAACTCATATTATTGTTGACAACACACCTTGAATCAATTCCATTGATCCAAGGTATGTTGTGGCCTTCTTTGTGATCGCTTTGATGATTTACTTTCTAATTAGATGAAGTCTGGAACCAGACTGGAGGTTGTTATAAATTTTTCAGAACCTGGTTACAGGTATAACTACTCGGCACCATGCTGCCAATGGAAAAGATTCGATTTCCAAACTACATACAAATTGTAACGCCGGAAAGCGTGAGGCAGTAAGAGTCTTGATGCAAGTGAGCCAGGTATATGTCGAGCATGGGATGAAACGTCCTGCATTATGCTGGTTAAGGAAGTAAGTTGGTAAAACTTACTAAAGAACCTATTAATTTAAAATACTACGGGGTTAAATTCTAACCTATGACCTAACAACTATCCTAGGAGGATTTTATAAATTAAAAGGGATGTAAAATATTGCAAATCCTAATGATTTGCGACCTAGGTGAATACCTAGCTATGGACAATGTAACCTAAACTAATGCTGACCCTTGAAGGGGGACTTGTGGATACATGCCGATAAGAGGATAAGAAGGGAAGGTTTGAAATTTAATGATGGACTTTAATTACAGTCCTTGAAATTTTAAATGCCAAAATTGGCGGGAGCAGAGAAGATAGAGGCACCAATTAGCAATATAGCTAAAAATGAAATCACAAGCAAAAATTTTGAAGAAAAGGGCCACAAACCTGAGTCGGTGGTGGCGTGGAGATTAAGGAAAAAGTAATGCATTCAATGCATTTATTGATCTTGGTTTTTACACCCGCTCACCTTGGAAAGGGGAAAGAGGAAATTTTGTGGTTATTGTGTTCATTTGGGTTTCTTGTATTTGCTCTGCATTTCTTTTGAGGTTCTTTCAAACCTGCAACCATTCTGGTCATTGTTGCTGATATTTTGATTAACCACGGCTGTCTTTGAGCCTGTGGGAGTAAGGAGATAGTTGGGGGAAACCTTGTTGTTGTCGCCGTGGAAAAGAGTAACTCCTGTGGGCATGGACGCGGTTTTCTTCAAGCAACAAGAAGTTTTACAGGCATGTTGAGCTCTTCTCTTTAAACCGTTTTTCTCTTTGTTAAGCGTCTTCATTAAAAGAACTCTGCTCTTAAAACTGTGCGTTCTTGTAAAAATGAAATGATAAAATGTTTTGGTGTGACCTCTGGTTTGAGTTGTCATTATAAAACAAACACGATTTGGGTATTCTTGTTGCGTTTTGAAGAAAATGGGTGTTTTCCTTACTGAAATAATTAATGAAACGAGTTTTCTCTCTCTGTTGTTTTGAATTCTGAAAGTAATGGGTAATAGGGTTTCATTGTTCATTATGGGTCGATCTTGCTGAAGGTAACAACAATGTGCAAATTGTTGTCTATGATTTGTGTGCGCTAATGGATATGGAAAGCCGTAAAAATGCTTGACAAGACTTTTGTATGACTGTTTCTCTTGTCATATTATAGCGTATGGCGATATGAATCCTCCCAGGGACAGTAAGATCATAGTAGCATCTTTACATTTGTTTGTTCTAGTTTGATATGATGTTCTACCTGCTTGTTCTTGGTATTCGTATATGACTGTTTGGAAAGAAGTTCTGATCTGAATGGGAACAGAGTAGTCGGTCTATAGAATGGACTGGGTAGAGCATACAATTTATATTTTGTTTCTAGTTGAACTCAATGATATATATATATAATCTATGGATTTAAAATTCTTCATTGTTTTCATTGAAACTGAATATGAGTGGATTTCTTACTCTGATGTTTGAAAAATGATTTTTTAATTATTACGGTGAAATCGTGATTGGTTGTCATTGTTGTACACTCTTACTTATTTCATATCTGGAAAGATGTGTCGTTGCAATGAATGAAACTAATGGGATAATTGCAATTGAAAGTTTGATATTCTGTGTACTTGCGGTTTAGATGCAAATGAATTCTTGTTTTCCTTCCTCGAATAGTAGTTAGGAAATTATTAAGACTGTAACAGTCTGGATTGGAAAGAATTATCCTTGGGATAACAGGCCTGTACGTCATGGGTCGATATGCAGCTGTGAATTAACTATAGATGACGTGGATCCACTCCCTTTCATTCGGTTTGGACTCCTGAATATCTCTCTCTTGACTGTTATCACTGGTTATTGGCTCCTTTTTCGCAAAGTCAATCGATTCGATTGCAATAATTGGAAATAGTATTTTCTTTCCTTAGTGTCCTATTTAAATTTTGATAAAAAGGTATTGAAGACACTTGTGACTGGCCTCAGGAGGATGCGAATGCATTTTATGTTCTGTCTCTTTTTCTCTCTGAAGTAGAAGAGTATTACGCTGTTGTCAAAATCTGGAAAGTTAAATATGTTGATTGCTGTGATGTATGATTTCTTTTCACTTTTGCATTTGGTTAGTTAAAGTCCAGGGGATAACCTGAAGGTAAGAAAATTCTATCTTAGTTTTAAAAAAAAATCGACTCATTATATGGAATTCATTTTGATGAAGAAGTGGGTTGGACAATGCATGCAATCAATAGCAATCTATAAGTCAGTTTATATAGATGTCCTAATACGTGGTTGTTTAGAGACAATACTCCTTTTAGTATTATCTAAATTTGGAATGAACTCTTTTCTATTCTTGAAAACAGTTATGAGAATGGTGAAATATACATCATGATATGTTGGCCATTACAGAAATTGGTGTGTTGATATTTATTAGTACTGTTTAACGTGATGCTAATTATTGAAATTGGGTTGTTAAAATTGTTCAATTTTATTGGTGCTTAACTATTACGTGATGTCTATCTCTATTATGAGACGTTTCATAAAAGCAGAGTTCTTTTATTGAGACAGTTAATCGAGAGCACCTCATTTTAATGATAAGTGCTTAATATGCTCAGTTCGATGAACTGACCCGTGCAAGTAAATTTTGCAGATGGTTTCCATGAGTAAAAATGAAGACATGTTGTTTTATGATGCTTCTTCTGATTAGCTAAGGATGGATCGTTCGAGAATTTATTATTCTTCTACGAGGAAATGGAAAAAGAGAAAGTTGTATTCTTCTTCTTTATGAGTTGTTAATGTTGTTTGGCATGAATGAAGTCTGGTTGTATGGACTTGTAAATTGTATAAATTTTAATCTTGAGGATTGAGTACAAAGGAAAGGTGTGTTATTTTAATGGTTGTACCACCTTGGAAGTGTTTGAATAAGATTGAGAATATAATTTTATTCATTGAATTTGGATTATTCAAATGATGGTTGACAGATTTATAGGGACATAATATATGTTCTTTACTTGAATACAACTTTTAAGTTAGAATGTGCAATTAATTCATACTTAGGTCAATATGGATTTTAAATTGACATTTGTAAAGAGTAAAGTGAATATGAACTCTTAAATGAATGATATTCGGAATTAGTATATAAACTAATGAATATTAATAAAGAAACAATCGAATTCTGTATTCTGATTTCGTTAATATCCTTGGGACGTTTTGATCAAAAGGATATTCGGTATGAGGAATCATGTCTCCTCATGTCAAACCTTAACTGAAATAAGGTCATAGTAAATAAATGAATACATTCATTTGGGATTAGGCCTCATTTAAGTGACGTCTAATGAGATGGAATTCTGAATTTAAATTCGGTTGCGAATAAAACTTGGTTAAGTTTAGTAAGTTGATCTTACTACGTTAAGCTATAGTGGACTGTTAGTCTGAAGCTTAAATTAAGGAACTAAGATGGAATTAAGCAATCCTTCGGTAAGGAGGAGTAAAGGCATATTAAGCTATAAGACAATTTAAGTCTCTCTTAGCTATGCAACTGTAATGAACAGTGAGGTTAGAGGATCAAGACGGTTTCTTGAAACTTATTCTTAAAATATTTAAGATAATAATCTAATCACACTTCTAGCTAGATGTGTATCCCTTGATGGGAGGATTCCGTAGGACTTTGGCACACGCCAGCTGCAATCTGGTGTCTTCATGAAGGCGGGGCCTTCATGACGACACAATGTTGCAGCTGACATGTTACAACGCCCTCCCGAATCGAATCATCAAGTTTACATAAGCTGGGACCAAGTTACTTGGACGAAGTTAGGAATGTGACCGTGTATACGGAGTGACTCAGGAAGACTAAAGGTAACTAGACACACACAGTCGACTAGGGTTGACAAAGTATGTCTGCGTACCTTTAGTCACCGTGAGTGTCTCCCTATACTCTTTCATATTGCTATCTTGGGTTAAAGTTTAAACTTGGATGAGAGGACTGACAGAGGTCAGAAAAGACCATTCTAGATAACAGATGAAGTGAGGTGAAGGACGTATTCCATTGATGTGTATAACATCTAGGAATATGATCATGCAAAGCATGTGAAAATATTTGGCCAAAGTATCGCAAGTTGTTGGTTGCATTGTCCTAATCACCTAGTTTAAGAAGCAGGATTTCAGATGAATATCGGTAACAGATATTCAGATAGGCCTCTTAAATGGAACACTTCGATAACCAAAATCGGTAAAGAGAACCAAGTATACTTAGTATACAATGCATGGATTAACATGAAGGATCGGTAAGTAGCTGAGTCATGAAATGAGAGATCGTTGAAACTCTGAGCCATAAATGGGAGATCGGTAGTTCTTCGAGTCATTACAGCAACAAATGGTATCTGTTATATGATTGAATGGCATTGAATGTGTGTTCCATATTATAAATATGCGAACAAAGAACATTGGTTTTAAAAGTATTGTGTGTTCTAAATTACGTTAATGGGACAGAGAACAATTATTAAAACTTGGTCATGTGTTCTAAATTATATATATATATATATATATATATATATATATATATATATATATATATATATATATATATATATATATATATTAGAACAGAGAACGCTATATATATAAAAAAAAAAATCCCTCATTCTAATGACTTAAAATGGGAATGTTACAAACCCAATGACACCTAACCAAGAATGTTAGGACTTAGACAACTCTTTACAGAGATACACCTCTTCTTGAGTTTAAGACAAACCTAGACACACTTCATACCATCTTCTTCAAGTACACACACTCTTTGACATATCCAAGTCACAACACTAGGAAATATATCAAAAATTTAAGCTCAAAGAACTCATGACATACTTTGGAAAGCATCCTTATACCTATTACAGATCCTACAGACTGACACATAACCTTTGCAAGTACTCACAATACCATGAACAACCTTTGAACTCAACCATCTTGTTTGACCCATTATTGACTCAGAACAAACTTCTCATGCTTAGACCTATATGCTTTAACTTACATGGGTAACTCATATGTAGACCATAACTTTTCTATGAATTACCGAAATAAGACCGTATAGATTTCAATTGGGACAACTCGGGCTTGAAGACATAATAACACAAACTCAAAGACTTTTGACTAACATTTTCAAGACTTGAACAACAAAAGTAACTACTAGCATACCTTGACAACTTGGTGACACACCTTGACCTACCTTGACATCATGCAAAGACTCCACAGCAACATAATTCAAACACTTAGCTCCCCCTCTTTCAATTCTTCATTTGGATCAATACACCTCTAAGAAGCCTAGTAGAGGCATATATCATCATGATGGATCTAGAAGAAGGACTTGAAAAGGTCCCAAGCCTTCTTGGACATCTGAAAATCACCTCCATCCACTTGTTTATGATCTAAGCTCGAGTCATGCCTTGATTTGTATCAACACCTACTCTTGATGAGACCTCATTATTCCTTCTAGGCTCCCAAGATCAATTTTTCCTTCTAGCCTGCATATTAGGGCTTTGATATTTTCTTCCTTTTCTTTTAGGCTGATAACAATCCCTAGAAATATGGCCAACTTCATTAAAATTGAAACATACTTCATTTCTACCCTTATAACCTTCATTACCCCAATTTTGACTTGAAGGTTCATGTAGACAATATCTAGCAGTATGACCTCTCTCATGACAATTATAGCATACTACATTCTTAGTTTGCTCACTCCGATATCCCTCCATGGGTGATAATCTCTATCAAACCTTCTACACTCATTATATATATGCCTAAAACCATTACATGAGAAACAATAACCATTAAAATATCTTTCATACCTTGAGGCATTAGGTTACCTAATAGGTTTTATTTTCACATTGTCTTTGATAAAGTTTTCCTAATTTCATTCCTTGGTGTTTGGTCCTTCACCATGCTTATTTGTAACACTATATTCTTACTTCTTTTTTTCCCTTGAGGTCATCACTAAACCCCAAATGTGATTTATCACTGTTGATCTTTGTTTACTAAGAATATCATCAAGATCCTTGGTGCTTTTCTCAAATTTATAAAAGGATTTAGCCTTCTTACCAACATCTAACAAATCTACCCTTAGAAACTCTATATCCTCTTCAAATTTGGTGCATTTACTCTCTTTGTCTTACAAACTAGTGACTATAAACTTTACCTTTTCTTCTAGCATTCTAATTATCTCATTTAGCTTGTTTGTTTCAGACCAATGCTTCTCTTCTAGATCATGAATCTTATCTTCATATCCTTTGATTTGAGATCTCAGCTTCTTGTTCTTATTTTCAGCATGCCTTAACTCAGTTTGGATACACACTAGTTCATATTCAACATCATCTTCTTCTTCCTCAGAATCTTTGTAAGAACCTGATATGAAATCACCTAATAATGTAGAACCACCACTAGTAGATCTCATGGTATCTTTAGTCATAAACAACACCTCATCTCCAACATCTTCATGATCAGATTCGGACTCAGAATCTAAAACACCACTACTAGCATTAGATAAGCAAGCCTCTTCCTTTGTGTAAAAACTTATTTTTCCCTTCTTATAGTCAAACTTCTTGAATTTCTTCTTACCTTTACTAAACTTATGATTCTTCTTATCATGATCATCCTCATGGTCTTCATCACCTTCCTTTCACTTAGCAAAGAAAGTGACCTACTTCTCCACAATTGAAACACTTAAATGGAAGTTTACCTTTGTACTTACCAGATCCAACATTCAATCTCCTAGCCACCATTGCAAAGAGTTCTTCATCATTAATTTCAAAAGCATTACCATCATCCTCAGGATTCTTTCCCTTGGTCTTCATTTCATATTTGAAATCTATCTCCTTCTTAACAGGCTTATCATTTTGAACCCTCAACTCATATGTAGTTAGGGTTCCATTCAATTCATCCTTTTTCAAGAGAGTCAAATCCTTGGCTTCTTCTATGGCAAACACTTTGGAATAAAACTTAAGTAGTCTGGATCTCAAAACCTTTTGAACCACAATTTCTTCCTTCAAATATTCACCTAATATTTTCATGGTTTTGACAAGTTTTTATAAGGAAATATGCAGCAATAGGCTTATCATCATTCATTTTTAGTCCTTCAAACTAATTTCTGAAATTTTAAAGCTTATCTATCCTTACCTTTGAGTCTCCTTCATATAGGACCTAAATTTTCTCCCACATAGCCTTAGTTTATCTACAATGCATCACCTTCACAAGCTCGAATTTACTTGGACCACATATGATAGCATTCATAGCTTTTGAATTATCACTACACCACTTATTATCGCTTTAATTGCTTTGGAGGAGTAGCATGAGCAGTATAACCATCCTCCACATATTTCCAAATATAAAACCCTAAAGACATGATGTGATTCCTCATCCTCATACTCCAAAAATCATAGTTCACTCCATCAAACAATGGTGCCTTGCTAGTAGAAGAACCACTCTGCGACTCTCAATTTTGTGCTTCAAGGATCTCCTTTCAAGTGATCAAACTTCTCCAAAAGGACTTGCTATAATACCAATTTTTGGAATCACAATGGAATGAGAGGGGGTGAATCATTCCTTACAAAACTTTAACCAAATCATATTTGCTTACTTAAATCATAAATCATTCAACCATTAATGTGTGCACAATAACATATACCATTCATTCAAATAACCATAATGAAGAGAGAGAACACCATAACATAAGATATAAGTGGGAAACCCTCAAGGGAAGAAAACCCACTGAAACAAAACTTTATTATAGCTATGTTTCAAATTTAGTTGAGCACCAACTCAACAAGGAGCACCAACCCCTGATTTAGTGAGGCACCAACCCCATAAGGAGCACCAACTCCTAGTTTAGTGAAGCACCAAATCCGCAAGGATAAAACATCCTAAGATGATCAAGAACCCACTCAACCACCTTTAAATGAAGATATATGATGGTGTGTTGCTGCAACAACCGATAAAAATCTTTGATTCAACTCATACACCTTCAAACCCTTGTTCAAACCCTCTCTTCTTCAACTCACTATATCTCACACTTTCATCACTTGTCTTGGATTCAAACCCTTACACACATGCTCTCTAATATTCCTCAACCTTTTTCACACTCTCTCATCTCTGAAAAAAATGCATTCATGTCTTTTACACACTCACATTTGGGTCGCACTTTTTCCCTCTCTCACAACTAGTGCAAATTTGAATTCAAACATGCACTTTATACCCTTATCAACTCAAAAACATGAAAAAATTCAGTCTTTATCCTTTAGATATACCAATACATCTTTAAAACATTCATAAAAACATTCAGAATGGACCCATATAGGTCGGCCATGCTCAAATGCACTAGACAAGCTCAAAAACAACTCAAACCCCCATCACCCTGGATTTGAAAAAGCCACAAACCTCATCACCATGATTATTCAAGATCCCAAAATTCTCACACATAACAACACCATCCATGGTCATACATTAGCTTACACCAATCAAAATTATCACAATACTATCAAGAAGACTCATATCCTTCGTAAAATCATTTTCCAGAACCCTTCTTCACCTTTGGGCCTCAAGAACACCCAAGAACATATCAACTATGGAATGTAACCACTCATTGGAATCCCCTTGATATTTAGATCATATACATGCTTGTTAAAGCTCAACAAACATCCATGCATGCAAACCACACCAACTTTCCTCTTCACCAAATTGAGTTGCCTAGAAAACATTTTTATAAACTCAATTGGTTTTCACCCTTTCTGCCACTTTCAATACCTCCAAGGGCCTTCTCTAATTGATATCAAGCATCAACTAATTCATCTCATGCATCATCTACCTCAATATTCTAGCAAAAGCAATTGTCCTAGAAAACTAGCAACCTTCTTCACAAATTAATTTAGTTAACCTATCAAATATCATCATCATGAAACAAACCATACACCATTGGAAATTCATTTAAATATTTTCATAACATCTTACATTTCCTTCCAAATCCAAGTGGAAGGCCTTCAACTAAGTCCATCTCTGAAACTACTCAGAATTGTCTCAAAACTACCTTAAGACTAGTCTTCATAAATAGGGCACAATTTTCCCTCTATAAGATCAACCATGATTTGAAACCATCATGGACATAAATTACAACTCCCATAATAAAAACTATGTCAATTTATTTTTCAACTCCTTTGGACAACCTTGCCTCAAACTGAACTTCTTCATAAACTTACTTGTTTGAGTGTGGTGCACTCATCACCACATGCTCTATCATACCTTTTTGGAAACATGGAGGAGTTCTATACGTCATCCAATCATCATACAAGAAATAACAATCATTTTTTGCAATTACAAATAAAATATCTCTTACCTCTTTTGAGGTATGGTTTGAAACTAACAAAATATGTATACCTTCTTAACATTCGTTCATAAAAATTGACGATGAAAGGATATCATTATTTTTGTGAAATATTCTTAACTCAATGGAAAATCATCCTTGAAATCCAAAAGGTCCCATGCAAAGCACACAATTCATGGTGAGCATCAGAAGGTGCAATTCGAGCTGGAAATCACCCTTTCTTGGATCTTGTTTCACCTAAAACACCATAAATTGAAAAATATTCTTCAAAATGACTTTCAAATTTTCTCAAACCTCTAGGAAACCTTTTTACACAATTTTCCATCATTATCATGGCTCAAATAGGTCTTTATCTTCTCAACCCATCTCATTTGCATGACTAGCCCTTGGGTTTTGCATGGTTTAGGCTAGGGTCAACTAAACCAACATTATAACTCATCAAGAAACCTATCCAAAAGGCCCTAACATACCTGAAACAACATGTCTCACATCCTTGCATGCCTCCATGATCTCATATGGCTCTATAACTCATTCTCATGCCTCCCATCACCTAGATTAGGTCTAAATGAGCACCTACAATTGAGTCTTCTATCCGTACCTGCACTCTGAAACTCATGTGAGTGCATAAACACTCTCCAAACATGATATACATGTTGCCACCATTCTCCTCAAGCCACCAAGCAACTTAAACCATCATCATCCGTCACCTAGGCTAGCTAGATCACCTAACTAGGCTTGCTTAGACCAAGTCAATCTCACTTTGAAACAACTCATGCTATCATGAACCACTTGAGCCTCCATGTCATCATCATACTAAGCATGATCTAACTCTAATTCATCAACCTCTTTTTCATTCATGAACTTTTACATCAATGACAACACCTACAACTCAACATGCCAACAGCTTTTGTACACGATTCTTTGACATCATATAAAATATCGAAGGCATGTTTCCCACAAGATTCAAGTTTAAAGATAACATCATTTATCATGTCATATCGGCATTCGGTGTTTGGTTCCAAAGAAATTGAGAACACATTCCTACTCATGAGAGTGTGGGAATCGAGGAAACTCATTTTAGATACAAGTGGGAACACACTATCCCAATGAGTCTTCTCCATTTTAATATCTTCCCTTGTCATCTTTACTTTTGAAACAGTGGCAAGAACATACTTGAACAAGGAGAGAACTTCTAGTAGCAGTTCCTTCCCTTTCTCGAGAATCTTTTCAACCCACTTATCATTGGTCTTCCCTTACGTGGTGTAAGCGTCACTCTTTTCATCAACTCGCGATCAAATTTGTTGATGTAAGGGATGACTTCTTTAGTAGGAAGGGGTATTGCATTAGGCTCTAAGTAGTATTACACATAAGCAGTGAGAGATCACACATGCTCCTTTAATTGCTCCATGGTTTATTTATACTCATCATTCCTAGCAAGCAAGCGGGTCAGAGCCTCCTTAAACAAGTGTGCATATCCTTCGTGTTTGGCTTTCCCCAAGGAGATTCAATTAAACTCATAATCATCTTGAGTCATCTCCTCCACATTTTTTACAAATTTGGGACAAGCTACCTCTACATATTGGAATCTAAAGGCTCCAAAAAAGAAACATGAGGATACTTTTGCTTTCTTACTTTCTTTAATTTTCATGAATTTTGAAATAACCTCAAAATTAGGTGGTGTGGCTTGTTGTACCATCCTTGCCTCACTTTAAAGAAGCTATTGAATTCATGGGAAAGTTACCGCCAGAGTATACATAACATTAGGCATGGGGAACTTTCGGAGTTCTTGCTAAGGCATCACATTTTTCTCGTGATGGGATGATTTTACGACTAAGAAGGATACAATTGAATGTAAATGAAGAACATGAGACATGAAGGATCAATTTCACTGGCTCAAGAGGCTTATGTTGTACCATCCTTACCTCACTTCCAAGAAGATCTTGAATCCATGGGAAAGTTACTACCGGAGTAGAAACAACATCATGCATGAGGGGGGAACTTTTAGGTGTTTGGTACGGGATCACACTTTTCTCATGATGGGATGATTTTTTCATTAAGAAGGATACACTTGGATTCTGATGAAGAATAGCAGAATACAAAGGATCAATGTCACCTAGCTCGAGAGGCTCAATGGGATCTTCAATGATCTTAGCCTTCTTATGAAGCTTCCTATGATGGGAAACTTCTATGTTCTCTTCTTCCACTATCTTTCTCTTTGATGACTATTTTGAAAGAGTGGAACCCATGGATTTTTTTGATGCCCTTAAAGAGGAAGTGTGAAATACCTGTCTAGATAGAATCAAGGTGCCACTAGACTCGATGAAATCAATAATCTTCCTTTTGAATCATTCTCTTTATATTTGGATTACTACTACAGTCCTCTCCTCAATATCACCTAATTATTTGGTATTCCATGGAGTCAAAGGAAAGGGTTGAAGAATGCGCCCCTTAACACTCGGGATCAAACAAGTTCAACCCATCATCTTTTATCCCTTCAATAAACCTATCAAATTTGAGATCCCTCATCTATTCTACCATCATCCACATATATTCCATCTTTTCTACCTCAAAATCATCAATGTAATTGGCCTAGTAGTATTCAATTTAGGGTGTATGGTGTAAACCTAGAAATGTGAAGGTCTCTATATTTCTCTTGATATCAAATTCATACCTAGATGTGTAGGATTAGAGACTAAGGTCAGTGAAGGATGCTTCTATGTTTGTTGCATATGTGACATTATTGCATGAATATATTCCTAAGGAGATGGGAAATGAAACACATTTCTTTTTATTATTTTACACTTGGTATGAACATGAGCCAATTATCTGCACAACTCGAACATTATGATTTTGTCACTCAGGTACCTAGGTAGCATGTGAGGAGTAAGATCATAGCATGTGACTCTGATGTAGGTGAAGGTAGGGAACTATATGAAGTGACTTCTATACTTTTCCATCATTTCAATTTCTTGGGAAGAGATTTTTTGTTACGGCTTGGCTTTAAGAATCCTAATGATGAACGTGGTGAATGCATCATTCACCCTAGCATAATGGTAATTTCTCTCCTTATGAGTTAGCTGCGGATACTTATCATATGTAGGTGATTTTTAAGGCACATGGGGAACAATGGACAATCCTCTAAAGGGTATTGTGAAGGAAAGGTCATACACTAGGTGATTAACTAAAAATGGAATAAGTAGTGCGGGGATAGTTAATCTAATCTATGAACATTGTAATAAACTAAATAAATGAAGTAAATAAGAATGTAAAATAGCTAAAAAACTATGCAAAAGGAAATGATAACCCTAATGTGTAAGAAGGAAGAGGAAATAGCTCAATTGAATAACAGATGTCTATCGAGAGAGTGTCACAGAGGTGACTAGAAAACTCATAAGCGGGAATGATGCGTATGCGAAGTCCCGAAAAGGATGAATCTAGAGGTTCTATTTGGACTGAAGTGCCTAGAGGAGGACTTGGGTGCCTACGACACTGGGTTTGTAATCTAGGTGCCCTGGTCTCAGTGCAAAAGATTTGAAACTAGTTTTTAAAGGGTTGGAAGGTGGTCCGAAACCCTCGTTGTGTGTCGCATCAACTTCATTGTCCTGCACTAACTTTCGTCAATACTCCAAAATGAATGAAATACCTACAAGACCCCAAAACAAACATCAAAACCCTAAAAATAATAATGCATATGAAGGGGTCAGATTGTCCTCAGTGGCCACAATGGTGGACTTACTAACTGAGCATTACACTACATCTCAGACTGATGTAGTTCTATGTGCAAGTGTGTGTAAATATGCCCTAGGTTGCTCTTGTGCTAATCACACTTTCGAAGTAGCGAGCAATAACAATGTGTAGAAAATGTAGTAAAATATGTGCATGGGATAGAAAAGAATCCTTCCCCTATGAAATGTGATGCGAGATGTCCTAGCCTTGTGCCTTAATGATGGAGCTTTGTGGATGCAAGTGATCTACAATGCAATAGATGGATCTGTTGTAGATGGATTGATAGCGAGTAAGTGATGCTAGGTATCTCATTATGGTCTCATAACTTTATATTTATAGGGTTCTCTTGATCTAATTTTGTAATTAACCTTAGAAAAAGTCGAGTAGAAGAAAACTAAATATGTCAAAAGGCTAGAAAGAGCTCAAAAAGTGGTAGGAAAGTGTTAAAAGGGTCGGGGCTCCCTTAGTGGGACCAGGGGCACCCATGGGCCCAAGATCGGCTCGAGTGCCCCATTCAAGGCTAAAATGACAGAAATGAAATAAAGCTGGGCATGTGGCTGAAAATGGGTTGTAATGACGAAATAAAATAAAACAAGATGGTCAAAAGACGGGGATTAATTAGTAATTTCTTCTCTTAAGAACCTTATAAATAGTAGTATGAAACCGAGATAAATAAATGTCTAAAGTGCATGATTTTGTTACTACATTTTGCCCCTACTTTGAATTGGTGAGCTGAAAGCTCGATAACATAAAGTAGATAGAGATGCATACCTAATGTCTATGAAGAGTGTAGTAGAAACGCGCCAAAGGACTAGAAAAATCATGGAATGACAAAAATATGGAGCGTGGAAACTAAAGATGAAAAATGTGTAAAGAAAAAGTGATGAGAGTAAACCTAGGGTGGAACACGTGTGTAGTTGTTGCGGTGTGTAATGTACCTACATGGTTAGTAAAGCGTGTGTTGTTGCAAAGTGTTATTATTGACATTGTTGTTGTTGTCCCCCCAATTTGACTGCTTGTTTCTCATACGGTCGGACTGTAAGGATAAAATGATCAAGTAGTCAAATATGTATGTATGTAAGTGTAAAAACACAATGTAAAAGACGCATGTATATGTAAAATATGAAAATGGAAAATGTAAATGGAACATGTGCACTGATCCATGTCGAGAAAGAGATTGTATAAGTATATCCTGTCTTAAGAGGTTTTGGGAGATCTCACGCCACCCTAGGTGAAGAAGTGTAGGGAGGAAATGCTTTGTGTCCTCCAAGCTCTAATTGCTTCCCTGAATGTATGTGAAGAGATCTTTGTATCGTCCTGGTTTTTTGGGTGATCCAACGCCACTGGCCGAAGTAGTGTAGAGAGGCACACCCATTGTAACCTTTAAAGCTTGTAACTACTTCCTAGAATGTTAAGGACATTATGTCATGTAAAATCTGTTGTGTATGGGGTTTGTAGACTGGTCTAAACCCACTTGTTGTATATAATTGAACCGAACCGGTGTAGAATATTTGTGTTAGTATGTAGAAAAACCCCAATTTATGCCCCCTCTTTGGGGGCGCATGCGACATCGCTGATAGGAGAATGCGACCCCAAAAGAGGACCAACCGCATGTACTTTGTAACTTTGCCCTATAGGGGGAAGGGAATGCGCTTGGTAGAAACCAAGGCATGCACAAACAAGGATGGCTAGCCAAAACAAGTGTTAGTACAAAAACACATGCATGTAGAAAACAAGTGTAAAGTACACAAACAATGTAAAAACTACCAAGAATAGTAGTGTACATATGTAAAAAGAAAAGTAAGCCACACAAGACAAGTAGCACAAAGTGGGTTGTAAACATGGGACATCACTCACGATGTTACAAGACAAGCCAAGGCCATCGTGGCTGCAAACAACAAACAAGTGTGCACACCAAACATAGGGAAAAGCCCGTATACAAGAACCAAACAATGGTAGCCAATGTAACAAAAAAGTAAACAAGAATTAGTCATGGAAACATGTAATCCTACAAAACAAGTGCTACACATAGAACACCCATTAGCATGTTATAGAAATAAACAATATGTCAAAGCATGAATAAGCAAGTAATGTAAAGTGTAAAGTACAAAATGAAACAATAGCGCCTGTGAGGGACAAATGTGAATTCTCCCAGCGACCAGTGTAGGAAGGGTCCTGTATTTTTATCACAACTAGACAAAGGCGTGAACGTGCATGTGTGGATGATATAGATAATGACATATAATAAATCAATCTAACATGTGTAGTAAAGTGATCATGTAAAACACTAGTAAACAAGAGTAAATGCCCCCAAGACAATGTAATATGTTGTGGATGGATGGAATGGAATGCAATATGGAATGATAGGAGTCATGTGCCCCCTAGTGAATGGAAGTATATGAAGTGAGGTTCATTTTATTTTCCCCCTCAAAGCAATCAAGAATGAACCGTAAATGAGAGTGTGTCATCGAGAAATGGTCGAGTAGTGTGTGTTGTGTCTAATGCATTGTGATGAATGTGTAGGTGTAGTGGTGATATGTGACCTAGAAATGACATGTGTGTGAACCCTATAGCTGAAGCGTATATCACGAATTGGATGAATGTATAAGTGATGATTTAGCCTAAGCGTATATCACTATAAGATGAATGGATGAGTGATGATTTAGCCCTAAGCGTATATCACTATAAGGTGAAAGGAGGGAGTGGTGATGTAACCTAAGGTGTATACCACTACAAAATGATAAAATAGGTGACAATTTAGCCTAAAGTGTATGTCATTAAGATGGAAACTTTGCATGATGAAAGGTCAAATGATAAGCGTGTTTTGAATGTAAGGTCCATTTGATTTGTAAACCCTCGGCAGTCGAGTATGGACTGAGGAACTAAAGTGTGTCATAGGGTGGTGAGTGCAGTGCGTAGAAGACAATGTAGTATAGGTGATGACCATGTGATGAGTAGAATGTGTAAATATGTTATGTGTAGAATGAAAATGTAAGATGTATAAAATGTAATGTATAATCACGTAGTGTAAGACATGTAGATAGATGAGTAATGTAGCATGTAGGGATGAATGTAATGCTAGACTCATATGCAATGAAGACTAGTGTAGTATATAGAAAATGTATGACATGAAGACGCGCAAAGTGTATGATGTATGGTATACGACTATGTATAGGATGTGAGAGAATATGTGTAAATACCCTAATAGTGTATGATGTAAAATGTGTAAGGTGAGAACGAGTATAATGTATGATGTATGAATGTGGAAATGGCACAATGTTGTAGACGAACATAGAGAATGTATGGTGTATGGTGTATGACGTGCGATATGTGAATAGATGTGGTATGTAATTCCTAGAGTGTAATGTGTGGGGTTCAATGTAGTATTAATCCCTCAACAATCAAGTGTGAACCAAAGCACAAGAGTGTGTCATCGAGTAGTGACGATGCTAAAACGTGTGATGAAAAAGTGCCTAGTTGAAAATGCAAAGATGATAGATGTTATGATGAAATAAGGGGGAATTAGGTGTTATGCCCCCAAGCATATAGAAATGAGTGAACTAACCAATGATAGTGTAGGACAAAGATCCTCCACCCGATGTCTATGAGGATGAAAGCATATTACTGTGATCTAATAGTGGTGGTATGGTAGACAAATGTTGTGTTGGTGAATGAAGTCTATGCGCATGTGATGAATGAATATAGGATGAAGATCGTGGTGTAGAAAAATGTGTCGGTGATGGAGATTTACATGATGCGAGAATGTGAAGGTGATGAGAAACCATGTGGATAAATCGAGGCAGCAATCGATGCCAAGATGCAATGACTGTCCTAGGAATAGGCTTATGCCAATGTGTAGGACTAGCGGAATGGTGTGGTCGTGTGGACGATACTCAAGTAGGTGAACTAGGAGTAGATTGTGCTTTGAGCAACATAGAATGAGATGTGTTAGAAGAAGAGGTAGATGACACATGAGCGATTGTATGAGGAGATGATGACAATGGAGGAGATGGAGGGACACCATCAATAGAAATGACTTGTGTATTGTAAATGAACTTGAGTCATGCAAATGATTCATATAAATGATAGATTGAGAGCGACGAATCCAATTAAGACCAAGAAGCATGTTGCATCCCTCAACTGTATTGCTAACGAGGAAAGGGACAAGCATAGTAAGAGGACCAACTGTGATGTGCAATTGAACAACACCAAAGGGCTTGTGGAAGGGATACTTAATTTTTATGTAGGATAACTGATGGCCTTAAGGAGGGACATAAAACATGCACTAATAGGCCATGAGGGATCAACCTTAGTATTTTTATGGAATTCAAGCCAATAGATGCATGGATGTGTAAATGATTAGATGTAAACGTAGTATGATAATCTAGGGTGGAAAAAAAAATGATTGGTGGAGAAGATTCAGTGTTAGTGACTAATAAATCTAGAGCTCCTAATCCTAGAGGTGAGATCGCATGATACACATGATTAGCAGAAAAGAGTCCAGTTGTTTTTATATCACGTTGTTGAGAGTCAGTGTTAAAGATCTTGAGTTTACCCTTGTCGTTGGTTGTGGCAGAGCTAGTAGATTTTGGGAACTCAAGTTTATTGTTATCAATTAGATCTTGGATGATTGTTTGGAGTTTTAGGCATCTATTTGTAGAATGTCCCACACAACGATGATAATCACAATGGAATTTTTCATTGTAGTTCCTACCTTTTGGTCATGATGGGTCTAATTCGAGTGGTGGAGGAAGGGTAATAATATTGCTCTCAAGAATTTGTTTCAATATAAGATGCGGAGCCATGGGAAAGGTGTTAAACATGTGCCGAGGTTGTTGTGATTGAACCTCCCTAGTAGAAGCGATGGTGTTGACAGTTATTTTAGTGTCGATTGGTTTAGTTGTGGAAGGCTTAAATGGTGTCTTGTTAGGAAAACGAGTGGAAGATGAAGTATGTTCTTGATACTTAAGCTTCCTATGGATAGGATTTTAGCCTCACGAAGCTTGAGGGTATGACAAAGTTGATCAAATGAAGGAGAAGTCTTAAAGAGCATACTCTCCTGTAGAGGTGGTAATAGACTTTGAATAAATAAGTCCTGAAGTTCAGATTCGGCAAGCACGTTTGTCATCTTAGCTAGATTATTCTTATACCTTAAAACGTAGTTGGCTAGGTGTTCATTTGAGCCTTGTTTAAGTTGTGCTAGTTGGGCGTAGGAAATCTTAGAGTCAATGTTGATATAATCTAAAAATGGACTAAGTAGTGCGGAGATAGTTAATATCATCTATGAGCAATTGTAATAAAGTAAATAAGAAGGTAAATGACCTAAACAACTATGCAAAAGGAAATTTTAACCCCGATGTGCAAGAAGGAAGAGGTAAGAACTCAACTAAATAATAGATGCATGTAGAGAGAGTGTCAAAGGTGACTGGAAAATCATAAGCATGAACGAATGTACAAAATTCTTGAAAAGGATGAATCTGGAGGTTCTAGTTGGGTGAAGCACTTGGAGGAGGATTAGGGTGCCTACGGGCACTCTGGTATGCAATTTAGGTGCCCTAGTCTCGTGCAAAAGCTCAAACCGATTTTTATAGGATCAGAAGGTGGTCCAAAACCCTCACTGTGTGTTGCATCAACTTCGTTGTCTTGCACTAAATGTCGCCAATACTCCAAGATGAATGAAAGACCTAAAGGACCCCAAAACAAGCATCAAAACCCTAAAAAAGAATGCATACGAAGGGTTGGGATCTGTCCTCGGCCGCCACAATGGTGGACTTTCTAACCGAGCGTTGCACTACATCTCGGTCCCAATGTAGTTCTCTCTGTGCAAGTGTGTGTGTGAACATGCCCTAGGTTGTTATTGTGTCGGTCACACTTTGTAAGGTATCAAGTAATAACTATGTGTAGAAAATGTAGTAGAATGTGTGCATGGAATAGAATAGAATCCCTCCCCCTATGAAGTGTGATGCAGATGTCCTAGCCTTGTTCCTTAATGATGGAGCTATGTGGATGCAAGTGATCTCCAATGCAATAGATGGATGCAACTCTAGATGGAGTGATAGTAGTAAGTGATGTTAGGTCCCTCATTATGGTCTCATAACTTTATATTTATAGGGTTCTCTTGATCTAATTTCATAATTAACCCGAAAAGGTCGACCATAAGAAAAATAAAGATGTCAAATGGCTAGAAAGAGCCCAAAAAAGTGTTGGACAAGTGTGAAAGGGTCGGGGTGCCCTGGTGGGACCAAGACACCCACGGGCCCCCATTCGAGGCTAAAATGACGGAAATGGCCGAAATAGACTGAGCATGTGGCTAAAAAGGGGCGAATGACGAAATAAAATAAAACAAGATGGCCAAAAGATGGGGGTTAATTAGTACTTTCTTCACTCAAGAACCTTCTAATAAATGTCTAAAGTGCATGATTTTGTGACTACACTAGGTAAGAAGTCATGGTGAAATTCTTAGTGGAGGGAAACTGCATCAGTTGTCGATGGATGTTGTCACTGATGATCTACCCCCAATCCACCATCTAGTTTCCTTTTATCGTCATTAGGATGAACTGAGTCATCTAATCCTGAAATTATTTCATTATTTCTTCCCCCATCACTCTTCTCAGTAGAATAATGGCATCAGAATAAGCCTCATGAAATTCACTCCTTGATAATTTCTTAGGAATATAGGAAAAATTTCTTCCTTGTCTGAGCCATGAACTAAGTGCTAGACCTTGCAGATATGAATCAATCTTCACCCACTCCTATAAAGAAAATTCCTTAGATATGATGACCATGTTATTGCTAGTGGGAATCTATAGGCACTGAGAAATTCCCTTAGGAGTGAGAACTACGAGGAGTGAGTTATCACTCGTCTCAATTGTTCTGGAATCATCCTTGTAGTTTTGTGCACACTGAGTTAGGACTAATTCAAAGTGCTCGAACATACGATGGGTGACCTCCTCCGCCTTGAATATCATGCTCGATAATATTTTCTCCTCCACTAGTTCACAAGGTCTACCAAGAATTTTGTTTTTCAAGTCTTCTAGGTCCATATGGGTGACATCACTATCTCCCACACCAGGGTATTCAGTGATCAGAGTGGAAATTGGATCTAGACTTGAATACTTGAACTTCATGATGTCAAAAAAAAAAGAAATATAGGTGAAATGTGAGTTACCACAAGTAACTTGAGCTAAATCACAAGTCTTTCTATATTTAACAACTCCTATCTAGGATAACTATTTTTAAGAAGTTTTCAAAATTTTCACCTTCTAATAGTTTTTGCTTGTTTGAGTATCACAAGTGTTGAGAATTTGTTTACGAAACTTACTATATTTAGACATGTGAATACTTGCACACTTGCTATTTTTGGAAGGATGTCTTTATGATGTCAGATTGCAATGAAATTGGTCTCAAAAGTTAAAGTTTTACTTGGGACATTCTACTCTAGTTTTTGAGGTTTTTTATTTGTTGGACCTTCGTAGATCTGAAAATGCAACCTCTGAGTCTGTGAATTACAGATGGATATTGTAAATTATACAGAGCATCAATGTAAATTCTCTTATAGTCGGCTTAAAGCATTTTTGGGAGGAGTGCACAGGTAAAATTTGGTTGAAAATGTATGCATGGTTAGAGAATTATGAGCAATTCTCATATTTGGGAGCTTGATGTTTTGGGAGAATTTCAGTAGCAAGCCTAGTGAAAATGGAGGTTTGAGAGGGAAATACAACAGCATTGTGAATGATAAAAATGGTTGTGTTGTGAGAGGAGGAGAGTTATCAAATTTTCTTGCAAGTTTTAACTCACACATTTGACCCGAAAAAATTAACCTAGGTTGGGATATGGTTGAAGTGGAGTTACACCTATGCAAGAGTGATAAAGGGAAAAAAATTCTGCTTACACCAAATGGTGATTAGTGAAAACTTTTGGTTCCTTGTGGATGAGATGCATGGGTGGGAATGGTCACCGGGAGCTAGAGATGAGTTTTCACATGACTAGGAGCTATGTGGAAGGATGGGGGTCGCATTTTTGTGTCCCCCTGTCCCCTTTGCACCTTAGGTACAAGGGGGACAACATGGGCGAAAAAAATATGACATGGGTTCAAGCACGTGAAAGGGAACAAGGCAGAATGCAATTTTTGAAACTTATGTCCAAAAGTGGTGAGGGGTGAGTTGTGAGAAGTTTTCCATGATGGGGTCACACTTTTATGTCCCCCTTGTTCCATTTGCACCTTGGGGAAAATCTAAGGGGACAAAGACGATGAAAAAGTGTGAACAAGGGGTTCAACTATCATGAAAAGTGGGCAAGGGAACTTAACTCACTCATTTTCTCCACCTAACACCTTAAGTGATGCTTTCAAATGACGAAAGTTCAAGAAGGATTTGAACTCCTTCTAATTTTATTTTCTTGATCACAATTTCTCAACAATGAAAACTCACTCTCAATGAACAAATCAAGAAAGAACTCCAACTCCTCTTTGATCACACTTGACTTCACCCTATAACACTTTCTAGAATGCTTCTACAACCTTGTATTTATATTTGTTCTACCCACATATGGAGGGAAATGTGAAACGAACCAATCCGGGAAGTCCAAACATTTCAGTAACCACTCGAATTCCCATTTTGGCATTTTGTGGACAAAACCACTTGTAAAAACATACTTGTGGTTGCGTAACCGTCGCAAAGAGTTGTGTAACCGTTGTGGCGGTTGCATAACCATCACTTGTAAACTCCCTTAAACGAACAATGATGGTCAGATTTTTCATTTGAAAGGGTATGGATCACCCTCAACCAGACTAGTCCATCTACTAAAGAAAGAATATGTTGAAAACATGTACTACAAGTATCAAATACGGAGAATACATGGAATTGGTTGTTTTCATATCCATTTTTGGATTAGTTTTGGTATTAGAAAACGTCATTTTGGATGACATAGTTGAGGGATTTCTTTTGCATTTTAGTGCATCCACGATGATCATCCGAGGGGTAAGCTTGATGTTGGATGAATTGGATGATGGCTTTATACCATGAATTATGGATAGTAGAGATAGTGCTTATATCCTAGATAAGTTTAGAATTAAGAGAAGGTTGTGATGAAGGTGTTTTAGGGATCTAGATCATGTATTGGTCCTTTTGAAGATCTAGGTGAGGTTGAAATTGGGTAGTAGATGAGGCCAAGGAATCAACTAAGGAATTGTGTTCCCGAACAATGGATTCGATGGTGAAAGAGGTGAATTGTCATGCTAAATCTGAACAATTTCATGATATTCTTTGAGATTATCATTTCTACACTAATAGCACCACTGACTTGTCGACAGACAAGTTGGGAATCACCCATGGCATGGAGGTATGTGATATTGGAAGTAAGAGCAGCTTTCATGCCAAGAATAAGGGCTTTGTATTCATCCATGTTGTTGGTTACGTCAAATTCAAGTCAAAATAAGAAAGGAATTTTTTTGCTTAAGGGATCGATGAGAACACAACCTTCCTTAGATCCCTAGAGATATTTTTCTTAGTTGAAATGGAGAGTCCAAGTGTCTTCGTGTGGGTCAACAGAGATTTCTTCTTCTTCAAGTTTGACATCGGATTTTGTGTTTTTAGTCGTAGGCTTCTTGTCACCAACTATGAGGGACTATGCCTCGAGATTAGTGGTAAATTTATGGTAATAATCTTCAATCGTAACAACTTGACCCATTCCTTCAATGAGTAAGATCTCCTCATCAAGTAAAACATCTAAAATGGGTTGGGTTTTGAAAATGGGAGCAATAGTGAGTTGATCCATGATTACTTGGCCTTTAATGACCTTTTCTCGTAATAATGCACAAATCAAACTCCATGAGGAGAGATATCCACTTACTAATGTGGTTTGTAGGAAAAACAACATAAGAAAATAAATTACATATAGGGTTGGTATCAATAATGAAATAGGTTGTTTAGTAGATCATGTGCTATCAAAACTTAGTAGCGGTGAAGTATATGACTAAGCGAGACTCATTCTAGAGATGTGTATGAGTTTCATAATCAATAATATATTGACTAATGTAGTAGATAACATGTTCCTTATATTTTCCATCCTCTTAGACCAACATTTGCCAAACAGAAATATAGGTAGAGGAGGTATAGGGATGAGCAAATGATCAAAAGACGAAGGTTGTAATGTAGGGATAGTAAGGAGAGACGTTTTCTAATTCTCAAAGGCTTGTTGATAGTATTTATTCCACTCAAGTGTTACATATTTTTAAGGAGATTATTGATTTCATGAGCACAATAGGTGAATTCATGAATAAACCATCGGGTTTACCCATGTTTCCCTTAAAATTGTGGATATCGAGAATGGATGTAGGTCGAGGCACGTCTAGGATGGATTTTATCTTTTTAGGATCCAAGTCTATTCCATGTTTAGAGATAAGGAATCCTAAGATTATATATTGAGTGGTGCAAAAGATACATTTCTTTGCATCAAGGAAAACCTTGTCTTTATGAAGGTGTTTCAAGGAAATTCCCAGTTCATGGGCATGATCATTTGTGCATCAATATTTGACAAGAAGATCATCCACATAGATTTAAACGATTTTATGAATTTCAAGTTGTGAAAGATGTGAGTCATGGCTCATTGGTATGTTGCCCCACATTTTTTAGGTCAAAAGGCATTTTGACATAGTAATAGGTTCCCCATACAATAGTGATTGTGGTCTTATGTAGATCTTCGAGTGTTACTTGGATTTGGTTATATCCAAAAAATCCATCAATAAGGGATAACCTATCATAGCATTGACGATGGCATTTATGGAAGGAAGAGGGAAGTTATCCTTAGGGAAAGGAAGGTTAAGATTACAAAAGTCAATACAATCATCTATCTACATACCACATATTGAGTTCAAGAAACAAGAGATATAAATGCATATTGTAGACTGATATAGGAGGGCATAAATCTTATTTTTTTCATCTCGCACGCAAGGGTTTTATTGGGATGAAGTAATGTAGCTCAATATCGGTGTGGAAGCACAAAGGCCAAGCGAGGTGAAGGGGTAGTTACATGTGCATCAACACAACATTATGAGAACTACATTGAGTTTGAAATGTAGTGCAGTGTTCAATGACTCACAAATGGGGTGATTGTCATGATCATTCTTGATCAAGAAATTGCACTTTTATTTTAGGTATAATGTGTGTTTGACCGTGTGTTGCATGATAGATAGGTTTGTTTTGCAGAAACCGGTGCGAACCCACATTTTTCAAGGTGCAAAAAGGGTGAAACAAAGCGACACAAAATTCTCAAATCTCCATCATTCAAAGTTCTAAGACTGTGCAACTAGGTTAGTTTGTAATACATGGTCTTCGCACTATTGTACGTTCCTATATAGTTATATTCAGAGACATAGTTGATGATTTGTACAATTTCTAAACTTTGCATTTGTTCTAGCTTTATCAACAACACATATTAAAGATCTTTTGAACCAGCTAAGTTACTATTATAACCCTAATTACACTTCAAAGTGTATGTGGCTTATTAGTACTAAGGGTATATTTTACTTATCTATTTAAAATACAAATCTAAATGCATTTAAAATTAGTTACATTATAGTCATCCATCTATACTTAAGTAAAGTTAAATTAGGGTCAGTACAAATCACTTGTTAGTTAAGATGGTGTCACTACAAATTTGGGTTCAAAAAGGTATTTATTAATGCACTACTCATTAAGGTCATGAAAATTTATAATTTATAACCCGTTTAAATTCCAATGAAAGGTGTATGTATCTTCTTATAACTTGTCACACATACAAGGTTTGACATTATAATTTAATTATTGTTCTACAATTAATTTTTCACATAATTGTAATGCAGACTTGCTTATTTTTAATTTCAAAAGGTCTCACTTTAGGTTAGAAGAAGTTATAATGATGGGACGGTGCCCTAATTACAACTAAATAATTGGAATTTAATTTAATTTTAAATTAAACTTCTTATCATCCACTTTCACCTTAATGGCTACTCTTCAACATCTAAATACATATGAGAAATAAGCAGTCTTCTCTTTACTATTAGTAATGAAGATAATTAATGTTTAAATTTATATTTCTTAATAATAATAATTTCTTTTCAAATTTTGGTATCCCTAAATCCAATTTTTTGTACAAGCTAGAGTGGTAGAAACTACTACCCAGGTATCAAGTGGTTGGTAATGGTAGAGATTAAAACATTCCAGGATAATGAAAACTTGAGTTATTTGTAACATTATATTCTACAAGCACAATCTTACATACAACTTGAATATAATCTTAGAATATAGTTTATTAATCAATTTGCCTAATTGATTAACACCAAATAATATATGAACATGTCATACTATGCACTCACATTATTCTTCACACACCTCATAGTATATCATTTTTAGTGTCATTTATAAGTTCTCATCTGGATTGTATAAATTTATTCCTTCTAACTTGATTCTCGTTTAATTACAATTTAATAGTGATGAACTCATTTTTTACATGACATATTTGTTGCTTGTAGGTATACTTTTTGAGACAATTTTTGAATTTTGTGCCCAAAGATGATTACCTCACACTCTGTCATGGCTTTATACATGTATGCCTCCTAAATATGCCTATAATTTTCTCAAGTATTTATTATTTTCACAATAAAATTCCTTTACTATTGAAAACCCACTTTGCTCCGGAGAGCATATTCAACATTCAAAAATATATAAAGATATCACCGAATATGACTTTAATGGTATTCTACTGAATATTAATTTTATTTAAGTAAATTATTTATTTATCTTACTATTGAGGTGCATAAAATTTGTTTGCAGACCTCCCCTATTGTTTTTCGTTGTGTTATTTTTACTTGTCAATGGACATGATAAATTTCCTTTTTATCTTGCTACATTTCACAAATTTCAAATTACAACCTCAAACCGATTGACAATTAAATTATTGACATTTGTTTTGCAAAATGCTTTCCAGTTTGCTTTTTTATTTATTTCATGGGTAAGCCTTTGCTTTAATTGAGTGATAAATTATCTCTATTCATCATGATGTTTTAATACATATTTGTTTCCATATAATTAGTACTGCATACGAGTACGGCCTAAAATATTACTTTCATGAAAGTACAAAAGATATTGTATGTATATTGGAAATGGGGTAAGTAGTTATAAGTTTTGGATCAATACCCATTCACTGAATTCCATTACTTGAAGATTAATGTTATTTTTTTATTTTACTTGCCAATAATATTTGACACTAGGGACAATATATGGTAACCTAACCAATTCTATTTATTATTGAAATTTAGTACTATTGTTCAGATTTTGTATATGTATGTAACTTTGCTCCTTTACGTTCTTGTGACATGGGTATAGTTGTCACCTTAACCCATATTGGAATAGAATTTTATTTATGCTTTTTGTTACAATAATACATTTTAAGGAAAAGAACATTTAGAATGTGTTGTTTTTGCCCTTGCAAATAGGCCAAAATATGAAGAAAAAAAAGCGTATTTGACAAACAAGTGGATGAGTCTTTGAAGAGATGGCACCATGACATAGAGAAACCCAAGGTGTAACAAGAGAAAATCAAGAACGTGCAATGATAATCTAACAAGTGCAAGTGGAAATACTACCCGGATGAGGGATCTTCTCCAATTCATCTACTCCATAAGTACAAAATTGAAGGAGAGGTGTAAATGTATCAGTGATGGCAGGTGAATGTAGTTTTAAGGAAACAAAGGCCGCTTATTAGATCTACACAATGAAATATCTTACAACAAAACAAAGATTTAAATGCTAACTCAAGCCTTTATGACATATGCAATGTTATCTCCCTCTACTAGGGTGGTTACAATAATGAACCTAATTGTTCGAGATATTACAAGGGTGATGTGTGTAGAACAATGTTATTTACTTGCAAGATCTCCCTCATATTTCTTATTTTTCCAAAAAGTCCCTCAAAATGATACATTTGTCCTACCTTTATACCAGTTGTTCTCATTCGGTTCAATTTCAAACCATTTCATTAAATGTGTCGAGCTATTAAGCCTAGTTGATACTTCGTTACATACATCGTGTTCAACCCTAGAAGTTGAGGGTAACTTGTGCTTAAGATCTTGTCAGACGATTTGGCATGTACTTTGACCCATTGTCTCATGTGGTGGCTTACTCATGTGCCTACACATGTCCCTAGCCGTTCATTCCCTTGATGTTTCGGAATTGTCCATATTGCCATTGCCACTCCTATGTCGTTCAAACTCTATACATTATTACACGCACTTCACTCTGTGATCCTTAGTCAAAATCTCAAAATTTACGAAACTTATATGCCCGTAATGCTCTTGTATCATTAATCGATTAGAATATAAAGTTTCAAATATTGAAATGGAAATGGATACTCCTTCGCCTTCACATCACACTAGAGGTGAACATCTTAACGATCCACATGCAAAGGACATTGAAGCAAATAGTTCAGAATTCAAATTTTAGTATTTAGAAAATATATAATTTCTTGCAATGTTTGATATATTATTTTAGCATTTTGATTTATGTTTTTAAAATAACTTAATTTCATTTTAATTTTATTATTTTGTATATTGTTCATCTAAATCTAATTAATTGTTTTTGTAAAAATTGTGATCAATATCATTTCAAGATATGTATTTCTAATTTATAATATGTTAATTTTGTTTTACATTCAAAAACATAAAGTTATATATATAATGTAATATAATTATTTGATATTTCAAATAATTATATTACATTTTATTTTTTAATTTATTGAATGAATTTTGAGAGAAGATGGTTCAAAATACAAATTTTAGTATTTAGAAAATATTTAATTTTTCAATGTTTGATATATTATTTTAGCATTTTAATTTATATTTTTAAAATAACTTATTTTCATTTGAATTCTATTATTTTGTATATTGTCCATTTAAATATTATTAATTGTTTTTGTAAAAATTGTATTCAATATCATTTCAGTATATGTATTTCTAATTTAAAATATGTTAATTTCATTTTACATTCAAAAACATAAAGTTATATATATATATATATATAATATTTATATAATTATATATACATTATTTATTTTATTTTTTAATTTATTGAATGAATTTTGAGACTTTTGCGCCACTTGATATTAATTTATCAAATGAAATGAGCAGCATGCAAAGCATGGCACAAAGGTGGCGCAAAAGCAACACAAATGTGACACAATTAAAAATATATACTCACGTCAATTTTGCATTACAATTTGTGCCACATCCACGATGCAAATTCCTCAAAGAAACGTGGCTGAAAATGGAAAAAAGTTTATTTCCAATGCAAAATTGACCAAAATAATGGCGATATTTTCACATAGTGTAGTAGTGTATCCGGGTTAATGTTCCTTGACATTAATAAAGTGACAAGTATTTCTTGTTTTGGGGTTTTTCACTTGAAAGGGTTTTTACCCATGCAATTTTGTGTTGTGTGCATTTTATTGTTTATTTCATTCGTGGTGCGTCATCCCTATTAAATTGATTAAACAACTAAAATATTAAATGATCCCCGTGGACTTTAACAACTTCCTCACAAAATTGATCTTCCGTAATAAAGATTACATTTTTATTGGCGCAGAGACAAAGCAAGAATGGTGAACACTCTTTCAAGATCTATGGCTAGACTCTCTCTTGACACGAAGTGACCTAGAGCTTTCCCTCATGGATTACAATATATACTTGGGATTAAGAGAAATCCCAAACTCTTTGCACCTCTTGAAAAATTGGTCAAGATGATTCAAATGATCCTCTTGATTCTTGGTGAAAAAAGTGATATCATCTAAGTAATTTAAGATGATCTCATTGATTAATCCTCGCACGTCATGTCCATCTCCCTCTAAAATGTTGCTCCAAAGCATTAGACAATCTAAAGGGAACCTATTTGCATGCAAATATCTCTCACTCAATGGTGAAAGAAATCTTATATTGATCTTCCTCTTGAACAACCTAATTGTAACCTTAAAAACCATCTAGAAGTGAGAACCTCTCAGCTCTAGACATTGTTTGGAGTGTCCCATCTATAGAGGGCAAGGCCAAGTGATCTTTACAAGAGGCTCTATCAAGCTCTTTGAAATCTACACATAAGTGTATCTCGCCACTTTCTTTCTCACAAGAACTAGATTGGCAGCCAAAGTAGATTGATTGATGGGGAAGATTGTGTTGGCTTCAATCAACTTGGTTAGTTCCTTCCTCATGAGGGACTCTTTTTTTGGTTTGATATGTCTTTGCTTCTATATCATAGATTTGGCATCAAGCATGAGCTCTATAGTATGTTGGATAACATCTTGATTGTGATCCTTCAAGTCATCATAAATCCACACAAAAATTTCATCATACTCTTCACACTTCTTAAGAAAATATTCGTGTTTTGCTTTCAGCTATATACATTTCCCAACTTGAGAGACTTATCAGCAAATATTTTGATTTCTTGGTAATCTTCACTCTTGATCACCATGTTCATTTTTTCTCCCCTATAATAGAAATAAAAATTGAAAATTCCTTCCAAATTTGATAATCCTTTAGGCAATTTGTTGATCTTCAACTAAAGTATTTGAATCTCATAAGCTTGATGCAATTTGGGTTATTGTTCTCCTGAAAATTGAGGTTCTGTGGAATAAAATTGGCAATATTGTCATTTTCTAAAATTTGCTAGTGGAAATCATTAACAAGCATAGAAGGTTTGACTAGAAGCTTCACTTGTTAACTCTTATCTTTCTAAAGTTCCTTTGGTGAGTCAAATTGTGTGCCAATGATCGTCATCCAATTAGCTTTTGCATTCTTTCTTATGGGAATTGTTTGGATATTTAAGGCATAAAAACCTTAAATGAGATCTTGCACTTTATGTCCATAGTCTTTTAGCAAGGGATTTTTCTAAATGTATTGTGATCTTCCCTATTTGATGACTAATTCGGTGTCTCCATACACTTCGCAGCAACTTAATACCTCACTTTTGAAAAAATTGGACACCTTGGATCAAATCTTCATACTCTACGGCATTGTTTGTGCGGTTGAATTACATTCTATATGACTAGAAATAAAATTCCTTACTCAAAGAAACTAGGACCACTCAAACATCAACACCAACTTTACACTTGGAACCATCAAAGAATAGTTTTTATATGATACATCTTGGATCCTTTTCTTTTAATACCCATTGAGTTATGGTGCTTTCCTCTTGGATACAAAGTAAATGGCCATGTTGTGCTCTTTCAAGGTCTTGTAGGGATCAAACTCCCAATTGTCTTGGTCCCACCGGTCTAACTATTCATCAAGAATTCCTTCGCAGAGATCATCGGTGACAAAATGAGTTTCTTCCTTCTCTTCATCTTGGATGGCACATTTGCCTCTATAGGCTTGGGGTCAAAAACCTCCACATGAAATTGGACAATAGACTCATTTCTAATGGTCACCTTTATGTTGTATTTGGTTCTTAAAAGAATATGAGAAATCCATATATATGTATCCCCTATCTTCGCACTAATTTATCAAGACAAGCATATGGCAAAAATATGAGAGAAGTTAATAAATAGTATTTCTTACAACACTATTATACTTAGGAAAAGTGTGCATGGTTAAACTCAAGTATTTGATGATGTCAGTTGTTTTGATAGCAATTTCAAAGTAAAACAACCCCTTATTGACATGGGTATAACCGATAGTCAAGGCATTAGTCATTTGTTAGGGAATTACCAAGCTACTTGCAATAGAATCAATCATGCAATTATGGACAAGCTTCTTTCCAATTATCAAGACGAGATAAATTTAAGGGGCTTTCCTTATGTACCTTCTTCTCGCCACTTCGATGGAAAGATTGGTCAGTTATGAGTTTAGCTTATTCTTGGGTTTGGAGGCACAACTCGATTGGTTTAAAGCTTCTTACATAATGTCTATCTAACTGACATGGAATGGGCATTCCACATTATGACTTTCACATTGGTCGTCCTCATTTTATCAACAAAATTTAGGGGGAGCTGAGATTGTTGGAGGTTGATGTCACCCAATCCTTCTTTGGCTTCTAGATCATGGGATAAGAAGCTCTTAGTTGCTAATATTTTGTAGAATTTTGCTCAAATCATGGTGTTTCCATTTTTCTTGGAACTTATCTTTCCACAACAAGTTCGGGAGGCTCAAGAGGAGTAGGAGATATCTCTTTTTCAATAGGTTGCACATTTATGTCCACCATTATTTTCTTTTCCCTAAGTTGTAGTTTAAAGGACACTCGAAGTCGCAATGCACTTCTTCCATTGTTATTCACTATGCAAAATTCATTCCATAACCAGCGGGCTAGATTCCTTTCAAGAGCGGACATTGGAGGTTGAGTTGGCTCAAGTATGTTATGCTTGTTGTGTTGCAAAGCTTTTCACCGTCAATGTTTGGCTTATATTTCCATAAGCCACCTGTTTGAGTCATGTGGCAACTGAACATGTAACACCATTTTTTTATTTATTTAGCTATATTATTATGGATGAGGACTAAGACTCTATTTGGATTGGTGATAGCAAGGTATTATTGTTGTAGAGGATTAGTTTCAACCATTTGGCCTTGATTTTGTATTTTATTTTGTTGATATGTTGAGTTATAAGGTTGATATGACCTAAGGATGGGTGGGCTTGCTACCTTTTGATAGTAGTTATCTCATTTGCAATATGTCTATACATGGTTTTGAGTTCATCTAACATGTAAGAGGAGATACTAGGAATAGCTTGAACATTCTTAAGTTTAGGTATTACGGCCAAAGGCTTTGATACAAATGAAGCTTGGAAGGATTCATGGTGAAACTAGACATTTCAAGGAATAAAGGCATATGAGGTCTTGAAGTTGATTTCCATGCTTTTATTAGGCTATTTACAGCTAGAAATATTATTTCAGTAAGCATCACGGAACATAGTTCCTCACATGGATTGGATCATGACCACAATATCAAAATTTAGATCCTTTAGATAGTACGTGAAGGTTATATGAGGGGAAGGACATACATGAGATGAAATTATGTACCTTGTCTTTGGAAATTTGTAGTTAAATTCGTGCAATGCCTCTGTTGGAGTTGTTTTGTTGGTAGTCAATTGATCTATGAGAAATAAATTTTCAGATCTCTTGAAATTTCTTATATAGTCTTTCTCCTAGTTCATCCCAATCTTGCACCGAGTGGGGGTAAAATTTTGTACCAGATGGTAGCTTTATCTTTAAGTGAAGTAACTAACCTCACATCTACATCATATTATGTGGCATGATGAACAAAGCACATATCAAAGATGTCGATCCCTAGCTCAAATTGAAACAATATTGGAATGTCTTGGACATTATCGGTAAGAGTGACTACATTTTCATCGTTGAAGTATGGAAGGCTTTGAGGGCCTATATAGGGATATCATTCCATTTTGTTAAGGCTAAAGGACTAACTCTATTGAAAATGAAAAAGGGTTGGTTATATTGTGTGGCCATGAATATTATGGGATGAAGCCTTCTCTCGAAATGTGGAAAAGGGTCTATTTGGTAGAAGAGTGGATTGTGTCCTAGGAATGGGAGATGTCACCCTTTGATCGGGTAATCTTTTTCATCTTAAGGGAAGTTGCAAGAACTCAAAACGTCCTTTTTATGAGCACTTCCTCTTGTCTCTATTTGTCTCATGTGTTGAAGCCGCTAGACATTTTAAACGCAAAGTAGAGTATAGTCATTCAAAGCTTGTGTATAACACATAAAACTAGAAAACTAATGAACATGACAAAATCTTAGCGATGATATTCAAAAATAGGGGTCCTTACGCCTAAGGAAATTTAAACTTCTTTTACAAGAAGAATCAAAATTGCTCCCCTCAAGCGTGCTGTAACTATTGGTGGTTGAAAATGCCCACTTGTGAAGTTTGTTGTACTTTAAGCACAAAACATGTGATTGTTTCTCAAGTGTGGGACTTGTGACTTAAAGTAAGCCTCTAGAGAAATTTGGCTCTTATGTAAATTATTCTAATGCTATCATTAATTTATAGATCCTAAACTAGAATCCTAATGGGGAACAGGTAAGAGAAAATAAAGAAAATGGAGGTGATACATAGAGATATAGGGATCTCTCTCTATTATAAAATAACACAAAGTATACCAAATTATTGCAAATATAGTCCACACACAAAATTAGAGCATAACATAAGGTAAGAATGATCTACAAGATGCCGAAAAAATAAGAGAGAAGAAAAGAAAGGAAAATATAAGCCACAACTTCGTTATTTCTTGGAACTACACAATCATATTATAATGCAAAATGAGACCTTGGATGCATTACATTCATCAATATAGAGGCTAAAACACCATACATAAAATATGAAAATTCAAGTGAATTAAAGAGAAAAAAGAAGCGTTAATACAAAGCAAGATCTACTCTAGATAGAAAAATGTGGGGGAAAGCTTGGGAAACAAACCATAGATGCAATGAATGATAAACTTTGGACCATCCCCTATCAGAAAATTGAGTTCGAAGTGACAATATCTTGCATCGAACATCATTCAAAGATCTTGGAAGTGAATAATAGATCTTGAGGGAACAAATAGCCGCCTAAACCCATATGATAGCTCAAAATATCATGAAACATAAGATTATGCATTATCACTATTGCAATAGGTTCGGTATTTAACTCTCCAACCATTCAATACCAAAAGAAACAATTTTCATGCTTGGTGTTGTGCCTTCGCGACTTTAAGGTAGCTCAATACATAAATGTGATTCGAGAGGGGTTGGTGGAACAATCCACAACATAGAACAACCTGGAGAACTGATTTCTAGAGGCATAATTGTATGGCATTATATGAGAGTGTTCTTAACCTAAAGGGCTCCTGCAAGCTTTCATCAAACTAAAGATCATGGAAAACAAAATTCCACAAAGAAAGGATGTAGACAATGGGGCACAACATGAAATTGGGCAAAAGTGATGCAGTAAGAGGCGAAGCATGACATGGCAAAGTGTCATTTGGGCCTCATTCAATGGATGAAGTCGCATAACTTGGCTTGATCGTGAAGAAATAGCTAAGGCAATAGAATGATGCACAAACATGTGGAAGAGTTCCGATAATGTGGAGATAATAAAATGTCGGATACACAAAACGCTCAAAAAGGATGAGTGCCCAAAGGTCCTTTGGTTTGGAGCATAAGAATAACCAAATGAGTCAAGGGATATTTGGTTAACATCCATAAATATAATAACATCAACTTCTAGTTAAAATTGTGTACATTTTTAGATTCAACATTTCAAATCACCATCCATGATCACACGCATGCTCGCACACACGCACACCAACCCACGCACATGCGTGCACACACACACACGCACGCACGCATGCACGCACACGCACACGCACACGTGCACGCACATGCACACACGCACGCACACACACACGCACACGCACACGAACACACGCACACGCACACATGCACACGCACGCACACACCCACCCACCCACACACCCACACACACGCACACACACGCACACACACACACACACACACGCACCCACACACACACACGCACCCACACACACACCCACACACACACACACACCTACACACACACCCACACACACCCACACACCCACACACACACCCCCACACCCACCCACACACGCACGCACACACCCACACACACACGCACGCACGCACACACACGCACATACACGCACGCATGCACACGCACGCACGCACGCACACACACGCACATGCACGCACACACGCGCATGCACACACGCACGCCCACACACACCCACACACACGCACACACACACGCCCACACACGCACCCATGCACACACGCCCACACGCCCACATGCACACACACACGCCCACACACGCACCCACGCATGCACGCACGCATGCACACGCACGCACGCACGCACACACGCACACACACATGCACACGCACACGCACATGCATGCGCACACCCACACACACACATGTGTGCACATGTGTGCGCACACACACACATGCACACACACACACGCACCCAAGTACACACATGTGCCCGCCCCCACACACACACATGCACATACACGCACATATGCACGCACACACACACGTGCATGCACACACACGCAAGTGCAAGTGCACGCACAACCACACACACACGCACCATTTTATATTATAATTTGTGATTTTGTAAAAAAACATAAATTTTTTTAAAAGTATCAAATAAATATCTTCTAAAATAAGACTCTTAACATATAAATATAATATTTTTCTATATTATGATTTATAATCTCGAAATGAAATAAATCATGAAATGAAATTATGTAAATCAATATATCATGTAAATATTAAATAAATATCTTATATTAGGTTACAAGTATCTATCATATAAGTACAATGTAATTACGTCGAAGGCATTCCCCCTATGGGAAAGGCCCTTCCAGACGTTTGTGCGACGATGTTAAATTTGACGGCCTACTAAATGTTTTTCCAATGTAATTAAATTTGACCGTTGTCGCAGAAATAACGTTGGGTTTGCAAAATAACGTTTTTTCTCTTTGTGGGGAAGGTCGTTGGTTTTGTTTCCTTTATGTTCTCACAAGATGGTCATCGCATCGCGAGTAAATGGAAGCTCTACTCTGAATCCTAATGCATTGTTGTTCATTCCGTTGGCATATCAGCGTGTGGAGGATTTTTGCTTAATCGTGGAAGCTCGTGCATGTCTTCCTCATGGTTTCACGATTCTTGGGTTTGTGAATGCTACGAAACGTTTGAGGAGGCAAAATGCTTTGTTGATCTATTTCCTGAAACCCTAGAGGATCTCAATGAGAAGAAGACGGTTCATCCAAGGGTTTTGTGAAAATCTAGCTTCGTATTTGTCATTTTTGTTTTTGTTGAAATGGGAAGCAATGGTGAAAAAGGGGTGAGGTCATTGTTAAAGAAGGTGGAGGATCAATGGCAGAGAAGTATGGAACACGCAGACTTACCCATATGTGTGGGCTTCTTATGGTGTGGTGTGGGGCAGACTGTCTATTTACACCATCTACACGTGGAGGACACTCCGACGAATGGGGGATAGGGTTCGCGCAATTCAGCACAAGCTCAAGCAGATTGCTGAGGCAGTAGAAGCAACAAAATTTCAAGAAGTTGCCCTGAAGAAGCATATGAAATCTGCAGTCAACGGTAAAGGCAGTGGCAGCGAGCAGAATGGAAAGTGATCGCTCTTTTGTGCTTGTATTTTTTACCAAAAGATGAGGGACCTCTGTGTAAATTTGGTTCGGTTGCATGATTATGTGTTCCATGAGTGTTATTTACCTGAGAGAGGATAACATATTGACGATTTTGCTACATTTTTGTGAGGAGCAACTCATGAGGGTATTTTAGCGGGTCGAGCGATGCTAATTTCAGATTCATTCAATGGGTAAAATGGTCTCATGTATTTTAATGTTTTGTTCAACAGTCACAAAATTTAGAAGTATTGATCTTGATGCCCTTAATGAACCCTGCAAGTCATGACATTATGTAGTTTCCTCTTATCCAATATAATGGTAAATCTAAAACAAGAACGAGTGTGTGGCACTATGAATTTGTGGGGAAGTAGAAGTGTTTTGTATAAAGCTTTGATATTTTCAAAGGCAATTTTACTCTTTTTTTTAATTTTTGCTTCATGTCAGCTTTCTGAAAATAGTATTTTGCACTCCATTTTTCTATTTCAAGTTTGTCTTGATCTGAACAGAGCAATTGTACACAATTCAAGTAGAATTGTACAAAAATGCATAGTAGAAATCATAAAACCATTTCTTGTATGAAATAAAATTATCTGGGTGGTGCCAATATACTGCCACTGAAGGTGCCAAATGCATGAAACCAAATTCCCTGCTTGCTACCCTGACAATCAAACCTTGTTTTGGTCAGGGAAAACTTTTTATTTCATCCGGGCTATACAACTTTGCAAATTCATCTTCTTGGAAGCTTAAGGTCATCATATTGATAAGAATATGCAATGAAACTTCCTTGAGGTCTCCCACTGAGATTAATTAAACAATTGCATTCATGTGAATAAGTGCATTGCATGAAGGAAGACAAGATAGTCCTGGTGTTGTTCCTTGTACAATCCAAGAACTCTTTCGGCAAGTTGCCTTGGATAACACTTCAACCTTCACCTTTACATATAGCATGGTTGAAGTTTGCATGCTATGCCTGCAAGATTTGCTTGTACATCGACCGACAAGGTTTACAGACCCTTCCCCAAAATGGTACATACTCCTATCTTCATTTTCATAGTCTGTTATTGTACATTTTTCAGGATCAGACCTTTATTCATTACAAGATGTGGTTTAAAATCATGTGCATGGCTAACTTTTCTGGTATTGGTTTAGTCTTTCAATTCAAATGGATGCACATGGAGGAGTGGAGATTGAGACCCTGAGGGAGGTTGTGGTGAGAGATTTCAATGAAGCAATTCAGTGGTACCACATAGGCAGTTGAGGAAGATCTACTGCATGGACCAATGCCAATGAAGCTTTAAGCAGATCACATTGGTGAGTTGCAATAAATTTTATTATATTTTCCTTTTCTGCCCTTCTGGATGAACATATCAAAATATCAAGGAATGAGTTCAGTATATTTTATGACACATTTTTACTTTCGGAATGACATTATCAATAGAATGCACAAATGGATTGCAAAATATTTCCCCTTCATCGCAAGAGACGTAACATTTGGTTCAGAGCACTCGGATTTCAAAAGTGAAGCTCTATGGAACAAATCCTGTAATTCTCAAAGCCTTTGCTAATACAGGAATTGGGATGGTATAAGTTCTTTTGTCTGTATAGAATACCCTTTTCTTTTTTGGTGATATTTGATTTGATAATGACACGAGACTTATAATCTGTGTATGGTCTTTTTGATTTTGTGGCTACAACTTCTGCCATGGAAATCATGATGTTATCATGGGAGGTACAGCTCCATCCAGTTGGATTAGAGGTACAGATCCTTGTGACACTAAATGGGAAAGGTTGAGCTCCATAGGTGACTACATGACCTCATTGTAAGCTGCCTGCACCCATAGATTGGTTCTTTAATATTTAGATAAGAATTTTGTAGCCTTATCATTAGTTTTTATGGATTTCTTCCACAATAATGTCTGTGGAAGACTATGGGATGAGTTGAGATAGATGATATACATAATTTATTACATTAATGTTTGGTTTTAAGTAAAATGGTTTTGTTTAGTTTTTAACTTTCTATGTGTTTAAGCTCTGGAGGAAGGGGAAAAAAGTGATTTTATTTTCTTAAGCAAAACAAAAATGAAATATTAAAGATAAAGGTGGTATGAGAACTTGCCTCACAAACTACATTATGGCTTGTAATAGAGTTTAGGGAACATAAATTAAGAATTAGAAATACGTTAAATGACAACAATTTATGTTGGTCAAAACATCAATCCCAAAGAATAATAATCATCTTTTAGAATAACACAGATTACTCGTCATCAACTTGAACGTTGTTGTTTTTTCTAGGAAGGAAAATCATTGGGGCATACAATAGAGTTTAGGGAATAGAAACAGGTCAATGACAACGATTTATGTAGGTCAAAACATCAAAATGAAAGAATAATCATTGTCTTTTTAGAAGAGCATATGGTACCTTTGTCTTCCATGATTAAAGGATATTATCAAGCGTGGGGCTGAAGGGAACACTTCGAATGATATTGGTTCTCTATCTGCACTTGCAACACTGTAAGCTCCATATCTACCAAATAAAATGAATATTGTATTGAATAACAATATTAGTCATTACTACAAGGATCTGTGCTTGATATTATTTTTGTTAACATTGACCATTCATGGATTTATCCTACAACACAGACTTGACCGGAAGGCTTCCAAACAGTATAGGAAACTTGGATTCTTTGATAATTTTGTAAGTTTCAAGCCAAGCCCAAGAACCTGCAAGTTTTTGAAGCATTATCAGTGTCTTATATTGGATTTCACAATTATATTAAACTGCAAAATTCTATGTTTTATGACTGGTAAACTTTTGGTTCCCACAGGATGGCAATTGGGTGCAGTTCCAATGGGAAAATTCCAAATGAATTGGGGAACCTGATTAATCTCAGTTTTCTGTAAGATATTATATCCCTTCCCAATAAAATTCAGTCAGAAAAAAATAATAATAAGATTATCGAGACACACATTGTTTCATATATTAATCTTTGAAAATGGATCATGGATTTTGATCCAAAATGTCATTCAAACTAATGGTTTAATGGTTAATTTTGTCAGGGCTTTGAATTCAAACAATTTTACAGGCCCAATTCCTCCAACACTGGGTAGGTTGGCCAGTTTAATATGGCTTGACATTGCAGACAATCAACTCATTGCATTGGTCCACAATTTTGTTACACAACATCATACATATCCAAGTTATCCAATATTTAAAAGACAACTACTATTACTTGAAAATCAAAAACACAGAACCTGGTCATTGTTTACTTGAAAATCGGCTCATCCATTGAGAAAAGCAGACCCCAGGATAGAGAGGACTCGTGGGGATGCATTTTTTCCGACACAACATTGTCCTAGTCTCATTCCAGTCAAACAGTGTTTAGTGAAATCACCTCACCAAATCTCACAAACAAATGCCCATCGAAGTGTTGTTTGTGCTCCCGTAACATCTTTGTGCTTACCATCTGCATATTCATCCAAATACCTCCTATAATTATTACTAGGGGTCAATTGGTTCATTTTGGATACTAGGAACTTGCTTAGGAGCAGGCACTGGCAACATCAACTTTAGAACTATGGCAACTTCATGCATGGTGGGTCGATCAAAGGGTCGTTTCTTGGTGCAAAGCAATGCCAACTAGAAGATTTTTCTTACAATCCCAAGATCCATACAGGTTGCGCAACTTTTGTATCAACAGTTTCCATGACTATGTTGTTTTCTACTTTTGATAGAATATGTGTTCACATGCCAATGTCAAAGATAACTCCATCCACATTTGATCGCTCCATGCTCCAGACAACAAACCTAAAAAATACTTAAACAGAGTACAATGTAAATTCCAAAAGGAAATTAACAAACATAAATCTTACCAACTAAAGAAAATTTGAGTTATTGTCCACAACTTCCTTCCCGTCAGCAACTCTAGAAGAACAATTTCGTAACTGTATACATCAGATTTCTCATTAAGCCTTGATGTTCTTCCATATTCAGGGTCAATGTAACCAATGGTACCCAAAACATAGGTAGAGGTGTGGGTTTGGGCCGAGGAAATGCACTTGGCAATGCCAAAGTATGACAAATGTGTTTCAAAATTATCATCCAAAAGAATGTTCAAGTGGATGGACAGTCAGAATTGACATTTTTGTTGGAGTTGTAGCCGCCAATGTAAAGGTAATAGTGATTGGAAAAACTGTGATACTGTCCCTGAACATAAAATATACAATAGTATACTCAATATTCATATTTTGCATACCATGTACTAAATGGAAATGTAACATTAAACAAGTGACATTTTAGTGTAAACAACAATTTTCTCGAATATAATAAACACCGCTCTATACATTCTAGTTCATCACATTGAATACATCTGGTTGTCATGACATGTACCATTCCATATTTGCATAATGAATGCATCATTGTTGCATACAATTTAAACTCATAGGTCAATAGTCTGAAGTTGCAATTTCCAAATAGCTCATGGTATGCAAAATATGAATATTGAGTATACTATATAATTTGGATTGTAAGATACAATTTTCAAGGAGGAAAAGGAAAGTTCATTAGGAAACACAACCCTCTATTGCTCATAATTTGAAGAAGCTCAATTTTCTTGTCACAATTCCAAGTAATAAAGAAGGTTTGCATCAATAGTCCCATTATGATATGGGTTGGAAGCTCCATTGGCCTCAACCTTTTTGACTACAAAAGAAATCACATTAGCTGATAGATTTTTGTTTTATTTCCATGCCTTGAGATGACACAATTTTTGCACTACTAATAATAAAGATGTGTTGAACTTGACATTAACAGTCCCATATGGGCAATAAACATAAGCAACCTCAAATGTCCTGACTGCAAAGTCAAGCTTACCAGCCCATGGCTTGAAGAAGTTGTCTGTTTATTCCCATAAGACCATTTTTGGGATTAGGAGGCACAACCCTTTATTGCTTTCAGATTGAAGAATTTTGGTTTTCCCGATATGCCTTGAGGTACCTATGATGATATGTATTAATAGTATCACTATCATGAAAGTTAGGAGCACTAGTAGTCTTAACCTTTTTGACTGAAAAGGAAAGTTCATTAACCCATGACTTAGATAAGCTTGGTTTTATTGCCATGCCATGAGATGACACGGTTTTAAGCTCTTACTCCTATATTTCTCATTGATGCAGAAGGAACACAATAAATTAGAGTGCATACAGGAAAATAACCATGATGAGTTCACAAGATTATGATGCTTGATGCTTGAAACTATTTCCAAATAAGTTTCAAATTCACGCAATCTTTGTGGGTAGTGAGTGTACAGTCTCTTTATAGCAATTGACTTACAATTCTTTAGAACACATTTATAAATAGTGTTTGTAGCACCATAGCGAATTATATATTTCTTGTTTAGATTTTCTGTGATTCTCATTATGTCATCGTACATGTGAAGTGCCATGTCCATGTGCAGTATGACCAACCTTGGAGAACCTAAATGTAACAAATAAATGTGTCAATAAATAAATTCTAATAAGATATTGCTTTTTGATTTGTTGTATGATAATCTATACAATATGAAATCATGTCTAGCCATGTTAGTTATATCACCTTGGGGGTATCAAATGTATTCATGTTTAGTGCAAATAAAATTGGCCACAAAAAGATACCACTCATGATATAAAATCTGCAAATGTACGGAAGTCTTCATGTATTCAGGTTTAGTTCAAATAAAATAGTGTGCAAAACGCTACCACTCATGATATGAGATTTGCAAATGTATATGTACGAATTTGTAACCAATTTAAAATGTAGAGATAGAACCTTTAAATATAATGCTTCATCTATATTTCTACACTTACAAAATCAATCACACCCCGTATCAGCATCAACTACAAAAATTAATAACTACTCATCTAAATCAAATAACATATACCATTCGGCGTTCACATTGCATTGTACACATGCGATTGCTAGTTATTAAATATCATCAATGCCTATTTAAAATATTAACACGTGCTACTTTTCAATCCCATTTTTAAATTTAATAGAAAAATAATCACCTTACCAAAATTTATAAATATTTAATTAGTAAATTTAACCGAATATGAGCCAATAAATTTTAAGAAGGAATGTTTTGCATTTACGTTTGCTAGAGGAGAGCTTTACTCTTGGTTCGATTATTATGGCTCCAAGCTTAGCGATGGCAGCAAGTGACGTAAAAGAGAAACGGGATACAAAACATCTTTTGGATTGGAAATGCAACATTGGCAATGATTTGCCTTGTTTTGGGGGTGGAGGTGATGACCAACAATGACCATAAAAAGAACGAGGGCATCAATTAGACACATTTCTTGCATAAATTTGCAAAAAATCAGTCCGTATCATAAAATTATAAGATATTTTTGACTGAGTTATTTTGACAATTTTTAGGGCATTTGAATACCCGCTTTGGAATAATGCAACTTACATGACCACAATCTAAATTATGGGAAAGAAATGGAAACATAATGAAAAAATAGAAATATTGAAGGTAGAGGTAAAGTCCCTCTTACAAGTTTGAGGAGTCTAGCAGCGCCAATATGAATTAACAAAATACACAAGCATTTCAAGTCATTCAACAGGACGAAGAGAAATGAGTTGTGGGTGTGGGGGCACTCCGACCATTTTATTGTTTGAGCACATTTTTGTTCCTCTCACACAGCAAGGGAGGAGTTTCTGAATTCTGAGTAGGTGCTTGTGAGGGTCCAAAATAAAGTTGGGCAAGGACTTGGCACCCATCAACGCTAGCCCAATCCTTCCAAGGGAGGAACTGTCTCAACACTACAGAGATTTTCAAGTAGGAGAGACTTTGCAAAGCGAATGCGTGTGTTGCATATAAAAGGGGACAGAAAAGTGAACACTTCATGAGTTGTATCTTCTTTCTCGCCTGCAGAGAATTCATTTAGGACATGTGACGATCCCTGCAATAGAGCTCTAGGCCCAAGGTGGTCAAACAAAATTGATACAACTAACTTCCATTTTGTTTTGTTTTTTCAGTGTGTGGAAGCCATATGATATTAATGTCTTGTATTTGAAAGCCTGGGTAGGCACTAGGTTTAAATTATGTTCTTAGTTTTCACACATACTTAAATTATTTAAATAAAGTAGCGTAGCAAATCGGTTTAGATTTTGATCTTAGCATTAGAATATGGTCAAAATAGTTAAATAGTAGTAGCAGCAATAAGAACATTATTTTACGAGTAAGTGTCATTTTCTCTTTATGAAGATAGTCGTTTATTCTTCATTTTATGGATTTAAGAAAAATAATACATCACTCAATGGTAAGAAAATACACCTCAAGGATAGATATTTTAAATACAACTATCTAAAATATATCAAGAGATACCAATCTTGAAGTGCCTATCTAACCTATGTGATAAATCCAATATAAGTGGCTCGAGATTGATAATCTTTCGGTGCATTATAAATAGTTGTATTTAAGATATCTATACTAGTATAGTATACCAAAAATAAAAATAAATAATAAATATATCTATCTCAACTATGCTGATAGATATCAATTTCAAGATTCTTAACTTAAATTTTCACAAGCCACATTGATTATTAACTTCATTATTCTTTGCTAATTTCCCACTAATTTGTTGCAAATGACACTAATTTAGTTGTACCATTGTGTTGGTCTCCAAAAATCTAATCAAGGAAAAAGGGCCCAAACATTACCATATGGCAAGATGTTACTATTTTCAATGGACTCCTCCAAGAAGAAAGGCAAAATATTTGGGTGATGGTCAAATGAGCATCAAATTTAAAGATGGATTGTCGTGTGACGATCAAACGAACGTCAAATTCCATGTCAGGAATAAAAGTGAACTACTCACACCATACACTTCCCGAGTGTCATTGTAGGAGCACCTCTCAACATTACAAGTCCCATTAAGCCTATATCATTAAAGAACTACATATCATCTATATAGAAAATATTGAAGTGCCCACTCTCCCCATTTGATCTATACTGGATATTGAAATGGGCATAAGCATATGGTAATGTTGTTAGTGCTTGTATCAATTATGTAATCCATCTATACATTAATCTACCAATGTGTCGATAGTTATAAACCCAGAAGCACTATCCCTTTCCGTATTTGAATAGATCAGATCTGTCTAGATTGGGATAGGAATATTTCACACTATAGATGGAGATGGACACGTCTATTCTCATATATAAATAGTTAGGGCTCCCTCCCTCTACTTAGATAGGGAGATAGGGTATAATTCCACGAGTCAATGGTCATCTCACATCCCATGTATTCACTTTTGAGTCGCCCTAGCTAGCCTTCAGCTAATTCTAGTCATTACTATCATCCCCAAATATCCCCTCTTCCTCTATATATGGGGCATATGAAATAGTTGATTGGTCTAAGGCTCCCATATCTATGTGGGTTTACATTAGTCAAATGGTTTGAAGGTACCCCCTCTATAGATGGGGCACATGGGCTTAATCACCATCGAGATATTAGGGGCCCGACTCAATCTTACCTTTAACTTTGTTAAGGCTACTACCTCTATATATATGGGGGTAGCCTTCATGACACTGCTCGAGTGGGTCACTGAGAGTAGCGATTGAAGCACCAGAGCTGCTTCAATGTAATGGAGTTTCGAGGGATGAATAGGACTACAACAGAGTGTCAAAGGTCCTAACACTTATTGATGTCTATCAATCCGTTTGAAGTTCCTTTCTCAATTCTCAATACACCGGGATAGAATCACTCACGAGTCTCGACCTAGATAATCACAGTAAGCTCGGATTAACTGCACACCTGCAAATAGGATTTGAGAGGCAAGAGGCTCCCATATCAACATGCACGCAGACAGCTTCGCTAATGGGCTAGCACTACAACTATCCACAAGTCCAAGGGCCATTCGTGAACTATTAAAAAGAACTGGCCTTGACCTCAATTATGGATTTCAAATAATAGTAAAAATATGCAATGCATTTGGCCTGCAAGTAAAAAGGTAAAGGTAGCTTTTTAGGTCACCACCAAATGCAACACCAAATTGGTCTATTTGGCTTGCAAGTAAAGGTACAAATAGTCCTTTAAGGCCACCCACCAAACGAGACACCATTTTAGTGTATAATGGAAGCCCACATGAGGATTGCACGCGTGTGTTTCTCCAACAAGGTGTACAACCCTATTCCTTTCACATTTTGAAGCCATTACCTCCACTTAGGCTATACAAAAACCTTTTCACTGCCAGGGCTTGAACAAGGGTCTCTCAAGTGACAAATGAATATCCTCACCAGCTAGACTATAGATAGCCATTTGGACAGGTCCACAAACATGGAAGTGCTCGTCTAACAATATAGCTACACCACTACAACCAAATAAAAATAACAGCCGTATGAGGCAGAAACCTCTCCTTAAAGCAAGAAAGGAAAACCATTTTATGGTAGTATTAGCATCTTCCAAAAAAATGGTACAAATAAATAGATAATGATATCCCCATAATATCCAGTAGAATTAACCCTGCAGATCTGGAGGCTCCTTTTATATACATAGTCCACAAACACCATAACGATAGACAAATGCATCAAGCAAAATAACATTGTCCATTAATAAAAGCAATCCAACTTCAGAGCACAAAATTAGAAGTGATAGCATGCCTTTAATACCATGTAAAACCAGCAAGTTCTTACAAGCTGTTCATCAAACAAAGGTTAATAGAGTAAATTTAAACCAGAAAACCATCAAGAATGAGTGTATTTCAGCAAATGCATTGGTTAATGGATTCATTATGCCTATCAAAAAATAGCCCAAAAAAAAAAGTTATTCAGACGCTTTCTGAAGACTTTTCTAGGCACAAATAATCACTTCATGAAGAACAGATGTAAGCCATTTAAATTAATAAGATAGCACCATTTAAATTCTACAGCCAGAGAAGAAACAGTAACAAGAAGCATTGAGGTTCACATGAGCTATTTTGTTCGACTTTGAACCAACACACTTCAGCACCATTTAAATTCTACAACCAGAGGGGAAACAGTAACCAGAGGCATTGAGGTTCACATGAGCTATTTTGTTCAACTTTGAACCAACAAACTTCTCTACCTTTATAACAACTAAACTAACCAAATGACACCCTAAAGTTTGGAGACAACCTATTATACATCCAGTAACGAAGACGACATGAAGATAACGCTCTACTTCTAGTTCCCGGATAGGATTCAATAACACGTCTTTTTTATTAAGAATAATGAAGACCCAGATAGTTGAAGATTTGAATCCATTCTTAGTGTGAGTCATGCTGTTTGTGATGCTTGGCTTTACTGCCTCTCCGAGAAGTAGAAGGATCAGTGTTGCCAGAAGCCAACCGAGGCAGTGGACGCCGGTAAGATGGCCAGCAACCGCTAAGGCGGTAAGATGAGACGGGGACTCCAACGGCAGGGAATCTACAAATTATTTTAGACATCAATCAGAAATATTTGTAAATGAAATGTGTGTTTGAAGAACAGTTAAGTAGCTCAGAATTATGATAACAAAAAGTTCCAGTGCAATTGTGTTGCTTAAAAATTATGAGTATGGAGGAACTTATTAAGTTATTACCCTTGGGCACTGCAGGCTCCGCCACACCATTATGACCTTTCTGCCTCTTACAGCGAAAAGCTCATCACGCAAAACCGTGTTTTCAGCACAAGTGAAAGCAATTGATTGCTGAAGTTGATTGCAATAGTTCTCCCACATGTCGCATTTGGATTTCAGATCTTGAATGTAGGAGCTCTTTTTTTGCGTGATTGAGATGCAGCCTCTCGGTTCTTTACAAGCCTGAAAAGCTACCAGTATTTGAGTGCATCCTCAATTATGCCAAGTGTCGGGACTTCATCTAATTTCTACTACAGGTTTTAAATGAAAAACACCATTATAATTTCCAAATAAACACAACTTATGCAATGGATTTCTGTGCAAAAATTTATACTTTTTTAATTGCAATTTTAATTTACCAATGGTTTCCTGTGCAATACATTATAATAGATTCTAATAAAAATGCCAAATACGACATTACTTCAGAGACCAAGAAGAACATAAACAGGCAAGAACAAAGCAAATCAAAGAAAGATTTCACGTGACATTTGGTGAGCCTAAACCTTGTGGTTTGTATCTGACACTACAACCGGACTATCCATCCCTCCAAAGAATATAAAAGCATTTCTACAGAGTAAAAATTCCATCATGGTCGGGCCAAAAAGCATCCAACTGTAAACATTCATGAATTTTAAAGAACTCCTTTAAGCCTCGCGATCAAAATAACAAAGAACAGCTATAACATTGTCATGGCTACATCTCACTGACATACATGAAGAGAAGCAATAAGGATAAGATACAGGACAGAAAAAGGATGACTTCTATTTGAACTTGCCACAATTATTCAATATAAACTACTCAAGCCTTGCAACCTCTCACATTGGCCTATATCATACCCCTGAACAAAGTGGGTATCTAGGAATTAACACTTTTAATTGTTCTGAATAAAGCTCCTGTTTACTGTATTCTGAATGTGTTTGTTTGAATTAGATGATCTTCCAGATTAAAATCACTATGTTTGCAATTCTTTCAACTAAAAATCTGCACTCTTTCAGAAAGTTCATACAGGAAATTACCCAAGGCCAAGCATTAGTATGCACCTTATCAACTGTGTTAGCTTGTATCTCTCATTTTATTTCTGAATCCCATGATAAATGTAGAGACTACCAACACGATAGTGATCTGTGACTTTTCCTTTCACCAATGTTTTCATTGAAGTAGGTCCTCCGAGTTTGAAATATTTTTGTATGCGTCAGCTTAGCACAGCTATGCAAGTGGTGGGGTCAGGAATGGTCTCGATCAGAATGGAGTATTTTTCCCCACTGAACTTCACTGATTTGGTAAATGTGTTGATAGCGCTGGTATTTGAGAGTACCTTCTTTATGCCTGTGCCCTCCTTTGATACACCTAAAAGCCTGTGTATCAAATTGGGTAATATCTTCTTTCTCCTTCCTGCAAAATATATGCAGTTCTCGTGAACGTGCAACAACAAAAACCTGCCCAGCTTCTCAGACTTGCCAAAACAAGGGGAGTTGAAATAATTGGAACTCCAGTTTTTCAAACTCAACTCTCCTACTGATATCAGGCAGTTATTCTCCGTCTGGACCCATGGCACTCTTTACTGAATAATCGTCTTCCAGGAACTTCAAGTTCTTGTTCTACCAACGGTTGTAATCATTCATGGTGCAAAACCTTACTTGGCTCTCCCACTTCTCTCTAGTGAGAAAATCATCTGGGAAAGGCATCTCTCAGATTACGTCGGTTGCTTCACTATTTCTCTTTTCATCTCCTCTTCTTGTTGTGCTGCTTTCTATGCCTCGTGTATTTTCTCTCTTTGTTCCATGGCTCGTTCCTTCCTACGCTAATTTTACCTTCTCTTTCTGTACCATTGTGGGTGGGCAAGCTGCAATCTTTGCCTCATCAGTATACCTGTGTTCAGATTTTCTTTGGCTCGAGCTTTCACGGCCATTAATGGCAATACCCTATTGCAGTTATTACGCTGCTCTCTTAACCCCTGCTTCCTCTTCCCAAGGTGGCTTGCTTCTTGTTAATGTTCTCTCCGCAGCCTTCTTTCTCAACCTTTATTGATTTGCAACCTGCTCCTTAAATGCCTCTTGTTCAAGTCATGCCCTATTTTTTACGATTGTCACTTCTTAGAATGCTTGAGCTTTTACCAGCTTCAGGTTGCAAGTAATTATAGAGGGAGGTTTATATAATTCTTTGGGTTCGCACGCTTCAATGACAACAACCCTTTTGTAATGTCCCCTTTTCCAAGCTAGTTCGATTTGAAGACTTAAGAGCACATTCCACTTCCTATACGCAAAAAGAAAATGATCAAGGGGAGTAATTGTCATGTTTTTCAGTTATTTTCATGAGCATTGCATTCTTCTTTAGTAGTTTTCCATATAAAGTCAGGTCGGCTGGGTTAAGAAGATGAAAAGCCAAAGGAAAAATAGAAGAGAAGCATCCTTATGAGGTCGGTCCTAGTTTGGAAGCATTCTAATTGGTTTTGTCGCAACAACTAAGTATAAAGAGGGGTCGCTTAGCTTATTTTTGCATCATCATCTTGTGAATTATATACTTCTCTTTTAGAATTGGAGCACTGAGCTCTCATTTTCAACCTTTGAGGACGAAAACCCTCATTGGATCCTATTGGGGACAAAAACCCTCAATAGTCACAACACTTGGGAATGAAAACCCTCATTTGTTGCATTGGTGGCTTCATCCAGGAAGTCACATTTGGGCTTCAAAATTCAGAATTTCATAATGGCAAGGGTTTCCATTAGTGTTAGGGCACAAATTCCAGTTAGGGCAGGCTTTTTGGGGCTGCCACATTCATTTCCAGCTTGATCTACCCATTTGGAGATTTCAAGATCACTTTTCAATGGGTTTTGTGGTTGGAAAAATCTGATTCTAATTTTATTGGATAGCTGCTATTTTTGTGATCATTTTGAGCTATCATTTGCATTTTTCTTGGAGTATTTATGAAGATATGGAATTTTGAAGTTTCAGTTGTTTTTGAGCATTAATTAATTCCAGTGGTCTGTAATTTATGGTTGAAGCATTTATTTTGCATGACTTCATCAAAGGTTTCATGTTGATGAATTTTTACAAATTTGTGTGTAGAAAAGGCAAAATTTGAATTTACCCTAGGTCGCTTAGGGTTTGGTGGACCTAAAATAGGTCATTGCCCTAGTTCTTGCATAAAATCATATTGCTGTCATAAAAATCAGATTCTCTACATGTGGTTGTCATCATTTCCGACAATGTTCCATTAGGGTTTTGGGAAAATCCAAATTCCTCAAATTTGCGCCCGAAAGGGACGTCATCTTTGCATCCAAAAGCCAATCTCAAATTCCATGCCCAAGGTTTCAACCATAGTTACCATGTTCAGAAAGTTCGGGTTGTTCGGGCAGGAAAAAGTTCAGAAGTTCACGAGTTTGCAAAAATTCAATTCGGTTCGGCTAAAAAAATATTATGAATTTTTAAATAATAATATAAATATAAATAATTATCAAAAACTTATAAAAATAAAATACTTAATAGTAATATACAAAAATTAAACCTAAAATAATTAAATTTATGTAACTAGTTATTAAAGTTACTAAACATTTGATAATAAATTTAAGTATTACTATTACGGATGGCTAATACTTAATAGGTCTCTAAGTATTAATATCTCTACACATTACTATTAAATTATTAATGTCTCTAAATAATAAAATATTTCTATTACTGATTACTATGCCGAATACTCTAAGTCTCTTAACTATTATTAATAAATGCTGCTACTCTCGAACAAGGGAAAAAAACAAGGTAAATAGTAGCACGATATGTATATAGTTTTAAAATATTATTATTAATCTTTAAATTTGATACATACCTATGGCTATACTCCTCTCGAACACAAACGAATAAAGTCAAATACGTTTACAGGTTTACGTGTTGAGCTCGGACGAACTTCAATGGCAGAGGCAGAGGTCGCATTTTGGTCGCGGTGTTTTCCTTCTATTCGCGTGGCGTTTTCCTTCTATTCGCTGGTGTTTTCTTCTATTTGCGTGGCGTCTATGTTTTCCTGCCTCCACATGATGTTGCGTTTAGGGTTTTAATTTCCTTTTGCGTTTCAACCAAAATTTTTAGAGTCGAAACCCTAAATGAATCTACCGAACTTGTTCGATTTTCCCTAAAAATTGCTATTTGAACCAAATTTGCCCCGTGTTGGGCGAATATGGTAACTATGGTTTCAACACTAAAGGTATTATTTTCATGTGTTCCGTGGGGACACTTCCCCCCCTCCCCCAAAAGTGACATCTCAAAGACTTGGGGACAATTGGGAAACATCCCCGTTGTCCCCCCCACTACTACTGCCTGAGGGGAACGTCCCCAAAACATTTCCCTCAAAAAGGGGTTTTTCTAAGACGTCCCCCATTGGGGGACTTCATGGGAACTCGAGGACGTCCCCAAGACAACTTAGAGATTTCCGGAAGTCTCTCGACCCATCCTAGAGACTCCTAGATGTCCCACTTGACATAAGTTTGTCTAAAAGTTTCTTTTTTTAAATCATTTTGTTTTATAATTTTTGGCCCCTAACCCTAACCCTAATACTTAATGGGCCCCACCTACCCCCAAGCACTCCAAAAAAACTATAAATAAGACTTACACCCTCACTCCAAATAAATATCAAAAATTCAAGGCAAGAGTTAGAGGATGAGAGCATTGGCAAGGAAGAGGGACAACATTAGCAACAAATAACAAGAGTTAGAGCAAGTGTCAAGTCTTCATTGCTCAACCGTTCAAGTTTCAAGTTTTCAACACGTTCATCAAGCCTTCAAGGTAAGCCATCACCCATGGCTTGTAGTTGTACATAACGCCTTATGTCTCATTGATCGCAACACGCTTACATACAAAGAGAGTCTAGCAACCCGATGGGATGTAGAGCCAAAGGAGCCATCTCAGATTGACCATGATGTGGCATAGACAGGGTTGGTTGGAATTGGTTTGGAGGAGCTTGCCCTAGAGGCAATTGAGCCACCGCCAACTATATTCGAATTTTGAATGTGATTGTCATTTTGTGTAAAAATATTGATATTTGGCATTTTCATTGTTCAATGCAATGCGTTTAGTGTTTCAAAGTTTCATTTGTTGTCCTTACACGTTTTTTAATAACTAATTTTTCAAGTTATATATATATATATATATATATATATATATATATATGTAATTGTCATTTTGAATAAAAAAATTAATATATTGATATTTGGCATTTTCATTGTTCAATGCAATGTGTTTAGTGTTTCAAGTTTCATTTGTCGTCCTTATACATTTTTAATAACTAATTTTTCAAGTTATATAGTTATATATATATATATGCACCACCATCACCTGTCATCCTCAAACCTAGGCCCTGGTCCCCCAATCTCCGAGACTTGTCCCCAATCCAAGACTCCATGGAACATTATTATTTTCTCTCAGTGCGCAACATTTCTTTCTTCCTCTCTCTCCCTAGGTGTTGCATGCACCTTGACGTAACTTTCACCGGTCATGTTCCTAGGTCTTGAGTTCCTTCTTGTGCACATTCTCTTCATCTCCTTATCCCCGCTTCACATCGAGCTAGATAATCAAAAGATTCTTGTTCATGTCCCCGTGTTCCTTTGTTCCCTTATCCTTTGTTTCTACACTAACTCTCCTCCCCAAACTTAAAAATGTGCATGGTCTTCCATCACAAGTAATCAAAGTATAGTTTGGGTTGCCTCTTTCCTTTTGTGCTTTGACTATTGCACCTCTTTGGCATCGGTTTTGACCATGGAGTTGATTATTCTCGCACCGACTATGCATGCCTTATTTTGCTAGCAAAATTCCGATTCCACGGAAAATTGTCGTCGTTTGATCACGGTCTTTCTAGCTTTGTAGAACATGTCGAATAGTTTTTTTGGATGAGCGCCCTATGCGCAAACCTCTAGTCTTATTTTATTGATGCAAAAATTTGTTGAATGAGTGAATTTGAAACCAAAAATTGTGCTCGGCCGTGAAGTGCGCAAAAACAAATACAACAAATTAAAAAACCACTAAAGAAATATTTTTGGGTTAGGTGTTTCGGCTCAAAAGCTTTATTCACTCTAAACCACCCATGCTTGTTTATCACTTGGTATGGTTGCAACTAGTTACCATTTGAATGCCTTTAAAGCATTTTGGCCTCCGGTTTACACATTTTAGATGTGTCATAAGTCACTTGTGTTTCTATGGGAATATGATGGTTTTTGCAAGCCTCACGGCATGCTCATGTGTGTGCTCCATAGGCAGTCTAGTTATTTTGTAACTCCGTGTCATGGGTGTATTTTGCTGAGGCAACTTCTTTTGTCATCGACTTATATGTGGGATCGTTTTCATGATCGACGTTATCCTTATAGTGGCTGGTGTGTTGGGCTAACTAGATACTCTATGCATTGGTGCGTTGTTGGGTTTGTTTGTTACTTTTGCACATCTTCCAATCACTTCATATGACTCTTCAACCCATCAATGGCAAGCATGGCTTGTGGTATCCAATGCAAATGTGTTGCTCTTCCATTCAATGCAGCCCTCAATATCCAATTTGATATAATTCTCCACTTGGATGTGATTTTGTAGATGTAATTGATATCTTATTAGCATCTTCTTAGCATCTACACTTTAAACAAATGGTGGCCCTTGGGATGAGTCCATCAAAATCACGATACTAAAGGTGCTCGTCATTTTCAAAGCTCGTGTTGCGCATTTTGAAGCGCATATCAGCATTGTTTTTAAAGCACCACGGTCTACCTAGTAAGGTCGGGTAGTTGTCAAATTCAACAAGTTCTATTACCTCAAAATATTTTGTGAACTCGGCTCCCATGATGTTCATTGTTGCATTTTTCAACACACCATAAAGAAGACATTCGGAGAAGGCTCCAATGGTGGCCTTCACATCCATTCCAAGCATCCTCAGTAAGGATGTTTACCTTTGCACCTATGACAATTAAAATGTGGCACATTTTTGTGGCCACCGATGATTGCATCCACCAGCAATTCTCAATCAAAACTTTGTTTGGCTGCTTTCAGCACTTGAAAATCCACTTTTTCAACCAAGGGTGTGGTTGTAAGGGTTTGCACAAGTAAATCCTTTAACAATGGTAGTGTTATGTTGGTTTTCAACAACGTAATAATCTCGTGTGTTGAAGGTCCCTAGTGTGTTTGTTCTTTTATGCATGCCTCCATCTCTAGCATTGTTTGTACTTCCCTTACAAGTTTCTAATTATATCAATGGCTTTCGTAATATCATTTTTTGAAGGGCACTGTTTGAATAGTCGATCACCTTTGTGATCGTTCGTTGTATAGGTTTTGTACATATTTAAATCCTTCGAAGTTGAGTATTCACATCATTGTGCGTCACGACATTCGGTTTTGCACCAACCTCAAGTCCTTATATCTTCGGTATCCAATTACCAATCCTTATCATGTTTGTGCCTTTGCACTTCAAGCCATTTTCTTGTACAACTAGGGCATTCTTGATTATCCGGGTGGATCTACATTATCCACAAGTTGGGTAAGGTGAGCAATCGCTCTAATAGTGGTATGGGGACTCACACTTGTAACACGTCCTTGGGGAAATCTTCCTCGTCCCCTCACAAAGCACCTCTTCCGAAACCTTGCCCGCCAACATAGCCTTGATTTTGGTTGGAAGGCCAGCAATAATCGGCACACTCTCTCTCTCAGACTTCACTCCCGTGCTTCTTATACTATGGCAATGCTCGGCATCATGGGTACAAGAGTCGCAAACTCTACACCACGCCTAGACCTTTACTTGTTTCACCCCTCCGGACAATTGGGCAATGTTCAACATTGTGGTCTTCGCGGCAAACCTCACATGCTTGGACTGCAATGTGCATTGTTCCTTGGGCAATTATTCTTAGTAAGCATATTCACTTTGCAATCGTGGCACCATAGTCCAAAGGGATTCTCCCGCACATTGCCATATGTTAGCTTCTAGAATTAGGCAACCATGTTTGAGGTTTGTGCTTCGAGAAATGGGTTGCTCCTTATATCCACACTTATTATCGCTTCTACGCGTAGTGCTACCTCTAATGCTTTGTGTGGTTCAATAAAGGTATTCATTCACAATGCTCGTCTAAAAGGTATGAGGGGGCCACCTACAAACCATTGTGCATGTTGTAGGTTGAGATCATAGGATAGTTGTAAGGTCAAGGTTTTAAACCTTGCATTTTAGGCGTGCACACTCTCGAAGACGCCTTGCTTGATCTCCTTTCGAGAGGGCTACACTATGTTGATCAAACTCTAGAATATCGAATGCTTCAAGAAACTTTTTCTTCAACATGTCATAGTCTATAACTTACCGCGATAGATCAAACTTCCAATACTAGGTTTGTGCCCGATCCAATAGGGTGGCCACAAATTGGCTCACTTTTCCCTCTAGGGCAATGACTTTGTTCACCCTCCAAATGATCTCGCATGACTATATTTGATTTGTTGCATTCTCCACTCTATACTTTGGCAGCTTCATTGACTTGTTATAGAAAGATTTTTGTGGGGGATCAATCGGTGTGTTTGGTGCTTGTGGAGGTGATCCTTGTAGTGGTGGTCTTTGTGGAGGCGGCCCTTGTGGCAACAGCCCTTGTGGTGGTATCTACGAGGTGTTCACATTACTTCCCATTCCCAATTGTGTTGTAGGGTTCACTTGCACACTATGTACATAAACAGGTGTTATTGGCACATATGATAGTGTTAGGAAAATAGTTTTTACATTGGGTATATTGTTATATTGTTATTGTATTCTCGTAGGTTTGTTGTTACCCATGCCTATTACCGGGTTTGTTGTTCCTATTTATTAGGAGATGGTTGAGATTTCTATATGGCTATATAATAGCCTAATGTATTGTACGAGATATCTCGACAATAAATATAATACATTATTGCTATTATTCTAGTGTATCCCTCTAATTGGCTATATAACAGCTGCTGCGTGTTGCATGATACGCAAGTGAAGGCCGAGTTTGGGTCTGAGTATACGCAAGTGGTTGGTGCCGGCAGCTGGTGTGAGTTTTGGTTATTGTTGGTGTCGGCAGTCCATAGACTAAAACCCTGAAAATGACAGCATGCAAACGAGAGCCACTAAAATCACTAAAAAGCCTGCAAACTACACAGACTACAACAATTTTTTTAATATTATTTACCCTTGAAAATAGGTATTTCATCCGGGTGATTAAATTCGTGAATGTCAGCAAATTTTTGGGTTCATTAACTAATTTGGCGAATTTCGATTTTCTTGGATAAAATCCGCCCGATGCGGTGACTTGGACTACATTTCCTTTTGGCCTCTATGATACCGATTCTTTCTTGTTACTAAAATATTGATGATATAAAAATACATGGTTTATGCATTGCTTGCTTTGTTGGTACACATAAATAGCTTGATTTCATTTACCATTACATAGTGACTTACATATCCATTTTTATGCACATGCTTTTACAATATACTTGAGTTAGATGCAAGACATACAAGTTACATATGGGCATGGACACACAAATATTTGACATTGGTCACACCCCAAGCAACCTATTTCAACTTAGGGCATCCTATGCATGTATTTAAGGTTCTCTCTCTATGATAGTCCATTGATCATATTGATCCAACTAAGACTATTTATACATGACTTGTTATTGCTTATATTTTTATAGTGCTTATTTATATTAATATTGTACTTTGTTATACATGATGTGACATGGCTTGCTCAAGGGTACTAACATTGTTTGCTCCTAATTACATTACTTATTATTGATGTGTTCTTATTCTCGTCATTTTATGCATATATGTGTGTTTACATTACATATTTCAAATGTTTGCTTGTGTGCCATGTCATGTATTAGTTTTGTCAAAGGATCCTTGATGCAATCGCAGTCAAGGTTCCCAAATGAAGGGACGCCTTACACCACGTAGCCACTGTCAAAGTTAGATCTCACCAAAGCAAGATCTTAGGCACAACTTTAACAAGAAAACAACAAAGTTTCTCTATTAATGTAAGGAAAGATTACAAACTCAGGCACAATGACTCAACACTCCAATTACAGTCTTATGACAAGACTCTACGAGAATTCTAATCTTAGAGCTATCCTAAGCTTGCATGGACTCTGCGAAGCTTCTGTAAAACCACACTCTCAAAGATAGTCGCTCGATTCTTAATCTGAAATTCGACCCTTCTCTTGGTACTCCTCTCTCTGCCCCCTCTGCATGTTCACAACTCCCTTATACTTATAGAATACAAAAGCTTTGGTGGGAGAACGCGACACCTTCACCAAGAAAATGTTCCCCTCTAAAATATTCCTCAGGTCACCTCTCAAGGCCATTGATCAGCTCCAAAAGTTCCCCTTCGTTGTGGATCGAGTTCAAACAAAACATTCTATTGGTCCCCAACCGAAATAGATGGATCAAGAACCACGTGTTATCTCTGCTAACTGTATTGATGTAAACATGTGATCTTGTTTGACAGATCTCATCTTTGAAACGAATGGGGTTGGTCCCACAGAAATGTGGCATTCCGCAATGTTGATATTGTTTGGCGACTTCCGCAGTATATCACGGCAATGCGTAAGCATCCGCAGTTTGCGTAAGGTTATGTGGTTATTTTGTGCAAGTTTAGTGCTTTGCAGCTTGAGGTTTTATACGCAAGAGTTGTGAAGCTAGGCATAATGTTGCACGGCTTGCGCAACATTTATCGTATTGCGTGGCTTGGGCAAGCTTGCATAGCATTCATAATATTATACAACTTTGGACAAGCTTCTACAGAATGACAAAGGTGATGGTTTAGGAGTGGTGTGGCATTGCATAAATATTTATTTGCCAACTCTAAATATTTTTGGGTGGCACAAGATTGCTCATGAACTCGGATGCTCCTACTCAAGCGAGTTTCTAAAGGTCTGAAATGGAAAGACTAAGTCTAGTAATCTATGCTTCACTAAGCTAGCCAAGAAACATCTTCAACTCCACTGCCTCTCCATTTCACCTGATATTTTTTATGCTCCTTCCTATGTATCATCTTCACTACATGGTCATCTAGAATGCATTCAATTTTAACGCACCTCTACTCTGGCAATTGGTGCCTCCAATCTACTTTTGAGCAATCTTCTTCTCCACTTGTCTACCCCTCAAAATACAGGCATAGACCCACTATGTTAAAGATAGGTAAGATGTCTATCCCTTCTGGCAGCTACAACTCATGTGTTCTCTGCAAATATTCTTGAGACTCTACATGGGTCAATCTTCCACTTGAGTTTTTCATGTGTTCCTCGTAGGAACCTTTCTTTGCATAGGTGCGTAAGAACTAAATAACCCACCTTAACTGCAAGTGTCTTTTCCTCAAATCTTAGCGTTCCTTGTATTGTGTGTTGCTCTTTTCCAACTATCTTCGCACTTGTTCGTGCACCTCTTTCATGTATAGTGCAAAGTCTTCTACTTCCGCACTTCTCCTTCTTCTCGCAACAACTCTCTCAACTCGACAATTCCTCGTGGACTTGTTCCATACACAATCTGGAAAGGTGACTTCCAGATGCTTCTATTGATAGAGTTGTTATATGCAAACTATGACCTACAGAAGGACTAAATCCCATGTTCTTACCTTCTATGCTACCAAACATCTCAACAAATTGCCAAGGCACCTATTAACAACTTTTGTTTGGCCATTCATTCGCGGGTGATATGCAAAACTAAATTGTAACCTTGCACACCATTTGCCAAAAGTGACCCACAAATTTGGTATCTCTGTCAAATACAATCGTGTGTGGAAATCCACGCAGTCTCACACCTTTCCTGAAAAACAATTTAGCAATATCTGAAGCATCATTTGTCTTCTTACAAGCACTAAAATGAGCCATTTTCAAGAATCTATCCACAAAAACAAATATAGAATCATGACCATTCTGCATTCTGGGTAGTCCTAGAACAAAATTCATACTCAAATGCTCCCAAGGTTTCTCAAGTAGTAAAAGTAGTTGATATAACCCTTGCGATCTGACTCTTCCTTTCGCCAATTAACATACTCTGCATCTTTGCACGTATTTGTGCACATATGTAGCCATACACAGCCAGAAATATCTCTTTACCAATTGTGCTTAGGTCTTATCTATTCCAAAGTGAGCTGACATTCATCCACAATGTTTCTCTCAGATCAAGTTTTCTCTCATCAATCCTTGGAGTACACAAAATTGTGTGCCTCTAAACAACCACCTATCTTGTAGGCAATAGTCTAACCATGGCGAGCGGTCAACGCTCACTAGTTTTGTGCATGACTTCCATGCTTCGGAAAAATCTACATCTTATGTGTAGAGCTCTTTCATCACTTTGAGCCCTACTACACCTACTTGCAACTCTGTCAAGAAGACGCATATCTGGCTTAGTGCATCTTCAACTTTGTTTGATTTCCCACTTCTGTGTTTTAAGACAAATAAGTAGGTCTGCAAGAATTCAACCTATTTCATGTGTCTTTGATTCAACTTCCCTTGGCTATTGATGAATTGTAGTGTTTGGTGGTTCGTATATAACATGAACTCCTTGGGCAACAAATAATACCTCCAACTTCTTCAGAATTTTATACAATGGCATAAAACTCCCAATCATAAACCGAATATCTTCTTTTTGCACCATTCAATTTCTCACAAAAATATGCAATGGATCTTCCTCTTGACTCACTACAACTCCAATGGCTACTCCACTAGCATCACAATCAACCTCAAACATTTTATTGAAATCTAGCAAAGCAAACATTGGTTGCTTTGTGACCTTCTCCTTCAACTTCTCGAATGCATACTTTGTATCTGCAGCCCACAGAAACTTCTCCTTGTCCTTCCACATCACCTTTGTAATCGATGTGCAAATCTCACTAAATCCTCGAATGAACTTCTTGTAGAAGCTCGCAAGTCCATGGAAGCTTCGAGCCTCCAAGAGGTAATGACCAATCCACTATAGCTCTTGCCTTCTCAAAATCAATCTTCAACCCTTCGTGAGATATTACAAATCCCAAGTATGCTAACTCCTGCATAAAACTGCATTTCTTCAAATTCACCAGCAGCTTCTCTCGCACACACTCTAACACTTTGTAAATGGACCAAGTGGTCTTCTTGTGTTTTGCTGAAAATCATAATGTCATTTAGAAAACCATGACAAACATACCCAAAATAACTTCAACACTTTGTTCATTAACATGAATGTGCTCGGTGCTCAATGTGTTGGTTAACCCAAATGGTACGACCAACCATTCATATAATCCATCCTGCGTTTTGAAAACACTCTTCCACTCATTTCCTTCCATGATTTTGGTTTGGTGATATCTACTCTTCAAATCAACTTTTTTGAAGTACCTTGTTGAACTCCAACAATCCATCAAATCATCCATGCACAACAATGGAAATCTATACTTAATAGTAATCTTATTGATGGCTCTGGAATCGTGCACATTCTCCACTCTTCTCATTTCTTTAGTGCCAATATTCAGGTACGATGCACAAGCTCGAGATTCTTTTATCAACCCCTTATCAAGCAACTCTTGTATTTGCTTCCACGTGTCCTCATTCTCCATAGGTGTTAACCTATATGTGACCTTGCTTGGTAAACTAACCACCGGTATCAAATTTCATCCGATGACTAATATTGTGTATAGGTGGTAAACTTCGTCATGATATTTGTGTACTCTTCTAACATATCTTTCACCTTTTTGTGGGATCTCCTCTATTTGTGCACTTCGCCTTCCTATGTTTTATGTGTGAGCCTTGGAATGAATGCAAATCATTCCCCCTTCACAATACTCAAGACCTAGTTTTCCGAAACCAACAATATTTGCGAACTCCTATCAATTTCTAACTTTCGGTCCTTCAAGGCTTCAAAATTTACTTCCGTACGTCCTTTATTAATGTGTAGTTATTCGTGCAACCATCGTGAACCACTTCTTCCTTTACAACTTCTCTTGTAACCTTCCCTAGACCGACCTTGGAGACTTGATAATCCTAGGCAAAGGTCTCTACTATGTCCTTGTCTTGGAGGTGTGGCGATCTCGACAAATCTTTCCCCTTTGTTATCAGAAAAGATATTTGAAACCACCTTGGGTTTCTTTGTTGGTCGTGAAGGGATTGACTTGAGATCTAGGCTACTAAAATCAATCACCTCTAGCTGCACCACTGTCTCCCTCTTCTTTTGAGTTAACTTCCCAAGCCATTCGGGAGTAGTAGGGCTCTATCGGGATGATGTTACCGATCGATCCCGAGGGTGGATTGGGTGTGTGAATCATGGTGGAGGGGGCAACAGATTGGGGCTGTCGTGGGTATGGGCATGGTCACTAAAGGGAGTGAAAGAAGAGGGATCGAACGAAGTGAGCTTGGAAGGAGGAGGAGGTGTAGCAAATGACCTCGGAGGAGAAGGTGGAGTAGAAATTCAAGGTGGTGGAGTAACAGGAAAATGCTTGGGGGAAGATGGGGAAGGTTGAGTTATAGGGGTGGTCACAATAGAGGTATCACTAGCCAAGAAGGGCTATGATATGTTTGGAATGAGTGGTGAAGATGAGGATCCAAAATCAATGTTTTCAAAGTGAACCCTTTAAGGGTTCAAAATTACTTTCTTCCCCACCACGTGCTCCTTTATGCACAAACTTGATTTTTGGTATTGTGGTGGATCCCTCAGCAGCCTTGCCCATTTCTCCTTCTACTTCCTCTTCAATTGCTTTAGAGGCTTCACTCACAAACCCACTCGAAACCATTAGCCTTAGTTGTTGTACATTGACCCCTTGTGAACGAAGGCATTTGAGAGTTCTTGATATCACCGCTTTGGTCCTATCCTCGAGAAAAGTGGACTCGGGTTTCACCAACCAACTCGTGGTGGTAGTGGCTGGAACTTGATTTCGCTACTCCTCATATGCAAGGTCAACAAGGTTCCCATCATCGATACCACCTAGGATGTCGGTTATGTCGAAGTCTTTAATCTAGTCAATAGACATACGGGACCAATCCCTCTTTCAGACTTCTTGCTCGTCGTCACAATCAATCCAGTTATCTTCATAGTAAGAAATGTGACTATGAGTGAACCCAAAGCATGATTCAATGTACGCGAATGTCAAAAGAGTGCATGTTGACTCTGGTGATCTCAGCATCCATCTTCTTTCCCCTAACAAAAGGACTTAAATAACTTCCTATAGTAATTGGGAAATTAAGTCCCGCCTTAAACTTACCAGAAAGATACTTGTGTACTACAAATTGTCGCACAAGCTCCAACAATGCCACCTTATCACTCACAAACTTGGGTTGTATGTAAGGGGTACTCGTAAAGCCATGCACCCTTATATATGAGAAGGTAGGAAATTGAATGAACAATCCTCCCCACCTAGCTATGTTGATAGATGCTTCGACTAAGAAACGAGAGGATGCTAGAACTGGATCCAACCTACCAATGATGTAGTAAAAGAATGCATCGTTAACCAAACAACAATGTTAAATGTTGGCCTCCAAGGTGAGTCGGGGGATAAAAGTATATACCTTTGTTGAACTTAGTTGGCCCACTCTAGTAAATCCCAAGAAAATTTTGGATTTGGTTGCGGCATACACAAGGCACGAAGTCATGTGGAACATGTTTGTGTTTTGTACCTCAATGAGTTGCTTATGAATTGAGTCACTGATCAATTCATCCTAGTTGATATGATGTTGCTTCTTTAAAATGGTGTGGATGTATCGAAACATCCATTCTTGGAAATCCTTGTCCATAGGGTTACCTATTATCCCGTTGATTGATTTCTTGCTTGAAATCTGACCTAGGTAGTGTTTTTGGTCCTAGGGCTGGATCCTTTGGCCTTCTCCAACTAATGCTTGTTCACTATCTTGGTACATGACAAGGAATTTTCATTCCGAAGCGTTTGTGAGTCAACGAAAATGTCGACACACGGTTCAAAATCAAGAATCTTCAAAATGTCTTCTATGTAGTCCACATCGATCCTCAAGAGGTATTCACCATCTGCATTTTTCATTGACCTCGTGCTCCTATCATAGTGCTTTGACAATTCGAGCATAAATTTTGGGCATTGAGCAGATACGGGAATGTAGTTGCCAATGCTATACCATTGTCATGTATCCCTTATACCTAGTCGACTTGCAATCAGCTTTAATATGGGACCAAAAGTCTTGGAGGTCAATGTGCCAAGGTCCGTAGGAGTGATTTTGTCCACATTGGACTCTGGATTGGATGGAGTACCCCTTGGAATTGGTACTTCATGTCTTTCTTACTTCTTGATCCCTCGGACATTGGCTAAAAAATTTAGATATAACACTTGAAAAAATGAACCCAAGAAAGAATGGAGCTTTTGATAGTGCAAAACAGCCAGAAACCCTGTCCAACCCCTATCAGACTTATGGAGTGTTTGTGCAGGCTAAAAGTTCAATCAGTCTTTGGTCGGACTTATGGAAATGTCTGGTAGGTGAGATATCCCAACAAGCACTTGGTCAGACTTTTGGAGGTGTGAAACACGACCAAAAGTCTAATTGGTTCCTGTCAAACTTTCGGGGATTTTCGACAGGAGGGAAAATCCAACTCACCCTTGATTGGACTTCTTGAGGAGCAAAACAAGGCAAAACCCCAATTGATTCCCTCGGGATTTTGAGGATGCTTGCAAGCCGAAAACCAAGCTTTGCTTTTGATGATTACTTAGGGTCTCACAACTTCCAAATTGTCTTTTCCAAGCTACCCCGGAGGTTTGAAGCTTATGAGAGCCAAAACAATGCTTGAACACCTGCAATTTCCAACTGCAAAGTCAAACAACTTCCAAATTGTCTTTTTCCAAGCAACCCTAGAGGTTTGAATCTTATGAGAGCCGAAACAAAGCTTGAACACCTGCAATTTCCAACTACAAAGTCAAGAGGATCGCCACCATGGTTGGGATGTCTTTGCAAGCTCCAAAAATTATCAAATTAAACAAAGCCTTAGAATAGGGTTGGAAAAAATCTTGGAAAAGATGTGCTAAGGGCCTTGAAAATCACGATCGAAGAGAGCGAGTGAGAAAACAAGGAGGAAATTCTAACCCAAAATGAAAAATGGCAAGATACATGCACATTTATATTGATCCCAGCCCTAAATAGCCAACACATGAAAAGTTTGATCAAAGGGGCATTTAATGTTTTGAGCAAGAGAGTCGGACTTTTGGCCTTGTCGAACGGGTCAAAAGTCCGACCAAGTGGTTAGGCTTTTAGCCTTATCGAGAAGGTCAAAAGTCCGACTAAGTAGAGTCAAGCTTTTGGCCTGTTGACAAAGTCAAAAGTCGAGTAAGTGGAGTCCGGGTTTTGACCTTCTGACAAGGTCAAAATTCGACCAAGACTAAACTTAGCCTCTTGGGTACAGAGGGACAACTTGCAAAAATGGGTTCTTGGGAAAAACATAACACGATCATTTTCAAGAGATTTACAAATTACTCTCGTCTCTTAACAACCTTTTTTGAAAAATTTGTATGGTTACCCCAAAATTTTCACTAAAATTCTAATTTGGGGATAACATGTTTTAAACCAAATAAGTGGTTAATTCCACACTTAAATATTTCATGAAGAGTCCAAGTTCGTATTTGTGTATTTGATTGAGTTGTTAGTCCTAAAATTGTAAAATTAATATTTTTGTTTTAAAAAAGGGGGTGCATTTTTGGTTGAATCCAACACCCATTGTAATGTTTACGATCGGGGGTGGGGAGGGAAGTTGTTCCAATTCCTATTGAGGCGACGGTGTTGGTAAAATTAATATATTTTGTTTTAAATAGCGGGGTAACAAGGGCGGGGTGCATTTTCAATTGATTTTAACCAACACCCATTGTAATGTTTATGACGGGAAGGTTGGGGAGAGGTAGGGGGTTCCAATCCCTTTGAGAAAAGTGTTATTGGTAAAATATATATATATATAGTTTTTAAAAGGGGATGCATTTTTAGTTGAATCCAACACCCATTGTAATTTTTATGTTGGGGGCTAGGGGAGGGGGTTCTAATTCCTATTGAGGTGATCAATGCTATTATAGAACCAACTAGAACTATCAAAGAACACCATGGCCAAGTTGGCTAAGTGAGCCAAGTTTGTTGGAGGTAAAAGGCAACAAAGGAAGGAGGCCCGTTAACAAATTCAAGTTTGTCATTACCGAAGGGGTCAGAAATTGCAGCAGTGGCAAATAACGTCAAAACGATTAAAACCAAGATCAGTTTCCAAGTGGTAGTGGTAACCATCTTATACCATTGGCGATCGAGTGGTAATGATCTAAAATGGCAGTTGCAAAAGTGAGATGAGAAGCCTAGCTCCCACTAAAAATAAATTTGTAAACAGATGTGTGTGTTTACATGTATGGTGTGATAAAAATAAACTATAAATCAAATGTGTAAGCCTATTGTGTGAATGAGCATCCCAACACTCATTAAAAATGAAAGTTTTTCATTTGTGATGTACCAGTAAGAAGCCCAGCAGTCACTGGAAATAATTTATTCCTGTATATGACAGTGAGAAGCCTAGCACTCACCAAAAGGGAAAACAAGGACAGATGAGGGTGTCCATGTTTATGTATGTGAGTAGCCCGACACTCACTAGAAGTGTAAATGTATACACATGTTCATGTGAGGTCATCACCTATGGCAGTGGAAATATATGGTCTAATTCTGGACAGAAAAGTTTGTGATGATATACATATTTGTCTCCAGTACGTGTGGTGTGGCTCATCTCCCTATGTTTGTATTAAGGGAGGAATGTTGGATATTTTATATATTAGTACATCATAGAATAGTATTATTGTGCATGTATGAGTTGTTGAGTAACAACTCATCATAAAGATAAGTTTAGAAGAAAGACTACGGATTTGATGATAAGCCTCACTCTTTGCTAGTAGGAGTTCATAGGCTATATGTAAGCACAATATCTTTGAATAAAATTAAGAAACTTTTATTGCATAATTCTCAGACTTTACCTGTCAGAAACTACATTCATTATGGATGAATGATGGTGACTCAGTTACAAAACACCTGAATGCCTTCAACACGGGGATTAGTTGGTTATTGTCTGTGGATATAAAAATGGATGATGAAGGTGCATCATGCTTCTATGCTCTTTGCTAGACTCTTGCGATAATCTAGTAATGGCAATTAGTAGCATCTCATTTAAGTTAACAATAGATGAAACTATTGCAGTCTTATCGTCAAAAGAAATGAGGCATAAGTAAGTATGCTCGAGATCATCAAACCAATGATGCACTGGTTATGCAAGGAAGATTACAAGAGAAAAGCAAACAAAGAGTAAACACCAAGCAAGTGTTGCGATATCCACCATAGAGGATGAGTACAAGGTAGCTATTTGCATGCATGGAAGAAGTTTGGCTTCAAAGGTTGTGTTCCGTGATTGGGTTCGTTCAGAATGCTATAAGGATAGGTTTTGACAATCGAAGCACAATTTGTCAGGAAAAGAACCCAAAGTATCATTCTTGTACAATGCACATTGATGTGCAATACCATTTTGTGAGGGAAATGGTGGACGAGTAAATGATACTGTTGGAGAAAGTGAACACTGATCTAAATGTTGTGGATTCATTGATCAAGGCAGTGAGTATTGAGAATTTTTCTGTGCATGACAGGAATGGGCATGGCTACCCACTTTGTTGATATATGAGTCTATGCTCCATTTATGAGAGAAGCTTACTACCGCAGAAGGTGAACACTAATCTGAATGTTGTGGATTCATTGACCAAGGCAGTGAGTACTAAGAAGTTCTCTTTGTGCAAGACAGGAATGGGTATCGCTGCCCACGGTTGCTGAAATATGAGTCTATGCTCCCTTTACACAAAGTGTGAACAACAAGTAGGAGAATGTTGGGAATGTCTCAACTTTATTTAAGTGTGCAAGGTTTTATGTGCACATGGTTTTGTTTTGCAGGCTTGTGCATCACTGTTGCGCAGGTATGTACACAGGGAATTGGATGCGTGGGCATCGCACAAAGACTGCGCAATGTGGGTAGCACATGTGTGTGCAGCATTGGCAATGCGTATGATAATGTGCAAGAGATCTATTGGTAGGATGGTTGCATTATGGTGCACAATGAAGCTATGCAACATTGGAGTACAACGTATAAAACATATCTAGGTAGCCGGTACGTATGCTGCAGTGCATGGGTACGGGTACGGTACGTACCCGGTATGTGGTACGGGTATGGTACGCCAGGGATACGCTCAGGGTACTCATCGCAAGAAATTCGTCAAAAATCGCGATTTTAATACCCTCTACCAAAACCGCGTTAAAAACTTGAAAATATGTTGACAGTAAGCTCTTTTTGCCCTAGCCGCTGCGTTTGGAGTTGGAGGAAAGACTGGGAGCTATGTGCCCTAACACGACTGGTAGCTATGTGCCCTAGACTGCGGGGAGCTTTTGCAGAGGTTCTAGATGCAATCTCTGTCACGGGCTTCAACCTTCCATTGCCGTATGTTGCGCAAGGACAGCCCAGGTGTTACTGATGTTTTAAATTTTGTTTTATACCTAACACGTGTTTTAAATTTTGTTTTATACCTAACACGTATACGATTTGTTTTATTTTTCCTAGCTTTAGAAGATGCAAGGAAAAATACGATTTGTTTTGTTGCATTACTTTTTAGAAAATAAGATTTGTTTTTTATAATTACTTTTTTGTTTTTTATCATTACGTTTTAGTTTAGGTTTTATATAACATTTTTATTATATATTTATAGTTTACATCTTTACTATATATATATATATATATTTTAATGTTTTTATTAGCTTTGTAGTATATATTTTATTTTTTATGTTTTTATTAAATTTACGTTTTATAGATGATAATCTTATTATATATTTATGTTTTATATATGTATATTTGTATTTTATATATTTATATTTTATATTTTTCAAAATACAAGTATATTTTTGTTAGTCGAATTTAATCACGAATTTTATCTCGAATATTTTTAATAACGAATTTCTTACGATTTTTATGCTCCACGAATTCGAATGTGGTGACTTAGGTAAAATGTTATTATTTATGTTAATAATTGGACATTGTAACAATTGGAGTTTGAACAATGTACTTGTTCGAAGTTCAATCAATGAATATCATGACAAAATGCATTGAATTATTAATACGTTATTTGGCTATTTCACTTAATTAATAATTTGTTTACTCTATTCATGTATAAGGCTGAATTTTTACTTATTTGGCTATATTTTTAATATTATATATATATATATATATATATTGTATGGCCGTACCCAAGTGTCGTACCCGGACCCCAAAAAAATTGTTGTACCAACGTGCCGGATCCCCGCACCTGCACCGACTACCTAGAAACATATGATGTGTTGTCAAACACTTATCCGCTAGACTTGTCAATTAGAGGTGTATAAGCAACATGTTGATAAAACTCCAACACAGTTGGTGAAAAAGTGTTATGAATTGATAGCTTTGCTTAATAGTCAACAAGGGATCTAAAATTCTCTAGTGCATGTAATACATAGTCATGGGCTAGCTTAAATGGGTGCAGACACTTAAGAGTGTATCGAAAATAGTTGCAACAATCTAAGTGATTGTTGATTATGGTTAGACTATGTATTCTAAGCATGTAACGTAAATGCAAAGTTCTAAGTACGAACACGGTTCTATAGTTACACAATTTAGTGTATGGACTTTGCATGCATTGTATTGTAGTTTCATGGTGTACCGCATGGAGTATTATATGATAGATACAAAGCCTTGAAGAATGTTTATTATATTTGTAAGTCGGTTCAAGTTGATGCAATAGACCCTGTTTACTTTGTAGGGTTTTTCACCCAAAATGGCTTTCCTAGTTGCTCAAAATCTTATGTCCCTATCTTGTGTGCCATTTCTCTCAAGCATTGTTTAGATTACAATTCAAAACAAAAATGACCCCATAGGTCATTATCCATCCATGCACTTGAGAGACACCTTGGAGATCACATTAAAAGGCATATACGTATCTCAAAATTTTCTAAGAGGAACCCTAGAGCAGTCCATTGACCTTAACTCTGAAGTACAAGGGGGTCAAAGTTGTATGGTGTCGGTTGTCAAGGTTTGAAGAAGGGATCACTCTAAATTGCACACTATTCACACAAGTGAGAGAACTATGTTCAGCTTGATCCCTCTTCGTATTTTTGTATGTAGTGCGACACCCACCAATATTTGGATCATGTCTAGCACAATAGATCCAAAGATATGTTGTTGTTTAGGTGCATTGTTAAGGTTTAAACAAAGAGAGAGATCGCACAGGCTTCCTCTCATTGAATTGTAGTTTTAAAGCACCTTAAACCCAAATTGCAAACACAATCAAACACTCCCAAAATTGTAGAGTTGTTAGATTTCCACAAACATTGTCACCCACATCTAACACTACCATCTGCCAATATTGTCCTCTGTCAGCAGTATCCTGAGCTTATTACAAATTGGCTCCTTTACGAAAGAGTTTGACGACACTTTCCTAAGTTGGTTCCAAGTCCTTATGTCCACCATACATTCATCCTTCAAGAAAAATCTAGTTGGGTCTTTCCATAGGACGCTATTTAGCTTTATTTAACTATTTTCTGTCTATAATTATCATGTTTACCCTGATCTGGGTTCAAATCAATGTAGTTTAATGCCTTATTCATACAATTTAATTTAGAACATAGTTTTACTACATTTTATACCATTGTGTAAAACAATCAAAACACTTTCTTGTATTCAAATATGTGTAATATTCATATTTTGAATTGTTCACCATGACAATATAATAAAAGCTTAGTAACCATGTCAAAATAGGAACCAAGTACAAGAGGGTTGAAATGACATGAAATAAGGATGTAAAAATTGGAAGAGAGAAAATGGTAGATTTTTTCAAGCAAACAATGGCTAGAGAATCGTGGAGGTGGAGGGTCCCGCGTGACCAAACATGTGGTCAAAATTCTACTCTTATGTTGATGATCTAATTCCAATTGCAATACCAACACAAGACTTAGAAGACCACTTACAAGCCCTATAACTCTTTTGTAATGAGTTAGGGAAGCAAGTTAACATTGACAAAACCAAGATATTATTGTTCTCCATTAAGAAAAAACATTCCAACTTCTAGTTCGAAGGAGACCATCTAGAAGTGGTATTGAATACAAGTATTTTGGCCTAGACTTTCATAACATACTTAGTTGGGATAAGCGTAGAATGAAAAGAATACAAGGTGGATAAAGAGATCTTTATGGACTACAAAATAAATGCAAGAACACAGTTGTGGGATTGGAAGACCACCTGGGACTTATTTGATTTATTTGTTCCCCTATGATGTTGTATGGTTGTCGGTTATGGGCTAGTGGAATCTTAAGTTTGAAATGGAAACAAATAGAAAGGATCCAAAAGCACCTAATCACGAGACAACTTCAAAATCAAGGCTTCAATCCACTACGAAATACGCCTTGCAAATACAAGTGTTTTCTCATTAGAGGCAACCATTATGACTAAGTTACCGTGTTACTTGAAAAAGTAGAAATAATAGAGATCGCTTGGTGGCCTAAAGCCATAATAAAAGAAGAGTTGCATAGAAGAAACACGTGGATTGAACAAAACCACAAATGGATGAGGAGATGGTATATTAGCTTCAATGAGTACCTAAAACTTAACAAAGAAATTAAAAAATGTGTATGAAAAGTTTAGAATAGTTATCTCAAGAAAGAAAACATGCAAGACACTTACATGAGCATTGTAAAAAGGCATACATAGGAGTTGAAATCAAATGGAGGGAGAAGATACTCATAGCTCAAAAAACTTAATACTTTCAAAAGACTCATATGTGAGATAGTAGAATGGGTGACCCCAAGAAAGAATGGAAGGAGAGGCTATGTGTTTTCTGCACCACAAGTACATAGAAGCAGACAAACATTTCATCCTCAAATGCCCAAACCACGTGGAAACTCAAGTAAAGATTATGGAAACATTGAGAGTTGGCCCCATGATATTAGAGCTATTTGAAGCAACAAAGATAAAAGTGTTAAGGGAGCTGATAACCCAAATCAGTGGGAGAAGGAACAGCATTCTTAAAGAAACAAATCAACCCACCATATCATCATCTTTGGGTGGTTGAGGCAACTGTAACACTCTGCGGCCCCCTAGACCAGTAGCTACCATGGACAGAATTTCGTTTCATTCCCCAAAAAAAGTAGTGCTTCCTTTATATAAAAACAAATATTTAAGGCAATACAGATAAGATCTTGAAATCAGTGTCACAAAACCTAGTTTTATCGGTACATCTTACAAAAAAAATAAAAAAACAAAAAATGTGTGTTTTTCGAATTCGGAGGGCTTTGCAACTATGTATAAAAACATCTTTCCCGTTATATAACACAGCCTAATTTGAATATCTTTAAAAAATGCATCCCAATCTCCGTTCCCAATCTTGCAAGGGATAATTCATAGCCGGATCGCATTAGGAAGTACGTGTTAAACAGGTCGGTGGGATTTTCTCTCTTTACATACTAATAATGTGAGTAAACTAGCTAGGACTTGAATCTGGGTACAGTTGAGTCGGAAAAGCGAATCATAGGCTTCAAGGGGAGTTCTTATAAGCCAAATTAGCTTTTAGCTTTGCCGCTAAATAATACTTACCTTCACCTTTTTACAAGGTTCCAAATTTGAAGGGTGCATAGTGACCGTCGTGACCATTTCCTGAACACAGCAACAAAGACAAAAAAAAAAGGCTTTAAAACAAAGAAGAATACCTCAAAAGGCGTTTGGAATCAGGGTTTTCCCCATAAGTCTTGTCCCCCAACCCCTGAGCCGCTTCCTGTGCCTGACAATTACTCTCAGGCTGAAGAACCGTTGGGATAACTTCTCTAGAACTTTGAATGCTGATACCCGTACAGTTAGTGTTATTGTTGCCGGAGGTGGAGGAAGAATAATTTAGAGGCAAACCCTCGTATGCACAGAATTCTGAACATAAGCCCTTGGCATGGTCAATCTCTGTAACCTCAGAGCCGTGACCTTCATCTCCGCTGCAAATAAGGCCGTCGAAATCGAAACCCTCAGTCGGTGCCCATGCCAACCACTCTTCCAAATAGCCTACGTTTTCTTCCAACCCCAGACAACCAACTTCTGAATCTTGTAAATCTAGTAAATCTGCACCAGTCATGGCTTTCTTAACGGAGAAAAAAGAGTTTAAAGCGAGGCAACGAAGGTAACGACGTTGAGGGAGTCGAACTCTGAACCTCGTCTAGGCTTTACGGATGGGAAGGACATGTCAAAGAAATAACAAAAAAAAGGTCATTCGTGGGAAGGGAAGCAGAAGAGGAGAGCATCGGGACATACTCGGGTGTTTATGGTTTTCTCCATAGCGGCGCCGACTGTGTCGTATATATTTTATTTTATTTTATTTTATTTTACAAAAGGGTATCGATCTTATGTTGTCGTGAGCGTAGGCCACGGGTACCTACACGGATTAGGGTACCAATGGGCATAAAAATAGTTTATTACCATTATCATTTTTGTGGGAGGGATGTATACATGGAATCACAAGCGTAATGGAGATGTCGATAGATGAAGTAACGAGTATAGTAAGTGGAATAATTTGTGGAAAGGAAATTTGAGAGGAGTTACCAATGAGAGGATGGTAGGTACAATATTAGACCTTGAGTTTTGTGGATTGTCAAAACCTATACCATTTTCAAAGGGAGTTGTCTTACATTTCCCCATGAAATCAAGAAGAGAGGAACATGAATGGGGGTGTTTAACTCTTAATTAAATTCTAGGTCAATTTTATTAGGTGTAGGATAAATTAGAATTGATTTATAAATTTAACAAAGATGATACAACATAAATACTAATTCAAATGTGTAACTCATATTAGATGAGAAGAATTTCCATACACCAATTAACTTAATATGCGATCGGAAGCACGAATGAAGGTATAGAGGCATTTAGATGATTTTTATTGGTTTCTCAAAAGATTTGGAATTGTACAACAGAGAAACTAGGAGGCTCGAACCTAAGAAACTCTCATAGACTCAACTAGAACGATGTTTGCATCTGGGGGGATTATACCATTAAGTCAAGATTGTATTGCACGATCCAACCACTTTTGTATGGCCTTGGACACCTGCTCCGAATTTACCTCTACAACTTTTTAAGTCGTTTGCCTTCTTAGATTTGTCTATTGTTGTCAAACCCTAGTTGTTGCACATGCAACGAAGCTCTCAAAATGGATTGATCATCACTTTAAACCTTAGTCATGAATGAAGACTCCTACAAAACAAACATTAGAAGGGTTGTGGACACCCCCGTGCACCAACGACATTAGCACTACTTCAAATAGACCTCAAACTACACACCATTCTCCACCTAGTATGTGATATCTAGGTAGATTAATTAAATTTGGCAATTGTTGTGACCATGTTTGTTTTGATTGGCTCTTGTTAAAAACACTTAAGAGATAGGATGTTTGGATGCTTGTAGAGGAGAGATATGGTTGTTATGACTTGTTTGTAGCTTCAAACCTAATGTGGGTGATGCCCTAATAATTGTAGATGTGCAATTTTGAGATTTAGGGAAATTTTGATGCCTTTTGTAAGTGTAAGGAGTGCTCTAGTGTATTGTTTTAGGAGTTTCGGGTTAGAAAGGAGGTAGTGTTTACTTGTTTATACAGGGTTCTGTAGATCATTTTTCTAAGAAAGGTTGACTCTAATGAAGTATAAGACCCAACGTAAGATTTGAATTTGAAAGTGTAGTTGGAAGACATGTCATTCTAAGACCATACAAAGAGGTCAGGACCGTATGGTACGGCCCTTAACAAATTGTACGGTCCTAGCCAGGAGTGGGGAATATGCAAAATAAAGTTTGCAGTCAGTGAATTGATGTTTCTTTATAGATTTTGTGAATTGTATTCTCAAAATTTGTTTACAAGTTAATGTGTAATGATAAACAAGCTAAACAATGGACCTTAGAAAGTGTTAAGTGAGAATGGAGAAGTGGCATTTATCATAGCAAGAGTGCATAGTCAAATTAAGGGTTTCAAAGTGTAAATTACCAAATTTGAGTGTCTACAAAGGGGGTGTTTACATCTCATGTCAAACCAATGTATTTGTCAATTTTGATAACCACAAAACATGGGAATCTTGGTGGTTTTCCAAATGTTATGGACGATTGCAATCACTTGGCCATTTACTTCATTGACCACACTAACTTTAACCCATAAGTTGGTAAAATGAATTACCTTTTGAGGCTTGCAAACTATAATTTTGGTTAAGTTGATCATCATCAGGGTCATTTGATGTTTAACGTCTTGTATATTAAAAATTACACTAAGTAATAGGAAGATTCAACTATTTTAATATTTCCTTATCGTGGTGCTCAATTAAGTCGTTTGTTGTGAACAAGTGAGGTGATGAAAGGAACTTTTTTCATGTTCTGACAAAAGAGATCAGTAATGGACATGAGAGTTTTCCAATCATCAAAATTGGCGTTGACATTTCAAATGTTGAGAAGTAATTAGCAAAATTAGACTCGTGACATTGGGTTAGAACCTTGTTCATAGAAGATTGTTCATGGAACCGACAGGACATTTGAAAGCTTCTCTAAAGCGTAATCCTATCTGAATTCCCAGCATGCGTAGGTATATCATTTACTAAAGGTAATCAACCCAGGTCACCAATGAGAATGATAGACTTGTTACCTAAATGGGTTGCTTTATATTAGGGGAAATGATATGATTATGATAAACTAATGATTAATTCATCATTATCTCTCAAATGAATCAATTTTGTGAAGTGCACATTAAGCGTTGAATTAATTCAGTTTAGTGTAGATATGTTTAAATCAACCTCGGTCCGATTAGGTGATTACCTTATTGTTAAATCTCGTAGGGTCATTTTAGTGTTGTTATAACTTATGTTAAAGTGTTGATGTGGATTTATAATTGGTGTAAAGACAAGTGTTTAATATCTATAAATATTGTAGCTTGTTATGGATTAATACAATTATTATATTTTAGTGTTTATACAAATTTAAAATTCTATTTTCAACATTTAGTATCAAGGCGAGTTTTGCATTGATTTGATCTTGGAGGTTTTGAGAGGAGGAGAAGTTATAGTCTAAGAGTCAAAAGAGGAGCCATGTGGACTCATTCTCAGATCCCGAAGGTGTTTGTTTTATTGATTGTTCATTGCAGGTTTGAAGATCTTGTTTATTGTGGACCCAAGCTTTGGAACCCTTCCCAAGTTGAGCTCCCTTTACCTATCAAGCTCCTTCATTACACCCGAGCGACCGAGTCACTTTTTAACCCTACTACCTTGAGCTAACTTGGCTCTACCCTTGACCCTAAATGAAAGCTCGCTCCTATCAAAAAGTGGGTAATGTTTTATTAAAAACTTCTCATAGTTTTTTAATTTAAATATATTCAAGACCTTTATCTATTTAACATTGAGAACTTGGCTTGCTTGGTAAGTGTAATATATTAATTAACTAGGAATTTGGGGTTCAAGTCTCACCCCATGGCCCTTATTTTTAATTTCAAACTCTTAAGTTTATAAATCACAACCAAACTAAGTTTGATAATATGTTTGAAAGAATTGGCCGCTTGAGTGATTAAGAAATTTTGGCGGGATGCTTGGAGAGCAGAGGTTAAGGGGTTGACCCTCTTCAACACCCTTCTACCTATATTTTTATCAATTTTTTAAAGAGGCATTGTTAACAAAAGTCATTTTATTAAACAAAAGGGGGTACTTTTTAAAGAGCTTATTATTTTTTTGCAGACAAGGGGTTGGGGAGGGCTCAGGGATTTTTTTGTAAATTTCAAAAAGGTGTCTATTTTTGTTTAAAAACTACTATCTCGGATTAGAGCATTTTTCAAAATTTAAAGGGCGCATTCGAAAAACAAATATTACCTAAAAATTTTAAAATCAAATATTTTAGAGAGAGTATTTTCTCCACATTGGAATATTGTATTCAAGTTCTACAAAAATTATTGTGTTGTATTATTTGTGCAACAAAATCACTATTTCAAACATAAATATGAGATCTCAAATCTTATGTAATGTTTAGTATTAATGATGTATTTGGTTCACGCTTATGAGTAAATTCGTCACACTTGAATTGTTGCATCTAATGCATGTTTATGCATCAATTAATTTCTAGTGTTATAGGACTGCACAATGATAGAAAGGATGAAAGGGTTTTCTGAGGACTATTTTGAATAATTAACTTCCAATATCAACTATTCACAACGATTGATAAAATAATAAGTAATAACTTGAACAGGATAAGAGGAGGAAGAAACTTAGTTGTACATGTTTAACAGGAGTATCTGGATGTGTAGAATAATGAAATAGGTATATCAAAGATTGGAAATGCTTGATGTAAATTCTTGAAGCTGGAAATTGAGCAGGCAAAACCGCATAACCACTCTTTTGTATGCAATTTAGATGGAACTATAAAGTCTTGACTTGGATCTATATGGTCTTGGACCCTTAAGAAATCTAGGTTTATAACTCCTTACATGATTTGCTTTCTAGAAATGACCTTTGGTATACGTTGCTTTTGCTTACACAACTTTAGGATGACCTATAATCACTTGCAACAAAGGAAACCCATAAAACCCTTCATCACAACATTAACAAACCAAAAGGAGAAAACACATGTGTGGTAAGGTTGGATTACCCTTGGCAGTCAAACTTCTAGTTGTTAAACCAATCAAAATGTTACACTACATGCCTTTGTTGCGGTATCAAGTGTCGCATAAATCTCCTAGGTGTTTGCGCAAGTATGAATAGTTAGAAACCCCCAGGGTTTCCTCATGTCTCTTAACACCAAGATAGTGGGCTATCTATATAGTATAAAATGTACCCGATGTGACAATAGTGTGATGTGGTGTGCCTTAGCTACGGACCTAGCTCTTTGTTCCTTGAAACCCTTGAACAATGTTTGGAGTGAATTTTCTCTTGCTTGCTATGACATGGCTCTATGACCTTTGTATGTTTGGAAATGGAGGAAGTTAGAATCTTTGACCTAATTGAGTGCTTTAGACCTATATTATGGACTTCTCTAATTGATATTCAACTGATTTGGGAAGATTTACGGAACCCTTGAGTGCTTTTGGAGTGATATTTGCAATAGGAGCTTATAAGAGTGTCAGTGAGTTATAAAGTGACATTGACTTGCTTATATAACATTATGTAGGTGAAATATTATGATAAGGCTAAACCTAAGAAAATGAAATAACCCATTGAAGATATTTTAATTAAAAATAGAGTTGAAGAACTTAAAGGGGTAGGATCATACAGGTTGGCCAAGATCGTACCCCCACGTCCTAACCCATTTCATGTACGGTCTTTGAGAAAGAAGAGGAAAAGTGAAATAGCATGTTATGACATGAAGCACAATGTTTGTTTACTACTTTGGTTTGATAATATTCTTCTCAATAACAATGATAGAGTAGTGTAAAGATAAACAAGTCATAAAATAGCTAGAGAGATAAACTGATTGGATTATGAATGTGAGCATTTATCTTAACAAGGGAGCATAGTCAAACTTGGCATTGCAAAAAGACAAGTTACCAAATTTTAGTGTCTACAACACCTAATATAGCTACATCAATGGTGTTTATGGCATCGTACATTTGAATTTCCACGAGAGAAACAAGGTCACCTTCATAGGTCACTAAACCAACCCTTTATGTTCCATTCACAAAGTGATCATTAGGCATAAATATTGATGCGTGGTTTCGGTTCTAAGTAGGTTCCATTGATAAGATTAATCCCTTTCATGAACTTTCAAGTGTCATGTAATGTTATACTCTCATATGTGTTAATGTCTCTCTCACGTAGTGTCAAGTATATAGAGAGGATGATCTTCTTCTACACATTGATGAGTATACCATAAGGGCATGTATATCAAGAGGTTTAATA
>CM031238.1:584782222-584884722 GCA_018340775.1 Taxus wallichiana var. yunnanensis
ACATTTTCCCCTTTTAAGTATGAAATTAAATTACATGCTTAAAAGAAAATATACTGAGTGTGTAGACACACTTTATCTTCACTCAATGTTTATTTTTCAATAATTTGATGTATTAGTGTTGGCATGCTCCATGACAAAACTTGCAACATAGAGTGTAAATGATGTCCATGATAAAGAAATTGAACTTTAACTCAAATACAAAGATATAAAATAAATGAAAATTGAAACTATGAAAAGTGAATTAAAGAGATGCAAAATGTGAAAGGAATACACATGTTTGGTTTGTGGGGGGAATAGTTTCTCATTATTTCCTTGTTCTTGGAGATTTGGATTGTTGAACTATGTCAAACAGTTAGGGGTGATTAGTTATTAATTTGTCAAGGAGATGTCGGAGCGTTGGGTATGGAAACCAACACACAAATGTCAAAAGGAGAAGAAAAATGAGAAAGCTGAAGCACCCCGTGAAGGAAGAAGACTGTCTATCAAATTTATTCATCAACCATGATATCTTCCCCTTATGTGTAAGAGGAGAGGAATGATTTCCTATGAAGAACTTAGCTACTTCTCTACCTTCCATAACCCCATGGACCACACCATTGCAGATGGATCTAGGCCCAAATTTGTAAATTAGGACACATAATACAAAAGAGAATAAATTACCCCCATACTTTCCCCATGTGCCACACAACTGAGTAGAAATTGAATAGAATTGAAATTTCTGAAATATAGATGGAGAAAGGAGATTCATACCCCTATATCCTGAAACTGAAATTGAAAGTAATTTTTGTAAATAAAAAGGAATAAAACCTTTCATGTCCCCTAAAAGTGATCTCGGGCGAGTGATCTAAGTCTGAAATTGTGCCAAAACATACGCTTGTAGGTGAAAATCTAAATTTTTGAGAAAATCATTGTAACTACCCAAGGAAAAATTGTCATAATGGGCGGGGAAAAATTGTACGATCCTAACCATACTTTGTACATTTTTAGCCTCTATTTTCTTTTTGAGTTTCGTACAAGGATTTTAGGCCAAAATCAAAGTAGAAAACTAGGAACTACACACACAACTATTAAATATGTAAATAAAAATAGAGTATTATAGTGTGATGAAACATCATGACAAGTGATATAAAAGATAATATGGAACAATAGTTGTCAACACACAAGACACATGTTAATCATGTTAGTTCAAAAGATAGAAAATACATTATATATGTAATCGGACGTAATGAGGAAGTGAAAAGGAATATAATGAAATAATAGCACACTGGATTATGTGTAGGAATGCCCCAGAGAAAGTATGTAAGGAACAATGATATCTCCCACAAGTATGTATCAATTTATATCCCCTGCATCATGCTCAATATACCCCATGAATGCATATTTATAAAGAAAAAAATGTTATCTATCAAACCAAAAGGATTAAAAACATGTATAATGTAAATTGCAAACGATGTATGTTAAAGAAATAGGTCCACGATTTTTGTGTTTTTGAAAAAAAAATGAATTTGTCTAGCTTTTTGTGATTATATCTATGTTTTTGGAGTTTCTAATTCACAACTATGTATAGAATGAATGAATAGAATGAAAGCTACCCAATGAGAACATATAGAGGAGGTAGATCAACTATTGCGAGATGATGGTGGTCGGGCCTCATATGTATCAAAGAATGTGACTCAAGTGTTAATGGAACATTGGTAGTAATATGTGCCAATGGGGGCCTAAAATAAGGGCAATGTATAGTAGTGTAATGGAAAATATTTGGTGTATGATATTTTTATGTTAGACTAGAAGAACGAGCATTCCTTACAAAGGCGATGAGGAGATGTAGAGTGACATGGGGCACAAAAGGATTAACAATGCATCCTATGTAATATAATCCACTAGAGACAATATGTGTGGATGAAATATTAGTCATAGATAGAGAAAGACTAGAACTATGTGAATAAATATGTTCAACCAAAGGCCCAACATGAGACCTAGGAGGACTAGAGCTATTTGAATCGGTGCGTGAATCAGGGACCTATCAAAAAACCTATGAGGATCCTTTGTATAAATCCAAGGACCTATCATAATACCTAGGAGGATTATTGTATGAATCGAAGGAAATATCCACATGTGTACAAGGAATAGATATAAAGACTATGGGAGAATGACCAAGCATGCTAGGAGAAGGAGCCTCAAAAGAGATAACTCAAATTGTAATGAAATTTTGATTGTGAATGAACTAGAGACACTTTGGTGAATGACTGTTGGGATAGCATTAAGAGCACACAACCAAGGAATACCGAGGCATAATGTACTTGGAGATAATATAACTAGTGACAAATAATGAAATGGGTGTGGTAATAGGACCAACAATGATAGTGAGATAGAATGATACGATGGTAGTGAGGATTAAATTCGAATGCAAGCTTCCAAATAGAAATATTTAGAGATTGAAATAATGAAAAAAACAAATTTTATCTTTTTTTGCTAATCAACTAATACACCATGTATAGGTACTTGATGAATAGAGACATGGATAGATAATGTATCAGAAATGAACGTGTCATCTATATCATAATCATCAAAAATAATGCATGGTGTAGAAGGAGGTATACGAGTGATAGTACCAATCATAGCATCTAAGGGATGATCATAAGAGGGTGGTGGTGGTACTACACGATGAGCATTATGTCATTCAAAAATAGATGCATCATTTATATGCTTAGGGAGAGGATCATTGAATATTTTCAATATAGAGTTGTTGGTTGGCTTGGAAGATTCAATGGGCTCATCCCATTTAATGGCATTAGATTCAATAAGATCTGGATAACATGAAAAATCTTGATGCATCTATATGTGGAATGACCAATACATCGGTGATAATCGAAATAGGCTTTTGCATCAATACTCTTACTTTGAGGCTTTCTCATATCAACCTCAAATAGTGGAGAGAGAGATCAAGTGCACTCAAGTAATTATTTGAATAAAACATTAGGAGGACATGGTAAACATGTAAAATATCACCAAGTAGGTTTTAATTGTAGCTTAGTTAGTTGATTAATGGAATTGACGATATCTTTGGGAGGAGTCTTGGCATTATTGGTCTTGCCCTTAAATGTAAATTTTCTTTGATATTTGGTACAACATGTATTAGGAGTGCTAACAATATACTTGAGACTATTCATATGTAATAACTTGGCTTTGCGATCTTTGAGTGTGTGACATGGATGGTTAAATGATCTAAATTTGTCAAACATGACCAATTCTTGCAAAGGAGGAAGTAGGCTTTGAGTAAAAATATCTTGTAAGTCACTATCAGTAAGGAGATTATTCATCTTGGTAAGCATAATCTGATAACATAAGACATAATCATTGATATGTTCATCAGATCCTTGGTGTAGCTTGGAAATTTGTGCATAAAAACTTTATCTCTGATGTTGATAGTAAAGTGGGCTAAAAATTGATTTGCCAATGTAGTGAAAGAATGCACAGAATGGGTGGGGAGATCATAAAACCATTATAATGCAAAGTCCTTAAGACTCCTAGGGAATAACTTGGTAAGAAATATTTCATAAGAGGCATAATCAATGCAAGCCACATGAAATGATTTAAGATGTTCGTGGGATCACCTTTGTCATCATATATAAGAAGTTTAGGTGCAACAAAACCAAGAGGAAAAGAGTAAGAGGCCACCTCAAGAGCTAATGGATTGTGTAAGAATTGGGTTAAGTCCATAACATGAAGAGAAGTGGACATACCTTGTTGTAATTGTAATTTTGATATTGTTACAAGTGACCAAGGGTTTAACGCGCTTGTGTGCTAAATGAAGAGGCATGTGAATAGGTAGAGATAGGAGGTGTAGTAGACATAGTGGTTTTCGTATTTTCATCGTCATGTTAGGTGCCCTCGTGAATGTGAGTATCGTATATGTATAAAGAGTAGATATTTCCAAGTGAGATAATGGAGCATTCTTAAGTTTCTCTCATGTAACATATAATAAGAGATCAATGTTAGAGGGATTTTCTTGTAAAAACTATGTAAATTTTTGGGTGTCATCATTGGTAAGGTCTTGGGTATGATATTTAGAGTGAGTATTGGAAACATCACCTTGGGTGTGATCAACATGTATAGTCAAAATAACATTAACAAATAGATCATATTAGAATTCAACATAAGAGAGAGCGGAGTTAATATGAGAATCGAATATGTGGGAAAGCTACATAGATAGTGATAGTGATCCCTCGAGTCGGCATGATAAAACACAATATCCAAACACAACAAAACAAAAATAAACCTTAGGGCCACTAGGGTTTTGAGCCACGAGGTTGATGTTTGAGTCGAGTTCACCAAATTTTTCACCCTTTTTATGTTTGATTAGGGGTTTTACGGTGTAATCAAACAAAGGATGAAATAATAGCTACGAGGGCTTATTCTAACTATTTAAATTCAAACATTAACCATTCAATATTAAATTAATGCATTAATACTTGCAATAAATTTACACAATGCATTAAAAACTTACAAATACATGGGATTGAGTGCACTTAGCTGATTACATGTGATTTTAGACAAATCTGGGTGATATACACGTTGAAACAAGGGTATCTGGACATGAGAAATCTTCATAACTGAAACTGTGACTTGAGAATCTATTAGGCGGGAACATCTATACAATATTGACCTCTATATGGTTTTTCACTTATTCATAATTGTGGTATGTGACTTTTTGGGTTTGTCACTTGTTTGATTCTCTTTGTAGATCACTATCAATCACACTACGAGGGTCTATGAATACTTTTCTCAATCTTTCAAACCCTAACCATGGATGAATTCTTGTAAAATAAACATTAGTTAGGTTGTGGGCACCCCATGTATCGTAAACATCGTAACTACTCCAAAAATTCTTCAAACCACATGTAATTATCTACCTAGCATGTGATATCTAGTTGTAGTGCAATCAAATTTGACATCCTTTCTTTGACAATGCTTGACTTGAGTTTCTCTCTTGCCAATCTACTTAAGTGAGTGACTTTGAGTGCTTGCAAATGTGGGAAGCAAAGTCCCTATACCTAGTGGAAATATTCAAAGCTATAAATAGTAATACCCTAGAATGAATGTGGAGAGGTATTTTGGAGTGTTAGGAACTTGGGTGCCTTTTGTGCTAGTTTTTGCAATAGGAGTCCATAAGATGTACTTGAGAGTGTTAGGTACTAAATGAGGTGAGTTTCACTTGCTTATATATGCTTCCAAAGGTGTTTCAACTCACAAATGCCAACTAAGGAGGAGTGTGATGCCCAAATAGTAATGTGCAATGGGAAGTTTGGGACCAAAGTGAGAAAGGTCAAGACCGTACACTAGGGTCAAGAACATATAGACATTCACACCCCTACTATAAGTTTTTTACCTAAGAGTGATAATCTGTAATGTGAAGTTTGGAAGCTGAAAAGTGGAGTTTCTTACTATGTTTCATGCATTCAATTCTCAGAAACTGTTAAAATATGAGTGTGTAAGAGAAAGAAAGCTAGAAAAGATACTTAAGGATGTATTGGATGAGAATGGGTAAAGTGCACTTGTTTGAGAAAGAGAGAAATGCCAAGAACAATAATGTCAAAGAGTAGAATTACCAAATTTGAGTGCCTATAATATAGGTTTTGTCAAATTTCACATCTAGATTAATCATATCTTATTAGTACATGAGGCAAGAATATTTTCATTCCTTCTTCATACAAAAACTAAGCTTGTGCTCGGTTTCAGGAATTTTAGTGTGTGAATATCCTTCCTATTACAATGTTGGTAGCTCAATTTCAACATATTTCAGTTCATACTTAGTTATTTGACATATGGGGAGAGTTTAGGGCACCTATTCTCTTTTGTAATGTCCTTATTTACAAAATCAGGTCTAGATCCGTCTACGGTGTGATCCATGGGGTTATGGAAGGAAATGAAGTAGATAAAGGATTTGTAGGTAGGATTTCCTCTCTGTTACACTTAAAGGGGAAGATATCAAAGTTTTTAAATAAATTTCGTACACAGTATTCTTTATTCACAAGGGTGCATGTGTACCTCTTTTTTCTTCTCTCTCTTGCATAATTCTGCATTGGGTTCCACACATCTAACACTCCAATTTCTCCTCAACACAAATTAGCAACAAATCACCTCCAATCCTTCAGATAATTTCAAGTAATAAAAATCTCCAAGCACAAGTAAACAAGTGTATTCTTTCCTTGTTTATATCTTTTCGCTTCACATGTATGCAAATACAAAAAAAAAATGTTACATTTTTTATTTGAGTTATTGTTAATTATCTATCATAGACATTGACTACACTGTGTTGAAGGTTTCATCATGAAGCATGCCAACACCAAGTACAATAGCAAAAGCTGCAAACTAAACATTCAAGAAAAGGAAAAGTGTGTTTACTCACGGGTAAGTGTAGTAAGTTGGGGGACCAAAAAGTGGACATCAAATCCCAAATTTTACAAACCGCGATCATGGTTTATAAACCATGATTGTGGTTTTAAAATGCGATCACGATTCTAAACGACGATCGCGATCCTCTGATACGATACAAAAAAATAGCCATGACCCTCATTTCCCCACTATTTTCTCCAAACCGCAGATCTTTGTCATTGTTGACACTCGCACTTTACATTACCCTTCCAAATTACAATTTTTGCTTCTAGATCGTGATAATTTACATGATGCCACCGAGACAAAGAGGTAATCCCTTTTTTATCAATTTTCTTACATTTTAGAATTTTTGTGGTTTTCATGGGTTTTTCAATCTTTTTTTATGTATAAAATTTCTTTGTTTTTCAGTTGCTCTACAAGATGTTAATCCTCCAATTCCTCCAAACGTTCCTCCACTTCCTCAAAACCCTCCAAATATTCATCCACCTCCTCAAAACCCTCCTCTGAATGTTCCTCTGCCTCCTATGGCTCCTACCATCCCCACAGAACCACCAAGAACCCAAGGTGATATCATTACAAAAATTTGAGAAAATAAAATTGCCATTCAGAACCTTATTCACACTATCAAACAAAATCATTCCACAAATCCAAGCCACATGACTTTAGCCAACACACTTCAAACATTGATTGGTGAAGTTGACTCTGCAACAAACCAAATAGATAGATGGAATAATTTTAGAGTTGATTGTAGGTGTTGGTATGCAAAAAAATTATCACATGTGGCTGTGAAAGACAAAAAAATGGAAAATACCGTATTTTTACACTATCTACGGAGCCCATAATCAATGCCCCCTCATGACTAATTGTAACATGTTCCCTATCCATTGGTGTCACAACGACCTGGATTAAGAACAATTTTTGGGACCGATGGTGGATGGTTTTTGATTATCCACCATGCAACAACAACGAGGGTCCTCTTTATTTTTTGAAGAAATTGTATTATGAGTTTTTACTTAATGAGGTCCCCAATTATTTTGACTTTTTGGATTTTGATCAGGAGGTGGCTCTACAGACTAGACTAGAGTACATGTATGCAGTTAGTCATATGTATTGTAGTTAGTCAACCTAGGATCATGTATTGCGGTTAGTCAACCTAGGATGTCCCATACCCAAAAATCGTCATAGCCTTTAGTTATCCATCCTACAATGAAGGAGGTTGTGGAGATTTTCACACTACATGCGTTGAGGTCTCTCACTGACACTCTAGCCCAACATAGTAGCCAAATTGCATCTAGCGATGTTGGTGGAGGAGCAATTCTAGCACACTACACCACTGCATGTCATGTGGTTTTGTATGCATCAGGAGTGAGACATCCTTTGTTGGGTCACATGATCTCTTTTTAGATGAGATGATTGCAAGTGTTTTTGGAAGTTTTGCAAATGTCCCTAGTCTTTCACAAGGTAAATGTCACATAAATAATATATATAGAAAAGTTTATTTCATTTGAGATTTTAATATATATACTTGATTACATCATACTTTAAAAAGTAATATTTTTTTATTTTAAAAACAAGAGCCAGTTAAGGACACATCCGGTGTGGACATCCTACCTAGTGCAACCCATGTTACAGTGTGTGCAGACATAAGTTTCAAGTTACTTAAATTTCAAAGTTCATTTGATTGCACGTTTATTATTAAATACACATTAATGTTCATGTATGTGTTTCACATGTACATACATATTAATATGTTTATCTTTTTTAAGAAGGAGCCAGGTGGGACATCATATGTTGTGGGCACTAAGGCTACTGACACACCTCATGTTACTTTTATGCAGGTTAGTTTCACATATTTTCCTAGTTAATGTTCAAGATTGTTTAAATACTATTAACATACATATTTATATGTGTTGTAGAATTTAATATATATGCATAAGTCTTAGTTCCTTACACCATTCTCTGGGTAGTTTTTAATTAATGTTCGATCTACAAGTTGTTTGTACAACTTATGACTTCCTCACATACTCCTCCCTTTATGCAAACTGTGGAGGTTGTTGTTGATGTTTCCATAGCATCTGCAAATCCACTCACACACGTACAATTTTTCAAATTTGTTAAATTTTGGACGAATCTTTTCTTACTAAATCTATAATATCAAATTGTACATGAAATATTTAATTTGAAATATTTATTTTTATGTAGTCTGTACATGAGTCATAGTGCACTACCACGACCCCTACACACTCCCCTCGTGAGTCTTCCCTCGACCCTACATATAGTCAATGACAAATTGATAGGGATCATGAGATTGCGATAAGATTTCACATGCATTAAAATTTCTAAGTTTCTAAATTATGAATGTATTTTCAATATATCCACTTCTTAAAATTTTGGAAGTTAAAAATTTGGTGTTAATGAATGTGCAGGCTAAGTTACAGGTGAGCTTTGACATGCCTAGGACTAGATGGATAAAATCCATAGTGTCATCTCCCTCCACTACATCCACAAGTCATGGACATACTTCTACTAGCAGGGCCAAGAGAGGGAGGATGTTTCATGATTCTTCATAGGATGTATAGATTATATATGCCATCTGGACATGTGATACATACATTTTTTTATGCCTATATATGGCTTGATATATATGATCTTGTGTTGGACATTCCATGGAGACGTGTATACAGTCTTATGTGACCATGTGGTCCTATATATATGGCATGCTTAGTTTGATACATTATTCTTATATTTTCAGAGACGTGGCACTGGCTTGAACGCATGTGCATGTATTCCATGTGTACTAGATATATATATATGTGGATTTTGTTCCTAGACCACTATGATATAATTTTTATGATGTTCTTTGTGGATCTCATGTGTTGATATTTTTCCATGATTGATATTTGACATATGATCATATTTGATGATGTGTGACATTTTTGTATATACGTGTGACTTGATGAAGTATGATGATGTGTGACAACATGATTTCATTAAATGACATGTACTGTGATGATGTAATGACATGATCTAACATATTTATTACACTCTTTCCAGACCACACATTTATATATGCTTCATAATCATATTTGTTTCTCTTTGTGGTGGATGAAGATAGGAAGTTTGCACATAACAATGTGTCCATTCAAGTGATATGACATCATAATCATCTTTGTTTCTTGATATGACATAATATAATCATCTTGTGCTTTGGAAGATTGCATAACAATGGACAAATTCTTGATATGACATCATAATCATCTTTGTTTTTCTTTGTCACACATATTAAATGTCTTTGTAATTTCATATATATGCTTCATGTAATCATGTCTTTGTTTCTCTTCATATGCTTCATGTAATCATGTCTTTGTTTCTCTTTATATGCTTCATGCACAATCATGTCTTTTTGTGACCTTATTCAATCTCCTTAAAGGCATGTCATATATGAAGTTCACTATTAGTGTGATGAATAATAAATCTTGTGCTTTGGAAGATTGCATAACAATGGACATTCTTGATATGTAATCATAATCATCTTTGTTTCGCTTTGTCACACACATATATATGCTTCATGTAATCGGTGTCTTTGTTTCTCTTTACATGTGGTGGATGAAGATAGGATATTCTAAATTCAACCGTTCACACAACATGGTAGTGTGTTTACCTTGTTGCAATCTCCTTGATATGACCTTATTCAATTCAAATGATAGGGCATTATTTTCAGGCCATACAAATAATTATTCACATAAGCTTATCAGAACAGGAGATATTCACATTTTATGATATACTTGTTCAAGTTTCTAACACCACAACTATGTGTCACCTTTAATGATAGGAATAAAATCCAAAATTAACAAGTAATTACATTAAAACATATCTATATGACACCCTATTTGGATATTTATTACAACACCAACTTGAAAGGGATATTTATTATTGATTTCCAATCTTCATTTCTTTAACAATGAATAGTGTTATGTCCTTCTTGTAGTCAACAATTTAACACAAAGCCTAGAGTCTCCTCGAATTTTTCAAGACTTGGTATTTCTCCCCCCACATGGAAATCCATCTCCATGTACTTATTGGTTTGCAATATAGTGAAATTACTTGGGTGTTTTTTCAATTGAAGGTAGTTATAAATTGAATAAAGAATAAAAGATCCATGGAGAGAAACAAGAAAGCCCCCAAATAGTAAGTCAACCAAATGAAGTCCTTTTCATCTCTCTTGACCCTTTGGAGCCTATTCGAAATATTGACTATGTGGGTATGCACCCACATTCCCTAGGTATGTGTGTGTGAGAGAGAGAGAGAGATAGAGAGAGAGGAAGGGAGAGAGAGAGAGTGAGTGAGAAAATGATAGAAAGAAAGAAAGAGTGTGATAACTAAAAAGTTCGAGTCCATTTGGTTGGTTTATGAATTCATATTATCAAAAATCACCTTCTAATCATCCTTAATGATGTAGGAAGGAATCAAAGTTGTTTTTTAATAGTTTCTAGGGAAAAAAACTCTTTTAGGTATCTCTGGGCTCTTAAGGGACTACGTCCGGACAAAGTAGTCCGTATGAAACGACATTGTACACACAAAAATGAAGCCTCCACAAGTGTTTAATAGGCCACTCGAATGTGTTGGTGCGGTTGGTTTGGTGTCAAGAGCCATCATTTGCAAAATATTGTGTTTGACAACCTTATACTAACTCAAACTACACTATTTTGCACTTTTGCAAACAATAGAACACCGAGAGAACCGAAAGGATATGGAGAAAACATAGATATGATTCTCTATAGGGTTTTATGCGCAGAGGTGTAGGATCAAGCGAGAGCTCTCTAAGTGTCACGTAAACTGAGATATCACATGTCAAAGTTATAAAAAAAATTGGTCTCCAGGATCTTAAGGGACTAAGTTTGGATGAAGTAGCCCGGAAACAACGACTTCATCTAGAACCAAAGAGAAGCCTCCAAAAAAATTTACTGAGGCCACCCACGACATGTTGAAATAGTTTCTTGGTATTTAAGAGCCACCGTTCGCAAAATATTGTGTTTGAAAACCTTACACTGACTCAAACTACACTATTTTGTAATTTTGGAAACAATAGAACACTGAGAGAACTGAAAAGAGATGGAGAAAAATGAGATAGGATTCTTTATAGGGTTCTAATATAGAGGTTTAGGATAAAACAAGAGGTCTCTAGGTGCCACTGAGGCGAGGTATCACTTGTTGAAGTTATAGCATTTTTTGATCTCCGTACTCTTAAGGAACTACGTCAGGAAAAAGTAGCTGAAAGAAATGACTCCATTAAAGCATTTACCATGCCACTTGGATGTATTTGCGTAATCAGTTTGGTGCCAAGAGCCACCGTTTGAAAAATGGTGTGTTTGACAACCCTACACTGACTTAAACTACACTATTTTGCACTTTTTCAAACAATAAAACATCGAATGAACTGAAAGGAGATGGAGAAAACCAAGATAAGATTTTCTAGAGGGTCTTGACGCATAGGTGGAGGATCAAATGATATGTCTCTAGGTTCTACAAAGACCAACATATCACTCGTCGGTTACAAGTGTTCTTTAGCCTCACGGGCTCTTAAGGGACTACATCTAGGCGAAGTAGCCCGGAAGCAATGGCTCCGCCTCGGCACCGAAACAAAGCCTAAAGCGAGAACCATCGATCCAAAACTTGAGCATTGGATTCCTCTAATCACACCCAAGAATTGGGGACGTGGCATTCCTTGAGCCTTGGTGGCATAATTGTTTGTAAATTTCCTATTCTAGGCAATCCTAGGCAATGAATGGAGCCGAGTAGTGAGATGTCATGCCTCAGGGCATCATGGGAGAAAGCGCCACACAACAAGGTGCATCCGGTTAGGCGGGTTTATGCCTTTGAGTGTTATGGCGGGCTCCAGGTAGGCCTGGTTGGGAGTCAGACCACCCGATCCGAAGCCAAGAACCCCCATCACAGGTCATAAATTGTTGTTAGTTGTTTCTCTTTTCTCGGAAAATAATGAAAGTTTCTCTTAGCTTTGAGAATATAAAATTCTCTACTAATAATGCTAACCATGTGAAGGTAGAATCTTTTATGGCACCGCTAACCTACATAAAAGTGTTAGTCAAAGTAATTTAAGTTAAATCAAAACCATACTAGATATATACAAAATACAAAAATTTGATAAAATATATGAGCTTGAATCGAGTAGACAAATTTAAAAACTTCAAAGAAATATATACTAGATGAGCATGTAAATTCATTTCAATGAACCATCGGGATTGTATCTAGTAATAAGCGATTACAACCACGTGAAGGTTGAAGTTTTTAATCACGGCACCCACAGGTATTGATCAGGTTTCTAGGTTGATTACTAATATCCAGTGTGATTGCATCAACATTGAATCCTTTCTCCAAGTGTGGGACTTGAAGAGTGAGAAAGGAATCTCCAGAGAAAGGCTGGTTCCTATTCCTCTGTTCAGGTGCATACGAAATATGCAGAGGGTTTTCCTCAAAATCTAATCTAATTTGCCAAGGAGACAAGGAAAGAAGATGCATAAAATAAATCTAAGCTAATAGAGGTGATGCACCAAGGAATGAAGAACATATGCTTTGCCAAATTTAACACAGATCATGTAGATGTAACACAACATCATGCACAGATAGCAAAAATGCAATGAAAGATCAAGAATGACAGTAATAAATATGTAAGAGGGTTTAGAAGTAACCACAGACACATATATATATTGCTCAAGGATAGATTCAATACATTGCAATGGCCAAAAGGCAAAAAACGGTGTTACAGTCTATATGGGAGGTTTGAAAACTCCACAAATCTTCTTATGAACAGGAGAGAAGGGAGGGTGCAAAGCGGAAATGTCCCACCTTAGAAAGAAACCCCTCCTTACAATTTATAGGAAGAATGGGAGAGCAAAGAGAGAGGAATTCGAAATCTGCCCCAACCACCTCTAGGTTGCATTTAATTCGTCCATCATGGCAGAAGCGGCGGGTTCTGGCAAAGCGGGTTTGTCTAAGCGAAGCGGCGGGTTGTTTCTTTGCATTAAAGTGGTTGTTGAAGCATTACCTCTGCTTGTTATTTCGCGCCAGAGGCGTTTCTCAATTTTCATCCTCCAAACTGAACCAAAATGCAAGATTGACCTTGGAAACGTGTAGAGAATCTCATAAGCTTTCCGTTGATATCAAGAACGTGCAAATCAGAGCTCTGGATCGAAAGATATGTCGATCGAAGATTTAGAAGACGAGCAGCGAAAACGGATTTTGAAATATTTTCCGCGCACTGCCACTTGGATGCCACGTGGCATGCTCTGATTCGCTGAATAATTCTCTCTCTTCCGCTTTTCGGCGGTAATTTGTCTTTTGAATTTTCCTTGTGGGCCCTATCTGGGACACGTGGCACTATCCCATTGGTTCGGATCGGTGCTCGAAAACTCGCCCATTGACTTTTTGACTTTTCTCTTGTGAGGACACGTGGCAGCTTCTGATTGGTCCTCGGCTGATTCGGCTCCTCTACGCGTACTTCGCCTCCATTTGTCCGGATGTCCCATTTGATTTTGGGCCCTTTGTGCTCATTTCGGCCGGTTCGGGCGGTTCGGGCATTTTGGCCGCTTGTCCCACTTTGCTTGGATGACTTGACTCTTTCGACGGTTCGGCCGGTTCGGCCATTTCGGCCCGCGCGTCCCAATTGCTTTTGGGCTCCTTTATCTTATTTTGCGCGATCCGGCGGTTCGGGCATTTCGCGTCCATTTGTTCCACTCGTCCCGAATGCTACCCTCTTGTTGATTAGCTAATTTTTTCTCCTCGGCTGGATCGGCTTTTCGCGCCCGCCGCGTACTTCTGTCCCACTTGTCCCATTTGCTTTGTGGGCCGCCTGGACTCATTTCGGCCGGTTCGGGCGGTTCGCGTACCTTTGTCCCACTCGTCCCACCTTGTGCTGGACCAGGACTTAGCCGATTTTCACAATTTTTACTGGCCCAAACTACTTGCTTCTGCTGACCTTCTCCGCACTTTCTCAAAGCTTGCTCCCTCCTTCTTCGGCCTGGGGAGTTTAGAAAGATTCCTGAAGGGACCCTAGAAACCTGATTTTGCTCTGAATCAGTCATTTTTCTTGGAATTTGGACATCCTGATGCATGTTATCAAATTTACCCTGGGGGGGTGAATTTTGGATAACAATTTGGCGACTCAGCGGGATCATTCTGCCTGCTAGATGAAAAGGCCAGTTGCCTGAAGCCATCCATTGGGCATGGAGTCATCAAATATTACTGTTAGAATCAAGCCCGACTTAGAATGTGCAAAGGGAAAGATGGAATGTGACTGATTTAGCAAAGACATGCATCATCTCCATAGACAGATAAGGTGCCCGAGGCACTTAGGAAAACAAAACTAATTACTGCAAAACAATGTGCACAAGCACTTGGAGGAAGAAAATCTAATCTAGTATTTACTGAGATGTAGTGAAACTCCCTCTAGAAAGCAACGCTTGAGATAGATTCCATTCTTTGGAATCTGCGGTTCTTCACCATCGATGAGGCCAATTGGAAAGCATTGTTGTTCTTGCACTTTGTGACCATGTATGGGCCACTCCGAATGGCATCAAATTTTGAATGCCTTCTGGTTTTGCTCTGTCCACATCCCATTTCAATACTAGATCTCCTACTTGAAAAGATCTATCTTTGGCCTTCTATCAAAGGTCTTCTTGATCAAAGCTTTGATCCTTTTCCATTGCTTGGAATGCACGATCTACGATTTCTTGCAGCTCCATCAGTGCATATCTCACCTTCATGGGTCCAAACTCTAGCAATTCCGGTTGTTTCATGAGTTCCAGCGTTGGTGACTCAAGTGCGGGGCAAGATTGCCTCTCTTAGTAACAAGCCTAAATGGAGAGTTACTGTGGACCTTTTGGGAGTTATCCTATCAGCCCATAAGGTGACTTGATTTGGTATGCCAAGCCTTGATTCTCATCAAGAGTCCTCCTAATGATCCTCGGCAAGTTTTTGTTTGTAGACTCGGCACTGGCCATTACCTTGAGGGTAATAGTTTGATGAAGTCTTGAGGTAGATCCCGTTCTTGACAGCCCACTCGGTAATTTTAGATCAGATGAATGCGATGCATTATCGGAGACTATTGTAGTAGGCACACCAAATGGTAGTTATCCCTCGTAAAAGTCCAAGATCTTTAGACTCATTCGCCTCTTTGAGTGCCCTGCTTGTCCATCCACGGTGAAGTAGTGCATGGTGTCAAAATCCATTTGTGCCCTTGGCTCGGGTGGGATTGATGATTCAGATGAAGTCAAACCCCATTGCATGAATGGCTGGTCAAGCTGAGATTGGATGCGATGGGAGGCTGCAAGTCTCTCTTTTCTGTGAAGAATGCACAATTCTTACATTTCTTGATCCATGCATAGCGATCACTAAAGATTTTAGGCCAATAATAACCAGCCTTCATGATTTTGAATTTGTCACTCTTGGTGCAAAATGGCCTGGCTGGTCCATCATGAAACTCCTTTAATACCCTTTGAATCGACTGTGTTAATGCATCTCGGTGGCACTCCATTGACATCCTTCTTGAACAAAACTCCATCAATGATGGTATATGGAATAACATGACTGAAGTGTCTTCTTCTTGCTTTGCTCATTTCTAGAGGGCACATGCCGTCTGTAGGAAATGTATCATATTTTGAGTCAACGGGAATGGACTCATCATCATTTCTGTTTTTGATCATTTTGTAAAAAAGCGGGACAGCGTCTTCTTTATCTTACGGGTTGTTTAGTTGTTTGGAGGCGAGCTGCTCACACAAACCCTTGCCTCTTACCAACTTGGTGATCTTGATCTCAATGTCATACTCCATGACACGGGTGATCCATCTGCCCTTTTCTCATTCAAATCCTTGTTGAGGAGGAAGTCCTTAACTTGACATGTGAGACCAGCAAGCTGGACCTTGTTGTTTGAGATTAAATGCTTGAACTTCTTCAAGCTCGACTCTGCAAGCACATGTTTTTCAATAAAAGAGTACCTCAATTCCACAGTCATTTAGGCTTTGGCTAAAGAAGGCAATTGGCTCTTCATCATTATCTTTATTACATTTGCACCAAAATGGCGAGAAATAGTGTCATCACCCCCAAATGCATAGAGGATGAAATCCTTGGAAAAGTCCGGGTTGATGAGTGGGTGCACAGGAGATGGCTTCTTTGATTGCTTCAAAACTCTCCTTGCCTTCTGCCGTCCATTTGAAAGCCATGTTTTTTCTTAACATTTTGGTGATGGGCTTGACAAGGGCTGCAAAATTTGGGACAAACCTCCGAACAAAGTTTATCCTTCCCAGGAAACTTTGAAGAGCCTTTTTGTGACTTAGCGATGGCGAGCTCTTATGGCTTGACCCTTTACGGATCAATTGCTAATCCTTCCTTGGAGACAATATGGCCAAGAAGTTTCCCTTCATGTGCGAAAGATGCACTTCTTAGGATTTAAAGACACTCCAAACTTTCTACACCTCGAAATACTTTGAGGTGAAAGAGATGGTCTGCAGCATTCTTTGAGAAGACAGTGATATCATCTAGGTATACCAGCACTATCTTGTTAATCAAGCCTTTGAATGCCATATCCATAGCTCATTTGGAATGTTGCTCGGCGTTCGACAGTCCAAATGGCATCTTCTTGTAAGCATATGTGCCCCATTTGGTTGTGAAGGCTGTCTTGAAGCTGGTCTTCCTCCTTCACCATAATTTGATTGAAGCACGAGTATCCATCAAGCGGCGAAAACCTTTACGACCCATTTCTGACCTGCATGATATTTGCTCCATGGAAGGGAGTGGATAATGGTCCTTGAGAGAGGCTCTATTCAAATCTACGAAGTCAACACATAGCTTTGATCTCTCCACTTTTCTTTACATTTGGAACTAAGTTGTGACCCAACTAGAATGCTTGATTGGGAATATAATTGCTTGACTCAATCAGCTTGTCCAATTCTTTCCTCATGAGAGGCTCCATGTGTGGATTGGTGGTCTGTTTACTGCTGTGAGGCTTAGTATTTGGATCAACTCGATGGTATCTTTGAGCTAAGTTGGGATTGAAGCCCTTCAAGTCTTCATAGCTCAAGCAAACACGTCGGGAATTCTTGACAAAGGCTGTATGAACTCATATCTCTCTTGCTCGGTTGTCATTTTTCCAATTTGCGATGGCTTGTTCTCTTTTACCAAGATGGATACCGAATCTTCCCTCTTGACACTGAATATTTGCTTTCTCCTTTCTAAAGCTGATCATTGGGGTTAAAAATGGACTCCAAGGTGACAAGTCCCTTGGGCGGCTTGTCGGTTCTCAATTTGTATCACTGGTCACCATATTGTTGTTTTGACTTCTCTTGATTTTTAGTGAGAACTCGGCTTCTTCTTGCAAGAAGTGGATGATTTGCTGGTCATTCTCAAATACTTGCCAATTGACATCGTTATCCGGCCTTTGAAGGCCTCACAATCACGTGGATGTTTGGTGTACCTTGTCTTGTTGAATGTTTTCTACAATGTCAAGGTTGCCCCCCTTCTGCTATGCAAGCTTTGTCGGTGACTTGATTCTCTTTTACGGGAATGGCCTTGATCTTTGAAAGCCTCAAAATCTTCCATGAGGTCCCACACCCTGTTTTTGTAGCATCGAGTAGATCATTTTTGGCGGCATTTGTCCCTTGACCTGATTTACAATCAGCTCACTTTGTCCCCAAACACTTGCAAGTTATTTATTTTTCTCTTTATTGCCCAATGCATCCCTTGCACCAAGGCTTCATATTGGCGGTGTTATTGGAGCATGCAAATTGAAATCTAAAAGCTGAATAATACTTTACTCCTTGAGGTGAAATAAGCATGGCTCCACCTCCTGCGCCTTGTCTACTCCTTGATCCATCAAAAAAGCAGTTGCCATACCTCATTGTCATCCTTGTGGCTTGGCTTGGTGATGTTAGGAATAGGTTGACTTTCTTCGTGTATACTGATAGACCCCTAGCTCAGATTCTTCTACTTCTTGATAAGGATCAAAAGCATGCACCTTGCTTGCCCATTCATCAAGAGTCAAATGCGGGATACTTCGACCTTAGTGTCGGCTTCATCGGTGCGAGGTGATCTTCTTGATCAAATCTTTGAGCAATTGGTATTAATATGACTTGGAGTATAGGGCTCGATGTGGAAATCTGCAATAGGTTCCGACCTAATTGTAGCTTTAGTTCCATACCTCGTTACGAGCGGCATGTGTGACCAATCGGCGGACAAATATCCCCCAATCTTGGCGGTAAAGTCCCTTGACAAACGAGAGGCAAAAAGAGTGGTGGAAGGTCTATGGCTGATATATCTTGTAAGACAACAACATTTGGACATGCATGCGAGGTAAGACTCAAATTTTTAATCACTCCAGCTATTGCTATTGCTGTCCCATCCATTGCACTACTCCCTTAGATGTTATTTCATCTGGAGCCCTAGGTGATCAGCTATCTGTTTAGGCATTCTTGAGCTACTTGCCCCGAGTCTATCATGCGGTTATGCACTAGCTGATTTCAATAATTAACGAAACATAGAAAGGGGGCTTGACATTCTACCTTGTTGTGTTCCATGATTTCCTTGAGTGGGCAGCATTTGTAAGCACTTTGTCTTGCCTTTGAACTGCTGATTTGAAGTTGGCCAATCCTTTATGGCAGCTTGCGTGATTTCTTTGGCACAGGATGGATAGGGATTCCCACATAGATATATTGACGTTTGTCTTCTTCATCGATCAGTAATCTTGAATGGTGATGAAGGATCTCTCTCTTATCCCTTGGTTTGCACATTTGCCCCTTGAATATGGGCATGACAGTGGCATTTGATTTGGCCTAGGGGTGTTTTTGTCTGCCCTTGTGCATTTGAAAGCAGGTTTTGCTTGCCGATCATTTGTGGAGTGTGGGAGGTTGAGGATTGGGTGGGACTAATGGCTGTTCTTCACCCAAATTTCTCCTTTTTGACCTTGTGTTGGCAGCAACACCACGAGAAACTATCGATTCATGCCACGAAATCTCTGCTTGCCGATTTACCAACGTGGTATCATTTGGGGCTGATTGCTGTTGGAATGTTTCTTGTTGTTGGCTGTTTTCTTGACTACTCTCACCCTCCACACCAGCACTTGTTACCATTAAAGCTTGGGTTAGAGCACCATTATAGCACATGGATTGATTATGGGGTTCATTACATGGAAAACACCAATCATACTCAGGCAATGTTGTTTTGTGCTGGTACTAATGCCTTAGAGGCAGATATGGCATTTGGATTATAGGGCTGGAATGGTCTATTGGCAGGAGGCCTTGTTTGATTCATATTTGTGGCTGGATTAGGTGGTCTTTGAGGCTGATATGGCTGCCTATTCGGTTGAGCTTGAGGCTGATACGAAGGTCTAAAACCTTGAGCTTGCTGCCTCTTGAGTGTGACCAGCTCATTACCTAAATTTTGCAGTTGCTTCATGACTTCTTGAAGCTCATTTGGGGCACTTGGAGATGAAGTGGAAGCTTCATTTGAACTCTGATTTCTAGGAATGGGAGAAGGAGCTAAGGCAGTGCACGACTAGTACTTGGGCTCTCTAAGCTTGGATATAATGGCATTGGAGGCCTAGGAGATAGCTTGCCAGCTTGAATCAGACAATTTTCAGCTCTAATGGCAATATTATAAGCAGCAGGGATAGTTGTGCCTCCCATGGATTGAATCAATATAGAAATATCAGAATTTAAAGCTTTAAGGTAGTATAGAAAAGCACCTTCTGCTGTTGACTGCTACTGGAATTCTATCCCAAGATCTTTGAAATCTGAAGTTGAAATCAGTTAGCTGCTCATTGGAAGCTCTCTTGATGGTTGTCAGCTGCTCCAAAAGAGACAAGTTGTCTCCCTTCTCTCCGAATTGATTATGAAGTGCAATACACAGCTGATTCCAGTTTGTGATAGAGCCAGCTCCAAGGCTCCTAAACCATTGCAATGCTTTCCCCTTGAATGAAGCGCGCCAAGCGTGATTTGTGACTACTTGCATCTCGTCGATCTCATGGATTGCACAAATGTTAGCAATGTCCTTGACATGATCGCGAGAGTGGTCGATTTTCTCCGAGTAAAGTATGGAATGTTCTTGGTCTTTGCTCTTTGGGATTGGATTTTGTGCATTGAGAGCAAGTGGGCTGCTTTGCTGTGAAGTTGACATAGGGGTTCTTTGGTTGCGCCATTCGATTGGTCTTAAAATCCTTGTATATTGAAAGAAAGGCCGCTCGGGTGGAGGAGTTGAGAGAGTTACTGTTTGGTGGAGATGGAGACCTTTGAATCCTTCTTCCTCTTTGCCTTCTTCTTGGAGATAGTTGCGGGTATTCAAGCGAGCACTTCCTCTTCTCCGGCTCTTGATCTTGTGATTCTTCTCATAAGCTTTTAGGGCTGATTGCTTTGGAACAGTTGATTCCTCCCCTTGGAGTCGCGGATATGCAAATAATAGCTCTTTTCAAGCAAGAAAATTGCAGCGAGATGCATATCAACCCTTGCTGCAAATAGAAATGAGACCTCTGTCCCCCAGTGGCGTGCCAAAAGCTGTTAGTGCAAAATCACGGCACCCACAGGTATTGATCGGAGTTTCTAGGTTGATTACTAATATCCGGTGTGATTGCATCAACATTGAATCCTTTCTCCAGTGTGGGACTTGAAGAGTGAGAAAGGAATCTCAGGAGAAAGGCTGGTTCCTATTCTCTGTTCGGAGTGCATCGAAATATGCGAGAGGGTTTTCCTCAAAATCTAATCTAATTTGCCAAGGAGACAAGGAAAGAAGATGCATAAAATAAATCTAAGCTAATAGAGGTGATGCACCAAGGAATGAAGAACATATGCTTTGCCAAATTTAACACGAGATCATGTAGATGTAACACAACATCATGCCTGAGATAGCAAAAATGCAATGAAAGATCAAGAATGCACGGTAATAAATATGTAAGAGGGTTTAGAAGTAACCACGAGACACATATATATATTGCTCGAGGATAGATTCAATACATTGCAATGGCAAAAAGGCAAAAAACGGTGTTACGGTCTATATGGGAGGTTTGAAAACTCACAAATCTTCTTATGAACGGGGAGAAGGGAGGGTGCAAAGCGGAAATGTCCCACCTTAGAAAGAAACCCCTCCTTACAATTTATAGGAAGAATGGGAGAGCAAAGAGAGAGGAATTCGAAATCTGCCCCAACCACCTCTAGGTTGCATTTAATTCGTCCATCATGGCAGAAGCGGCGGGTTCTGGCAAAGCGGCGGTTTGTCTGCGAGAAGCGGCGGGTTGTTTTTGCATTAAAGTGGTTGTTGAAGCATTACCTCTGCTTGTTATTTCGCGCCAGAGGCGTTTCTCAATTTTCATCCTCCAAACTGAACCAAAATGCAAGATTGACCTTGGAAACGTGTAGAGAATCTCATAAGCTTTCCGTTGATATCAAGAACGTGCAAATCCGAGCTCTGGATCGAAAGATATGTCGATCTGAAGATTTAGAGACGCGAGCAAAGAAAACGGATTTTGAAATATTTTCCCGCATGCACTGCCACTTGGATGCCACGTGGCATGCTCTGATTCGCTGAATAATTCTCTCTCTTCTGCTTTTCGGCGGGCTGTCTTTTGAATTTTCCTTGTGGGCCCTAGCTGGGACACGTGGCACTATCCCATTGGTTCGGATCGGTGCTCGAAAACTCGCCCATTGACTTTTTGACTTTTCTCTTGTGAGGACACGTGGCAGCTTCTGATTGGTCCTCGGCTGATTCGGCTCCTACGCGTACTTCGCCTCCATTTGTCCCGGATGTCCCATTTGATTTTGGGCCCTTTGTGCTCATTTCGGCCGGTTCGGGCAGTTCGGGCATTTTTGGCCCGCTTGTCCCACTTTGCTTCGGACTGACTTGACTCTTTTCGGCCGGTTCGGCCGGTTTTTACATTCGGCCCGCAGCGTCCCAATTGCTTTTGGGCTCCTTATCACCATTTTCGCGCGATCGGCCGGTTCGGGCATTTCGCGTCCATTTGTTCCACTCGTCCCGAATGCTACCCTCTTGATGATTAGCTAATTTTTCTCCTCATTTGGATCGGCTTTTCGCGCCCGCCGCGTACTTGTCCCACTTGTCCCATTTGCTTTGTGGGCGCTGGACTCATTCGGCCGGTTCGGGCGGTTCGCGTACCTTTGTCCCACTCGTCCCACCTTGTCTTTGGACCGAGGACTTAGCCGATTTTCACAATTTTTCTTGGCCCAAACTACTTGCTTCTGCTGACCTTCTCCGCACTTTCTCAAAGCTTGCTCCCTCCTTCTTCGGCACTGGGAGTTTAGAAAGATTCTGAAGGGACCCTAGAAACCTGATTTTGCTCGAATCGAGTCATTTTCTTGGAATTTGGACATCGATGCATGTTATCAAATTTACCACAGGGGCTACCACCGACCTTGTAGGGTACTCAATATCTTTGCCATCTATAACGAGAAGAAGGCAACTTCTTTCTTTCCTCAATGCAATGAAAAAAGAAATAATTTTTCCTTCTTCATTGTCTTCTGTCACAATAAGTGCAAATATGTGTCCTACAAAAATAGAGCTTTAACTCAAATTTAAATTACATATTAATTTCAATGGACATAACTATTATCCTAATTTTTCCCCTCGAAAAATTGATCAAACACGACCCTACAGAAAAAAATCTAAGGGTTGGCTCTTTCTGTGAGCTCTCATTCAAATCCAACAATCAAGGGTCAAGCGGGCTCAAATAAGGGAGAAGAAGGGTGGTGAAGGATCAAATGACATCAAAGGAGGCCAAAGGCTCACAGGAGGAAAATGGAGAAAGGCTCGAATTTTTCGAACTTAGCCGCATACGAGTTGACTCGGGGCCGAAAAGTAGAGTCACGAAGGTGCCATGTGTTAGCTCGGTGCAATTCCAAAAGGCGCATCAAAAAGGTAGGTCCCAAATGTGCGTTGAGCCTCCACGCGTCCAATGTGACGCAACTTCGAAGTGAGACTCAACAATGGACTCTATTTAAAGGGTTGAGGAGGACTCAACAATGGACTTGCGGGGTCGGAGAAGAAGGGTAGTGCGCGAGAGAGGCCAGGAGCAAGAAAGGAAAAACAACAAGGATCCAAGGTCTTCGGGCTCAAAACCATTCAGGAAAGAATCCAGAATTGACTAAGTATGGAAGAGCCAACAGAGGGAACCATGTGTCCTAATGGCGCTCCTCCAAAGGTGAATCCAAAAAGAGAATCTCAAACAAGCGCCGCATCTCCACGTGTCTCAAGACGAAACGGAGGCAGGGGAAAATGGTCAAGCAAAGTCAAAAGGCGGAGCTTCGGGGCCGTGGGGTTTTCTAAGTTTTGCATTTCGCGAAAAGGGCAAAAGATAAATTGCGGACCCGTGAACCCGATTTTTTCTCTAATCTAGCTGCCACATGTCCCATCTCAAAAGGGGGACCCATTTTCAAACTGTTTTCCCCGTCCATTCATACGGATCCAATACAAACTTCGAAGGGGCATATCTTTCGATTCAGGGCTCGAAATATTGTAAATCTGACACCATTGGAAAGATCTCGGCCTCACCTACGCCATGGAGGTCTGAAGCTTTAATTTTGAGGAGGTTAGGTAAAGGAAGATGGAGGAAACCTCTTCGGGCCTTCAATACAGGATCCATCTGTCTCAACAACCAGATCGGATTCGATCTATTTCCGTCATTTCATCTTCTTTCAAGGCGCCGAATCAAGGAATCATACAGTAAAGATGGATTTGGGGGAAGATTTTATCGAAGCATTAATGTAGTTTTGAACTTCAACCTGCTTTTCTCACTTCTCTCTCTCTCTTTCTTCTCTCCAATCAAATCTATAAATACAGGGGCAGGATTCATTATTGTTGTTCATTCTTCTTCCCTGCCCCCTCTCTCTTTCTTCTCCAGGGTCGAATGTGGAGTTTAAGCCTCCTCCCTTGGCTTTGTAATGGCATTTTCTTGCCTCTTGCCCATTAATGGTGTATTGTGTGAACTCCTGGAGCAATAAAATATGTTTCGTGATGTGTTTTGTCCATCCTTTTCTCATTTTTTTGTCTCTTCTCGCCTCTCACCATTGCGTAGGTATACTATGCATATCTTTAATGTCCATTACAGGTTTTGGGAGATGTGTTTAAGGGGTTTGAAATGGTGTTCTATGTGAACTTTATCCTTGGTTTGTGATGCATCTGTCCATCCTCTCCATTGCTCACCTCTCTCCATTTCAGGTAGTTGGGTTTGTGATTAGCAGTTCCCTTTTCTCGGTGCTATCACCTCTGTAGTGTAGGATTTCTTTATTTTCATGCTTTCTCTCTCTCCCCTTGGTCCCTTGGAATTGTTAGATTAGGATTAGATAGTCACATTTCCTTCCTTAGAAGTAGTTTACCGCTAGGATTAGGAAGAGGAACCATCCTTCTCGGAGGATCATTCCCATTTGTAAGTCCCATGACTTGGGAATGATCCAATGTTACTATAAATCACACCAAATGACCATGCCTTAGAAAAGCATATCCATAACTCATTTGGGGGTTACGTGATTTCGCGTTAATAAGAACCATGTGTCATCACGGTGCTGACTTCAAAAGAAGGATCAAGAGTGAAGGCTCCAAACTTGCGCCAGCCCTCCACGTGTCCAAAAGTCAAAAAGGGGACAAATTCGGTTGTTTAAATCGACTAAGTATGAAAGGGTCAGTGGAAGCCCCCACGTGTCTCAACAATGCACCTTGAGGATTGAAGCCAAAGGTGGTCTCCCAAATGAGTGTGGAGCTTCCACATGTCCCATGCCCGAAAAGAAGAAGTCAATAGGGGCAGAACCGGCCATTGAAAATTCTAAATAGGGAAAGCTAGCGGAAGGTGCCACGTGCCTCAACGGTGTAAATTCAAAAGGCGTGGCCCAAAGAAGGACCCTGAACTAGCACCAACCCACCATGTGGTCAGAGCCCAAAAGTTGAACCGGCCCCAAATCGGTTAAGTATAGAAGAGCCAGCAGAATTCTCCACGTGTCATCTCGGCACAATTTCAAAGGAAGAATCAAGAGTAGGTTCCCAAATGAGCGTGGGTTTGCCATGTGGTCAAAGTCAAAAATGGGACAGAGCAAGCCCAAATTGGCTAATTATCGAAGGATCAACAGAAGCCTCAAGCGTCGGCTTGACGCAGCTTCAAAGGGAAAATGCAGGCAGTACAAATGTGCGGCCGAGCCTCCACGTGTCCCGGGTCAGACATATGGCCCCACCAAACAAAAGGGACTTAGTCAAAACACAAAATTACAAAGCAAGCCTGCAAAGGGACACGTGGCCATGTTTCAAGTCAAAGCGGGAAGGCGGGTTGCCAGAGGTAGTTTGAATTTTTGGCTTTTGTTTGAAAAGGCGTAAAGTATAAAAGTAAGCCACACCTCTGTCGACACCTAGAGAAGCCACATGTCAGGCCTAAATTACATGCGAGGAGGCGGGCCTTGGAAGGATTTTTGCCAAAAGTGGGTCGGCGCGCCTAGAGATGATTTTTTTTTTTGGAAATGTAAATTTACGGGGCCGTGGGAGTTTATTTTTGCATTTTTTACAACTTTCATTAAAGCGCAGTTTGCAAGTGCGGAGCCGTGAGCTCGAGAAGGTTTGTTCGCCAAATGGAAAATGAGAAGGTCTTGCATGGGAGCTTTTGGGCAAAAGTGAATTTTGGGATTGTGGGGCTGCGGGGAGTTTTTGCACTTTTGTAATTTTTGTGCGAAAGCGCAAAGTGAATTTTGGGCCTGCGGATCTATTTTGCAAAGCTGGTTTTTTGCCATTTTTGTATGGATTTGATTCAAATATTTAAATGGGAATATATTTCGATTCAGTGTTTGAAATTCAACAAATTTGGTACCATTGGAAAGATCTCGACCTCCTCTATGCCATGGAAGCATAAAATATTATTTTCAAGTTAGGCTTTGATGGGTGAAAATTAGGAAAATGTCTTTCATGCCATTAATGAAGGATCCGATTGCTTCAACTACCCAGATCTGATCTAGATTTTCCATCTTTCCTTCTCCAACACACCAAACAGACATGGGGAACTAGAATTGATAGATTGTAGGTAGATTTGCAGGGCATTAATGGTTGGTGGTTGAGCTTTAAGAGTAGAATCGATTTTCTCTTCTTTCTCTCTGGTTTTCATCATTTATATATTGTAAACACTTCTCATTTGAGAAGAGAGACATTCTGGGTGTGGGGAAACTCTATAAAATTTGTTTCCCAACTCCATTTGAGTTGTAAGCCTTCTCCTATGCTTGGCAAGTGTGTTTGTGCTTTTGAGCATCCATGTAATGGTCCGTGCACCTTATAGAGCAATAAAATCATGTTTTTGTGGTGTTCTTCAACCCTTTCTCATGTTTTGATTTTTTTCTTTGTGCCTCTCCATCTCATGTTTGTTTCTTGTGCATGTATTTCACATTTGTAGGTGTAAGATGTCATGTTTCATGGAGTTTTGATGGTGGATTAGGATCTGGGTTTGTGTCACTTCTGTCTAACCTCCCCATCTCCTTTTTCCCCTATTTCATCCTCCCTCAACAAAGTATCTTGCCCCTTTCCTTTTTTGGTGTATCACCGCTTAGTGTAGGCTCTCTTTCACTCTCTCTCTCTCTCTCTCCTGTTTCCTTGGAATGGTTAGATTAGGATAGATTAGTTTTGCCTACACTAGAGTAGCTTGTGGCAGGTAGTTTAGGAATAAGAACCAACTTTCTCTGGAGGTCCATCTCAAGTTTTGTAAGTCCCATAGCTTGAGAGATGGTCAAATGTTGTGTAATCACACCGAATGCCCCACACAAAACCAAGAGGCCATTCGGGGGTACTGTGATTTTGCACTAACAATTTTGGCACGCCTAGTGGGATAGGTTTGAAGCACCTTACCACTTCATTTCATCAATTTGATGTGTTCTTGGTGAGATTCAACCTTTTGAGGCACATGCAAAGCACATCTGGCGACTCCATCTAGTCAAAAACCCATTCTCTGAGTTGCATACCTTCTCCCATCCATTTTCATCCATTCTTCTTTCCATATCTTTCATTTTCTACCATTTATGAAGTTGTGCAATCATGACTTCATTTCCATCTTGGAACTCACACTTGCAGCAACAACAGTGTAGTCCACCTCTAATGTACTTCTCAACTCCTCCATATCAACATTATGATCAAATCCATAACCATTATGCTTACCCATATGAGTAGGTCAAAACCAATTTGGCTATGGAGCTTATCAAGAACAAGGGTATGCATATAATGACAACAGTCAAACTGAGAATGTTGGTTCACTAGAGAAGATTCAAAGAGTAGAGGCACACATGGTGCATTCCAGGGGGCTACTGACTCAAATGAAGGCATTTAGGATTGGTTGCAGGGCACCTTGTCCATGGGTAGGCCCTATGCCAAGACATTTCAGCCCGTCAGGAGAAGCTTGAATTCATGATTGAGATGTTTCCCCAACTCACGCAGTGGGCTAAGGAGATAGAGGCCTACGAACTTGGTGTCAGGGAGCCTTGTCAATGGGTAAGTCTTGCACCATCATCTAGTGATTTTCTCTTCACTCCCCAAAACACCATCTCAACTTTGATCTTCAATTTCCAAGCTTCCCATCTGCTGCCCCAAATGTTGATTTCCCTTCTCCATCTCCTAATCTTCCATCTCACCTCAATTCCTCTACCCTTTTCCCTTCCAAGTAGTCATCCCCTCCAAACAAACAAGAAGTTCCACTTCCCTCACCACCACAAACAATTGCAAAGCTAGTTGAAACCCCATCCACTCCTCCTCTTGCCTTCCCAATTCCATGTGGGGAAGAGATTCCAAAGACCAGTCAAGGAGAGCAAATAAGAAGAGGAACCCAACAAAGAAGAAATGATAGAAAATCTGAAGAGTTGGGCTGCCAGATTTGGGTTTACAAAGATTCCCTTGTTGGTTAAGCCCATGGAGGAGGGTGAGGTCAAGCCACAAGTGGTGGAAGCTTCGGCTACAACACAAATGTGGGAAGAAGAAGCTACTCCAAATCCAAAAGAAGAGGAGTGCATTCCAGGCCTGTGGAGAAGGACCATGCAATTTTAGAGGCTCCAGTGCGGAGCAGGCCATAGAAGAACCTTCAGTTCTTCCTCCCACTTCATCCACTTCAAGCTTTGATGTTGAAGAAGAGTTTGATCTTTCAAAATTCATGTTTAAGGATGAAGGGAACCATGGTGAGCAAGTTGTAGATCATAAGAACACCATGGAGGAGGTCGAGCACATGCAGCAGAGATAACGAGGAGGTAGATTGTCTATCAGACTTGGAAGATTACTTTGATGGAGAGGATCCCAGGAGATCACATCATTTTCTCCTCCATCATCCACCTTCCAAGCACATGAGTTCGCTGCCATGGAGGAGAGCATCAAGGACAACATCTTGTATCTCATAGCGGCCCTCTGGAACCAAGGTTAGAGGATCATAATCTTCCATGTTCTTCTCAGGAGGAGGAAGGAAAAGAGCATGAGGATCCCATCTCTCTCACACCATCCACCAAGAAGGTCCAGTAAGAAGACTCCACTCTTGGAGTTGAAATTCAGAACAATGGGCACATCCATCGGATCAGACCGTGCCCAATCAGGTACTTGGCTTCATTGGAGCCAAGGGAGAAGCCAAAACCAGTCATGCCCACTTTGGGCATGAGGATGAGCTCAAAATACCAAGGATCAGTTGCAATGCCTCTTCAATCCAAATGCAGAGCAACTAAAAGAGGCATTTTCTTGCTTCGGTTGACACCTTGATGATTTGGGTGGAGGATCGGCTTATAGTCAGTTTTTCACTCATATAAGTAGCCATATTCAGTGTTAAATCATTTGCATGGCTGCCCTTTTTGAGAAAGGGAAGCTACTTCTCCTTGCCAGTTGCAGGATTTGTTTGAGTTCCCTTTTGCTCCCGGTTAGCGTAGGTTAGTTTAGGTTTGATTTCAGTAGAACAAGTGCTTTTTCACACTCTGCATGTTCCACTTGGAGCATGTATGATTTTCAGTTTTGTGCATAATGTGTGTTGTGGTGTTTTTTTTTGCTGTGCGCAATCCATTCAGGGATCAGATTTGTGTTTACCAGGAAGACTCCATGCCCAATGGATGCTTCAAGGCCACTAATCATTTCATCTAGCAGGAAGATATCCCCATGAGTCACCAAACTATTATCCCAATTTTCCCTCGGTAAAATTGATCAAACACAACCCCACACAGAAAAAAATCTAAGGGTCGGATATGTCCTACGAGCTCACATTCAAATCCAACAATCAAGGGTCAGGCAGGCTCAAATAAGGGAGGACTAGGGTCGGTGAAGGATCGAACGACGTAAAAGGAGGCCAAAGGCTCACAGAGGAAAAGCGAGGAAAGGATCAAAGTTTTCGAGACTTAGCCGCATACGAATCGACTTGAGGCCGAACAATAGACTCGCGGAAGGTGCCATGTGTCAGCTTGACGCAATTCCAAAAGGTGCATCAAAAAGGTAGGTCCCAAATATGCACTGAGAAGAATGCGTCCAATTGGTGCAACTTCAGAAGTGAGACCCAAGGGACAATCCCTAAATGAGCGCGAAGCTTCCACGTGTCCCAGGTCTAAAAGAAGGTCTCATCGGCCATTGAAAATTCACAAACCCACGGAGGGTGCCACGTGCCTCATCGGCACAACTCCAAGGATAAAATCCAAAATGGAGACTCCAAATGAGCACAAGCTCATTAGGTAGTCATGGTCCAACAGAAATCAAATGGGCAGTGGGCCCAAATCGGTTAAGTATAAAAGGATTGAGAAGCCTCCACGTGTCTCAACGGTGCATCTTCAAAGGTGCAGCCCAAAGGAAGACCCTTAATAAGCGCAAAGCCCTCCACGCATCCAAGGTTCGAAAAGGGATAGAGTTGGGCGTTGAAAAGTCCAAATGGGTGGAAAGAACCATGTGTCATCATGGCGCAACTTCAAAGGAAGGATCAAGAGCGGAGGCTCCAAACTTGTGCCAGCCCTCCATGTGTCCAAAAGTCAAAAAGGGACAGAGTCAGCCGTTTAAATTGACTAAGTATGAAAGGATCGGCGGAAGCCCCACATGTCTCAACGGCGCACCTTCAAGGGTCAAAGCCAAAGGTGATCCCCCAAAAGAGGGTGGAGCTTCCATGTGTCCTGCAGAAAAAAGAAGAAGTCAAAAGGAGGCGAGAACCGGGTGATGAAAAGTCTAAATAGGGTAGAGCCAGTGAAGGTGCCACGTGCCTCAACGGCACAAATTCAAAAGGTGCGGACCAAAGAAGGACCACGAACTAGCGCCTAACCCGCCACATGGTGGTGAGCCCAAAAGTTAAACCAGCCCCAAATTGGTTAAGTATAGAAGAGCCAGTGGAATTCTCTACATGTCATCTCGGTGTAATTTTAAAGGAAGAATCAAGAGTGGGTTCCCAAATGAGCACGGGTTCACCACTTGGTCAGAGTCAAAGATGGGACAGAGCAGGCCCAAATCGGCTAAGTATCGAAGGATTAGCGTAAGCCTCCACGCATCGACTCGGCTCAACTTCAAAGAGAAAATTTGGAGGCAGGTACCAAATGTGCATTGAGCCTCCACGTGTCCCGAGTCAGACATATGGCCCCGCCAAACAAAAGGGGACTTAGTAAAAACACAAAATTACAAAGCAGACTCGTAAAGAGACAAGTGGCCATGTTTCAACTCAAAGCGGGAAGGCCGGTCGCCAAAGGCAGTTTGAATTTTTTGGCTTTTGTTTCGAAAAGGCGTAAAGTATAAAAGTAAGCCGCACCTCTGCCGACGCCCAGAGAAGCCATGTGTAAGGCCTAAATTACATGTTGGGAGGTGGGCCTTGTAAGGATTTTTTGCCAAAAGCAAGCCAGTGAGCCTGGGGAAGACTTTTCGCCAAAGTGGAAAATGTGGGTTAAAAGGCCGAGGAGATGAATTTTTTCGGGAAATGTAAAGTTATAGGGCCGTGGGAGTTTTTTTTTTGCATTTTTTTCAACTTTCATAAAAGTGCAGTTTGCAAATGCGGGCCCGCAAGCCCGAGGAGGTTTGTTTGCCAAATGGAAAATGAGAAGGTTGCGGGCTTGCGAGAGATTTTGGGAAAAAGTGAATTTTGGGCTTGTGGGGCTGCGGGGAGTTTTTGCACTTTTGTAATTTTTTTGCAAAAGGTGCAAAGTGAATTTCGGGCCCGTGGATCCATTTTGCAAAACTATTTTTTTGCCATTTTGTACAGATTCGATTCAAATATTCAAATGGGCATATCTTTTGATCCAGTGCTTGAAATTCAACAAATTTTATACCATTGGAAAGATCTCGACCTCCTCTATGCCATGGAAGCATAAAATATTATTTTTAAACAGGCTTTAATGGGTGAAAATTAGAAAAAATATTTCATGCCATTAATGAAGGATCTGGATTACTTCAACCACCCAGATCTAATCTAGATTTGCCATCTTTCCTTCTCTAACACGCCAAACAAACATGGGGAACCAAAATTGATAGATTGTAGGTGGATTTATAGGGCATTGATGGTTGGTGGTTGAGCTTTAAGAGCTAGAATCAATTTTCTCTTCTTTCTCTCTGGTTTTCATCATCTATATATTGTAAACACTTCTCATTTGAGAAGAGAGACATTCTCAGGTGTGGGGAAACTCTATAAAATTTGTTTCTCGACTCCATTTTGAGTTGTAAGCCTTCTCCTATGCCTGGAAAGCATGTTTGTGCTTCTGAGCATCTATGTAATGGTTTGTGCACCTTATAGAGAAATAAAATCATGTTTTTGTGGTGTTCTTCAACCCTTTCTCATGTTTTGATTGTTTCTTTGTGCCTCTCCATCTCTGTTTGTTTCATGTGCATGTATTTCACGTTTGCAAGTGTGAGATGTCATGTTTCATGGAGTTTTGATGGTGGATTAGGATCTGGGTTTGTGTCACTTCTGTCTGACCTCCCTCATCTCCTTTTCCCCTATTTCATCCTCCCTCACAGTGAGTATCTCGCCCTTTCCGTTTCGGGTGTATCACTATTTTTGTAGGCTCTCTCTCTCTGTAGGCTCTCTCTCTCTCTCTCTCTCTCTCTCTCTCTCTCTCCATGTTTCCTTGGAATGGTTAGATTAGGATAGGTTAGCCTTGCTTGCACTAGAGTAGCTTGTGGCAGGTAGTTTAGGAACAAGAACCAGCTTTCTCTGGAGGTTCATCTCAAGTTTTGCAAGTCCCACAGCTTGAGAGATGGTCCAATGTAATGCAATCACTTTGAATGCCCCACACAAAACCAGGACATTCGGGGGTGCTATGATTTTACACTAACAATAACTCAATACAAAAATTGTAAATAACCATTTACCTTATCGCACCAAAATCAAAATGTCGTTAGAGTCCTTAGATGTTGCAGCGTCATTATGAGAAACAATTTGTGATGCTTGTGGAAGTTGATAACTAAGAAGTGGAGTTAGAGGCCTACAAATCCATCCATCCACCCATTCTTGTGAATCAAACTCGGCGGTGGAAAATTCGATACAAGATGCACAAAAAAATGTTAACATTTTTTTTCCATGTGGCCACGAAGTAGCGTTTGAGCTATAAAATGAGTGTAGATCACTTTGGACCCTATGAGTGTCATATAATCCTAATAGTTAGCAATTTGTTGTTCTTCTATAAACCAAAAATATCTCCGAATTGTGGAATTTTTTTGAGAACCACGAGACATGTTATTTATACACCATTCCACTATGCACTTTGTATTTTTCAATTTATCACCATATTTATACTTCAACTCTTCTCTTGTGAGAGCTCTTGTCACACATGCCCCCACACCATCATGCTCTCATTTTCTATGTCCAACCTCATTAAAACTCTAAATATGTTTCACACCCATCTTGATGTGCATCCTGCTCATCCAATAAAACATTCATGCATTCTTAAATTGAGACGTATAATTATCTCGAAAAAATTATATTAACTTATCATAATGCATCGCAAAGTTAAGAAAACAAGTTGATGTGATTTTCACATAGAATGGTTTCAACATTTCACAAAAATGATGACTATTTTTAATTTTTGGATGCTCTGTTCAAACTTATGAAAAATTGAGTTTAAGTCATATCTAAGAAATGCTTTGGATGTGGTTCACGATTAGTAGAACCAAATCTTTGTTTTACAACATCTCTTGTATTAGGTGAAACTATAGTGTTACCATGCCAAAATTGAACAATAACTTCTCTTCTAGCATCAAATATATCTTTGTCTTTATGCGGTACTCTAATGAAAAATTAGAAAAATCAATGTTATTGGGTGATTGAAGGATATTACGTCTTTCAATTGCTTTCATTAGATTTTTTATATTAACTTTCAACATTCAGCTTGTTTTCTTAATCAAACATTATTTTTTGTTGATTCACTTACAACACTAGTAGCAAGTACATGGCACACGACATTACTATCCCTTGTATGTGTCTCTTGACACTAACAAAGTGTGATATGCATTATGTAGGTTTTCAACAATTGCAGAGGTTTGACCATGTATATTATATGTTTTCAGTCTTAAGGTGTTTAATGTAGGTCCTATTTTATTCAATTTCATCAAACTAACCAATAACTAACATCTTTGGGAATGATTTAAAATTGAAAATGATTATCCCAAATTTCGGTGACTTTTCTTCGATTTGTCATTCGAAAGTTTGTCACAAATTGGTTTCAAAATGTTCTCATAAATTTCAATAAAATAATTAGGTCTCTTTTGTAAAATCCTAGGAGGTTTTTGTGCCAAATTTTGGTTTTCTACGGTTTTAAACTGAATTTCCTAATTCACATTTTCATTGTCTCCTTCAGTTTCAACATCAACTACATCACGAGTATTTAATTCATCTTCAACATTGACAGTAAAAACATTACCTGGTTCCTCATTTCTTACAATAGTAGGGGTTGAAGATGAACCTCTTTTTATTCACGAAGTTTCCGCATTCGCTCCGAATTTTGCAATATTTTTGCCTCTAATTCCTTCGATGTTTTTTACTTATTGATTTCCTTTTTGAACTTCATTTCTTGTCTCCCATAATGTTTCAATCAATGTAGGACAAATCCAAACAATGTAGGGCACCTTAAAATAGTAAAAAAATACTTCTAATGACAAGAAAAAAGTGCAAAAGGTGGCAGAATTTCACTAGAAATTTGTACAGTCAGGTTAGAGAATAAAATCACATGGTGAATTGGATGTTAGGATTCATGTAAATATGATTCTAAGAACCAAGATTGTGGTTTATAAACCGCGATCATGGTTCTTTTACCAATAGGTCAATTTAGAAGCACGATCGTAGTCCTTCTTTGTATCATCAAATACGACCCACAAGACTCAAGAAATTTTTGCTTTTCCCGAACCTAAGCATAAAATGTAGTCTAGAATATATTCTTTCTTTCCCTGATGCAAGCTAGGCAAGTGGTCATATGTGACTCTAGGACCTTTTTCAAACATGAAGTGTCAAAGAAAAACATCTTCTATTTCACAATATGTGCTAATAGATCCAAAAGACAGATGAGTGTACCATTGAAAGCGCTTCATCGACAAGACTATGACGGAAGGATTTTAACAATAATCGATCATTTGAATAAGAAGCCATAGCTAAACGATAATGCTTAAGATGTAGATATGGATTTCCAGTGCCATTGAAACATGAAAATGTAGGCATGATGAAATCCTTAGGAAATGTTGAATTGTGAATTTTCTTTGGAATAAGATTTCCATGAAGAGAGTTATTATCAATAGAAGCATAATAGGATTTTCTTTCAAGAGTGAGAGATTGAACTTGAGATTGCAACTAACCAAAAACATGCATGAGTGATAAAATATCATGTGGAGGAATCATAGAAGATGTAAGAGGCACATTGAGAGGTTGAAGCTTGCCATTATGAGTGATCATAGGAATGTGAGAAGAAGTGGCGAGAAGATGAAGATGTTATGGGCACACTAGATGTAGATGTAGAAGAAATAAGAGGTGGTACACTAGGAGAAATAGAAGAAGTAACATGAATATCATCGAGAGAATAAGGAGAGGAAAGAGGCGGAGAAGAACATGGAATATCAGAAGAAACCATAAGAAGTGAGTCAGTAGGAATAGAAGAATCATCATGAATGCCATCAAAAATAATCTCATAAGTAGATGAAAGCGAGTGAAAAATTCACATTCAATAGTCTTAAGAGAAGTAGAATCTTCACTAACATGTTCACACTCAGAAATATAATCAGTATCAGATAAAGTTTCACATGCAAGTATTTCATCAAGTGAGTCATCAACATAGAGTGAAATAGGAGAAGAACTATCATGAGATGTATCTTTGCAATTCTTAGAAACATTTTTAGAAATAAAAGAAGTGTGAGATACAACTTTACATTCATCATGACTAGTATGAGAAATAACATCATGTGCATATACATTTTCATCGTGATATTTTTCTACAGTATCACAATCAATACCAAACATGTAATCGACAATAACATCATCAAGAGTTTCAGCGGAGATAGAAGAAGGTGGAGTAGTTCGGGTGCTTATGGAATAACAAGGATTGAAAAAAAAATTAGCTCCTTAGGAACAATGTTGAGTGTAGAGTGTTCAAAACTAGTAGGAAATATGTGTTCATTAGCATCAAGCAATATTTTAACATTATCATCAAATTGAGCATAACAATAAAGATCAAACAATTTAGCCTCAACAACATCATCAAGGATAGGATTAACGCTCACATGATTTATAGCTTTCTAGGAGAGGAAGATATACTTTTAGCCATTAGGGTTTAATGGATCCTAGGGCAAGGAGTTCTATGAAACTGGTTCACCAAATGATTTAGCCAATATTAAAATATTATGCTGAATTCTAATTTTAGAATAACTACAATGAATGATATACTGATAAGATACAAATGCTAAGCCTTTTAAAGATGTAACTATGCAAGAAAACGATGAGAGATAGGGCACTTATCTGATTTTCACTTGTCTTGAAGTATACCCAATGGAACAACTGATGAAAAGGTTGGGCAGAGTACTGGAAATGCTCAATATGAATTTTGGAACTTGCAGAATAACTTGGATAGGGGTGCTTGGGTTTCCGAGACCTTCTATAGTTTGTATGTGACTACACAGAGGGTCAGAACTTGATTTTTCTTGTGTCGTTAGGGTTTTGCTACCCTTTGTTGTTGATCGCATGTAGGTCGCTAGAAGATCGTTGAGTTCGTTGGTAACCTGCAAAATAGATAGTATCCTGCAAAACCCCAAACTACATCAAATCCTAAAAAATAAATATGCAAATGGGGACTCGATTGATTGACCCCGGCGGTCACCCGACATAGTGAACTTACGATCGAGCGTTGCACTACATCTTAGACTCCATTTAGTTTTATGTGCTTGTGTGTGCAAGAGTGCTCCTAGGTTTCCCTCGCACTTAAAGATAAACCCAAGATATCAATGTATAGCTAGATAAAATGTAAATGTGTGGGACGAAATTCAGAAACTTCCCATTCCTATGCAGTGTATGTAAAGTAATAAGCCCAAAATGCTAGTCCCTTTGATAGTATGTAGATAGATAACCCTTGATAAAATTGTCCGCCATTATAATGGTATGTATGTTGTATTTATATAGGGATATCTTGCTTGAATTTCAACATTAGTGACACGACATGCCGACTAGGGCCTCGAGATAGGAGTAATAAAACCGAAAAATCTAACCACAAATGTCAAAATGGGAACAAGAGCAAAGAGGGCAGCGGCGCCCGGGTTGGACAGGAGCTCCCGGGCACTAGTATCCAGATCCTAAGTGCTAGTGTCCCGAGACAACTGACGACAAATGTGAGAAGACCGATAGATAAGAATCTCGACTTGACCAGGAACTAGGTATAGAAATGACAGATGTGAGAGAGAAAACGAAGAAACAAATAAAGCAAAGCACAGACGAACTAGACGGTGTGTCACCAAAGTGAATACTTTTCTTAAACGAGACCCATATATAAAACAACATACTTGGCGGTATAGTAAAATAGTAGTATTGCGTGATTTTGTGTCTACAAAGTGATGATCAAATAGATGTCAAATTTAAGGTTGAAAGTACATTATCTTTGGTTAGATGGATGTCAAATTAAAATTTGTCATTAATTGTTTATTCATAGGCATTATAAACCTCCACCGCCCTCAATTGCCATTATACGATACATATAAGCATAATAATACCTTAAGATGGCTTACATCCAAAGTTAACCATCACATCAATAAGTCAACAAAGACCCATTCTCAATCATACACACCTAAAAATGGCTTTTTGGTAGTTATTAGTCATTAAATTAAATAATTCTAATATGTTCATGTATTTGTGGCTTGTTATTCTAAATTAGGTATTATAGGCATTTTTATTCGTGATGGTTCATAAGCCACCCTCAACCCTCTTCAACCCCTCTTTTCTCTCTCCTCTAAATTATCCATTATTGGATCCCTTTATTTGGAGTGTGTAAAATCTTAGGTCAAGTCGGGGGGCATACAAATTCCCCTGGTAGATGTTTTGTGGGCCTTTTTGGCTTAAGTGCCTCAATAGGGAAAGAAAGAGGTTTTTTGTTTTGAAAGTGATCGAAGAGAAAACATAGAAATCGAGCAAGATTTTTAGACACCATAATCATGCAAATTGAGTCATCAAAAATGTTTGGACCCTTCCATGCTTTGCAGAGAGACCTGCATGAAATGCTCTGGACATCATTATAAGAGTACAAAATACTCTAGACAAAAACTCTTTGTTTAGCACAAATTTTCTTAAATAACTTTATATCACATCTAAATACACATTTTAATTATTAAATATTGACATCTGTCACCAAATCTTACAATATTCAAAATACATTTCTCAACTTATCTTTACAACTATCTCATTATCTCACAATATTCAAAATATACTTGATGGCCTTAAATGTCGCTAATTTTTCTCTAATTTTAAAATTAGTTATCTTACATATACAATTTGATTATTATCTTACATATACAATTAAACTTAGTTGAATGTTTGCAAACAAAGTTATATAATATATATATATATATATATATATATATATATATAATCATGGAAAACAAATCCATTACATTATACCATTGACTTTAGTATTGACTTTGATTATTACTAGCAATCACATGTGTACAATGCAATGTGAATGCCGAATGGTAAATGTTATTTAATTTAGAGGGATAATTTTTACTTTTTTAGTTGATGTTGATAAGGGGTGTGATTGATTTTGGTTGTGTAAAAATATAGATGAACCACTTCATTTAAATAGCGCAAACATGAGGTCTAACCTTTAAAACAATTCAATATGAAAAAAGTGATGTAATTTACAAAGCTTTGGATGGATAAAAGACTGCTAGACAAATAATCCTAAGCCTAGCACATAGTCGTAAATTAGTCACAGGCCTTTGAATGCAAGTATAGCTTAAAATCAAAGGAAAACACCATACCCTCGTGAATCAATGTTTCTAAATAACATTCAAACAAAACTAAGCCTATGATGTATCTAAACTCTTTTAATATTATAAAACCACATACTCGTCTACATCGATAAAGTGGAAAGTAGTGCCCAGGAGGTGTGTTGGCTATACAGTGACCTCAAGACTTACCTTATGTTGAAAGTGAAACACCTATCTAAACACCAAAAATTGCATCCATTAAAATAGACTTCCATGGAAAATAATGAAAGTCCCAATATATATCCCTGGAAAAAGAATTTATGTGCCAATCTAGGTTGATGTGTTTGCATCCTCCTCCTTTCTGCAACTAACATGGCTTAGAGGTACTATTAGTGCGAAATCACACCAACCCCAAATGAGTTATGGATCTACTTTTCTAAAGCAGGGTCATTTGGTGTGATTTGCATAACATTGCATCATTCCCCAAGCTGTGGGACTTGCAAATGGGAATTATCCTCCAGAGAAGGATGGTTCCTCTTCCTAATCCTAGCACTAAACTACTTCTAAGGAAGGAAATGCGACTATCTACTCCTAATCTAACAATTCCAAGGGACCAAGGAGGGAGAGAGAGAGCATGAAAATAAAGAAATCCTACACTATAGAGGTGATAGCACCGAGAAAAGGGAACTGCTGATCACAAACCCAACTACCTGAAATGGAGAGAGGCGAGCAATGGAGAGGATGGACAGATGCATCATAGACCAAGGATAAAGTTCACACAAAACACCATTTCAAACCCCTTAAACACAGCTCCCAAAACCTGCAATGGACATCAGAGATATGCACAGTATACCCTGCAATGGTGAGAGGCGAGAAGAGACAACAAAATGAGCAAAGGATGGACAAAACGCATCACGAAAACAAATTTTATTGCTCCAAGAGTTCACACAGTACACCATTAACGAGCAAGAGGCAAGAAAATGCCATTACAAAGCCAAGGGAGGAGACTTAAACTCCACATTCGACCCTAGAGAAGAAAGAGAGAGGGGCAGGGAAGAAGAATGAACAACCCTTTACAATGAATCTTGCCCCTGTATTTATAGATTTGATCAAAGAGAAGAAAGAGAGAGGGAAGCAGGAAAAGTGGGTTGAAGTTCAACCACTGCTATTAATGCTTCTGATAAAATATGCCCCAAATTCGTCTTTATTGCATGATTCCTTGATTCGGTGCCTTGAAAGAAGAGGAAACGATGGAAACAGATCGAATCGATCTAGTTGTTGAGACAGATGGATCCTGCATTGAAGGCCTAAAGACATTTCCTCCATTTTCCTTTACCTAACCCTCAAAATTAAAGTCTCAGACCTCCATGGCATAGGTGAGGCCGAGATCTTTCCAATGGTGTCAGATTCGCGATATTTTGAGCCCTGAGTCGAAAGATATGCCCCTCTTGATATAACATGTGGAGGCACCGTGCTTGCTTGAAAACCCGACCCAAAGTTTGCCTTTGGAGGAGTGTCGAGTTGACACTTGTTGGCCTCCGCTGATCTGTGGACTTTTCAACGGTCCCTCTTACTTTTAGACTTTGGGCTACATGGTGAGCTCGCGCTCATTTGGGTTTCGCCTTGGGACCAACTCTTGGAGATGCGCCACGCTGACACTTGGCATTCTCCACTTACACTTTTATACTTAGCCAATTTTGAAGCCCGCCTTGTCCGCCTTTTGACTCTGTCTGACCATTTGCTACGTGGAGGGCTGACGCAAGTTGGAGTCTGCCTGTAACTTGGAGAACGGATTTAAGACGTGGAAACGGCCCGACAGAGTCGTTTCCTTTGCACAGGGTCCTTTAGTCTCTCTTGGCCTCCGCCACTCCATGGTTGAGTTCTTTCGTGACCAATTTGCAGGATTTGAATGAGTTTTCTCAGGTTCCTCTTATGCGGGGTCATGGTCGATCCAATATTTGGCATGGGGCGAAATATGGATAACGAGTGTACTTGAGTGCTTTGTTGGTCCTCTTGCCTTGTGATTATTTCCAATTTAGTAGTTGTAATGCATAGTACATGACATTGGCACATGAAATTAATGGTAACATAAGCCAAAAGCTTGAAATTCAGATGGAAAAGGCGCAAAGAGAAAATTACCCACTCAATTCTTAGTTATTTAGAATTGGCAGTGTTTGTGGATAGAGGGAGATTCTAAAATTATCATCGGAGAAATTATTGGTAAGCAACATAAGGCTTGGATCGGTCAAAAATTAAGGAATCACTTTTCATAATCACTTTTCTCATATTAGAAGATCTAAGAATCAAGTGGCCCACCGCTTGGCTAACAAAGGAGTTGAGGTATGGGACGAATGTCATAAAAAGTGTCATGAATGGAAAGAGAATTTTCCTAGTGAAATTATAACTCTTTCCTCGCATGATGCAAAATTGGCCTTAAACCTTGGTAATGAAAAATCATTTTTCGATGGCCCGGGGGATTATTACCATAGTTGGGTTGAATTATGGTAATGCATGGGAAATATTCATATAAATTTCGAGTACAGGACACCTGCCCCTTCCCCCATGTGAGGTGAGGCGAAGGTCTATTGAGTGCTCTTCGCCAGTGTAGGAATTCATTTCCATTGTGTTTTGATGCTTTGTTGGTGTGGCATTTGGTGGGCTCTACGGTTTTGATGCAGAGGTGTTTGGCTAAGGATATCTTACTCCCTCTTAGTTTGCTTATGATATCACTCAACTTCCTCTCTGGAGCTTCACATCTGCAAATCTATCATGAATTTTGTTTGTTTTTGACCTTTCATTTGACATTTGATATGGTTGATTGAAGTTCTTTCTTTTTATTGTTCAAGTACCATCACATGCAAAGTCTAGTGATTACCTCCCTCCTTGTTTTAACATAGATATATCTATCTGCAAAAGAAATTTATTGAACTGATGCTTTTATATTGAACCCTTGTCTCCTTGCATTTGTGCATGGAAACTATTGAGCACTACATGACTAATGCAGATGCAATAATGATTTTATTTGGTAAATAAAATGATGTTTTTTTGCTGCTTTTTGGTAAATAAAATGATGTTTTTTTGCTGATTTTTAAGATGTAGCTTTGCGAGTAAGATGAGCCCCTATTTTGGGATTGATACATCCCAAATTAAAGTAAAAAGCAAAACTCAATATTGGATGGAGTACATGTTGCTTGGGAATTTACTTGTCAGTTTTGGGCTCAAAATACCTTATTTTAACAATAATCTTCAATGGCAGTATGTTATGTCGACATGGGATTTGAAAGTTTAATATATAGTCGTGAACTCAAGCACACTAAGCTACAATCTTATTGATAAGCCTAATTAGAAAGTGTGAGACAGACATGCACCAAAATATTGGGCGGTTTCCAATATGATGGCTAATTGGAGCATAGTTGTAAATGGGATTTCTTAAGTCTTTGAGTAGCTTAGGTTATTATGTTCTTGCTTTTCTTTATAAATATGTAACAAAAAAATCACAAAATATTAACATAGTTTTTCCTCAAACTAACTGTAAAGATGCCTGAAAACACTATATGAACAAATTGGTTGCATTAAGAATGGGGCACTTTTAAGGGTTTGATAGATTCAACATGATGGGTCATTAACAACAAAGATGACAACTAATCCAAGGTAAGCAGTGAGAATAAAACCACAAGGCAACAAAAGATCTGTTCAAAAAATCACGTGACTGGTTTTCATGTGAGTACACCGATTGGTGCTATTTCTAAACTTTCCCAACTGCAAGGCTCCCGATTTGTATCACTAAAAATAGGAAATAAAAATAAAATGCACGTCAAAACCGAGAATAAAAGGCTCCAAGCTCCATCAAATGGCTTACATATTGTGATTTTTCAAATCATACATTAAATGTAAGGCTAGAGTGAACCTAGGAGATTGTTGTGAAAGTTAACCCTTGGCATTTAGTACCCGTAAACACCCTAAAACTACATACATGTTTCCAGTTTATCCTTAGTTATTTACATCCCTTAGAATTGATTAGTTAAATTAATTCATTCATTCATACACATTCTATCATACCCTTTGGAATTGATTAAATTAATTCCTAAACCTTTAACTAACTTAATTAAACATTTATTTAATTAAATGGTTAATTATTTACTCCACCTCATAGCTAATTAAATTAGTTGTTTAAATCTTCAGTAATGGGAGCATGGAAGATCAAAAAGTCTATGGCGAGGCCCGAGGAAGAATGTATCAAATTAAATTTTGATGGATGACATCGTATGCTTGATGCATTTGCTTTCACACCCATAGAGAGCAACGATTGTGGGGAGAGGCAGAGGGAGAGAATAAAATCGTTCTCCCCTGAGGAGGATCATCTCATCATCCAAGCAGGACAATAAATGGGCCACCATCACCCACATCCCCCCCAACTACACCAACAACGCCATCAAAAACCACTGGAATTCCATCGGGAAAACGGGAAAACACCTAGACAAGCGTCAAACTGTCGAATTTAACACAGTCACAGAAACGTTTGCAAGGGCCTCACTTGATTTAGAGGGATATGTTAATTACTTTTTATAGTTGATGTGGTTTTATTTTTCGGTGTGAAATTGTGTTAGTGTTGCAACGTGTTTTAGACTCCATTGGCTGCATACAGGCCTATCCTTATGATAATCATTGCAGGGAATTTTCAGGCTTCTGTTACCAAGTAATTGAACAAAATTTACTCCTTGGTTGTCAAGCTACAAGGAAATGTTACATGCGTGACATTTAGCAGCTAAAACCACTATATCTTCATAGTCAAAGGTTGTAAAAAGAGACCCACATGTTCCACAGTTTCCTTGACCAGAAGGTAGCCTAAGCCTGTCCTCTACAGGAACAGTTGTAATATTTGGTCTTTAATACATATCAATATTTGTTCTTTAATACATATCAATATTTGTTCTCTTTCTTTCTGTGATTTTGATGGAAACTCAGATAAAATATTTAGAACCTTGTAGTTTGTGACTGAGTCACTTAGTTGGAGAAGCTTGATATGTTAAGGATCTATGTGACTGATATAGTTGTACATGTGAATATAATATGTAATTTTTAATTAATTAATTTCATTTAGTTATGGAATATGATGTCCTAAAAAAATTTGTAATCACACCCCTCTTTTCTCTGCTCTGACATACCTTGCCATAAGGGATGATTGAATAGATGTGAGGATGTTGTAGAGGACAAAGGAATCATTCTGTAAGATGAAACAATTGCTCTTCCATGCATGTACCTTTGTCTTCTTGGTCCGTGAAGGGGGTTACGCCCACAAGGGGATAAGGATGCATAGGTAGTGAGCGGTGTTTCCAAATAGGAGATATTATTGAATCTTGATTCCGACCATAGGAATCATGCAGCCACCTAGATCATGTGCACTATGATATTATTTTCCATTTTAATCTATAAGTGATTGGATATTTGGGCCGAATTTTGCATTTTGCGATGTTTTAAAATATAGGATTCTTTATACTCTAGTGTTTTGATTGTAACTGAATCCAATTTGAACTCTCATTGACCTACTCTGCTCAATTGTGGACATTCAAACAATTTTGCAAAAAAATTAGTATGTTTAAGACATAATTTTATGGCCACATGTTACATGAGCCCATTTTTACTTATCCTACAGATATAATAAAAGACAAAAACAAATTAATTACAAAGTTCATAAAATGAGTACAAGTCTGCTGCAATTTGTTTATTTCCTACAAATATCGAGCAATTCGGTTCTTTTCCTCTATAGCATGAGAAATTCGAGCATGGTACAAATTTCGGCAAAAGCCCAAAAATAGAACCTGCAATGTTAGGAATGCATCATGTTCAAGTGATCTTCACAGACAGAGATGGAATTGTGCTACAAAATGGATTCATGTAAATACCAGTAGCAGATAAAGAAGCGACGAGTTTTGCGTAAGTCTTAGTCAAAGAAAGCACCACCATAATGTAGGCCATGTGACATCATCTCATCATTTAAGTACAATAACCCATGTGACTATGTATTACCATTTCCTCCCTAGTTAGGAGCGGGTTCCCACTCCCCTCTCTCTCGACATGGGGTCACATGAATGTTGTTGTGTGCAGCTACAGAAAAAAACAAAATCTTAAGCAAATAATTTTTGACTTAGTGCATGGATTTTATGCTAGTTCTATGGAAGCATTCCCTATTTTTTCTCAACCAAAAAGGAGAAAGATTAGTAAGTGCATAGCCGAGTTTCAGCTCAAAATCTGCTAAATTCTCTCTCCAGCACCAACTTAAATAAATCTACTTAATTCCCCTCCTTGGTTAATTAAAAATCGTCCCCAATTTTTGTCCAAAATGTGTGGTAGATGTTGCTTAAATACTGAATGAGGCATTCACTTAGCTTGAGTTGATGATGAACCCCTATACCAAAATAAAGTGCTAGTGTAGTAGTCCCCAACATCAAGAAGAGTATCTTCATTAAAAGGATGTTGAGAATGTGGATTGAAAGATGACCTCTTCCTCCAAACGTATTCACTCATAAATTGTATGTTGAATTACATTTCCAACATCATTTATGTCAAGTTGGGAAGGAAATCCAAGAAACTCATACTCAAAGCATTTTCTCAAATATCCTTTTAAATGGAAAGCTTAAAACCTCATACTCAACACATGCTGAGAATGTGGATTGAAAGATGAACTCTTCCTCCAAATATATTGCTCATAGATTGTATGTTGAATTACATTTCCAACATCATTTATGCCAAGCTGGGAAGGAAATCCAAGAAACTCATACTCAAAGCATTTTCTCAAATATCCTTTTAAATGGAAAGCTTAAAACCTCATACTCAACACAAACAAAACTCCAACAGATATAAAAAATAAAGCCTTAATATAACCACAAACAAATATAAAATCAAGATGGTCACAACGTATTTGTAATATAAGAAGTTGTTGGAAGCCAATTTGTTCGATCAACAAATTTGTAATTTTAGAAGTTGTTTCTTTGGAAGCCAATTTGTTCAATCAAAAGATTTATAATTTAAGTAGTTGTTGGAAGTCAATTTGTCCAAAGAAAAAGAATGTGTGAAACAAGGCTTCAATTGATTGTTTGGTTAGCAACCATAGTCTCAAAAATTTGGTAGACAAGCTCAAACAAGCGTCCCTATATATATATATATATATATATATAGGACGCATTTGTTTAGCTTGTCTACCAAAATTTTGAGACTATGGATAAGATCACCTAAAGAAAAGAATGTGTGAAACAAGGCTTCAATTGATTGTTTGGTTAGCAACCATAGTCTCAAAATTTTGGTAGACAAGCTCAAACAGCTTCCTATATATATAGCTTGTCTAGCAAAATTTTGAGACTATGGATAAGATCACCTAAAGAAAAAGAATGTGTGAAACAAGGCTTCAATTGATTGTTTGGTTAGCAACCATAGTCTCAAAAATTTGGTAGACAAGGCTCAAACAGCTTCCCAATATATATATGCAACCATAGTCTCAAAATTTTGGTAAACAAGCTCAAATGACTTCCATATATATATATATATATATATATATATATATATATATATATATATATATATATATATATATATATATATATATATATATATATATCCCTGGAAAAAGAATTTATGTGCCAATCCAGGTTGATGTGTTTGCATCCTCCTCCTTTCTGCAACTAACATGGCTTAGAGGTACTTGAGTGCTTTGTCGGTCCTCTTGCCTTGTGATTATTTCCAATTTAGTAGTTGTAATGCATAGTACATGACACTGGCACATGAAATTAATGGTAACATAAGCACAAAGGCACAAAGAGAAAATTACCCACTCAATTCTCAGTTATCATTTAGTTAGAATTCACAAAGGTTGTCCATGTGACAATACATGACACAGTGAATAAGAAGAGATTAGGCCACTCTGAAGACCATACACAGAAACCAAATTGTTATTGCAGTCTTTTGAGGCATTTTGTAAATACCTTTGCAAGCATTCCCATTTTCTTCCACATTTTGCCTACACATTTACAAGACCATTACCAACAAATGCATCATAGGCCAGCCCTAATGTGGTTATTATACAATGATAGATTTTTTTTCTTCCTGTTAATCATGGAGGTTAGCAACACGATGAGGACAACATGGAACATAAACATATTTGGGCGAACGATTCAAAGAACCTGTGTGTTGTCCTTGGCTTTGAGCACATGAAACAAAAAACAATCATGCCTATTACAATTTCTTCAATACAGGTAAAAGGTCATAGAAGAAATGACTACACATCAACAATAACTCAAAAAAGTTATCAAAGGATGGCTCGAGTCTTAAATACTCCACGTAGTGAATACCCCACAAAAATTCATCTAAATAATAATACCGTCTTTGCAGGGAAACACCCCTCCCACTCATACCCGCATCCAAACATTTCTGGTACATAAAACAATGTAAGTTTAGTTTGTAATTTACAGTGGATTGCAATTATCTCTTTTACAAGATTGCAATACTGTTGTACATATATTGCTTTTGGAATGGAGAGTATACAACATGAACAAGGAGGATCTAAAGCCGCAAATTCTCACTCGATGACTCATCAGAAACTGAGGATTTCAAACAACCTTTGAAACAGAAACTAATGTTGATGATGGTGAGGAGAGAGAGAATCAAGGTTAGGCTTTAATGTTTCAGTTTTAATTTCTTGATAGGCTCTAGAAGAGAATCAAGGTTAGGCTTTAATGTTTCAGTTTTAATTTCTTGATAGGCTCTAGAAGATTTTCTGGCTTTAGCACAGTCTTTTATTTTACTTTAATCCCAGACTGATTTTGTCAGATAATTTAATACAGGGTTGGGTGTGAGGACTGATTTGTCTATGCAAGATAAGAGAGTAATCACATCAGAGTTGGTTGCAGCAAACTCCGTAGATTGGGACAGTACAATTGATTCCCTATGGAAAGTGGTGAATGAAAATGGTTTGTTGTTGGAGGAGTTAGAGGACAACCTTGAGCAGCTGAAAATACTTTCAGCTGAGACAAACCGTTTGCAGGAGGAGTAGGAGCTCGAAGGATAAAAAATTGTATCAATTATAAATAATACTTAGTTTTATCTTGAGCTATCATTACCAATACATTTGTTATTGGGAAAAAGAGTCTAAGGATGAATAGTTATTGCTTTAGTCACTGAATAATGTCATTACCATTTCGCTCCAACACAATAACTATTTTGGGTGTACAAAATTAAATACTTACCAAATTGTCACAGTATCATAAGGAACTATTTTTTGCACATTAATGTTCTGAGTTTTAACTGCACTAGACCAAATATTTAGTATAAAATATGTACATGGGATTTTCTATGTTGCTTATGATATCACTCAACTTCCTCTCTAGAGCTTCACAAGCTAATTTTCAATATTACGAGGATTATCTTTGTCATCCAAGACCGCTTATGGTCTTTGGTTACCTTCTCATTTCCTTTGAGGTGAAATGATAGTTATGATAGAATAACCAGAGCAAGGAATTTGCTACTATTGATTATATGATGGAGTCTTAGTCTTGGCTAACTCGGCCTAGGTGGGACTAGAATTCTTCAGGGCTCGAATGGCTTCTTCTCACACTTGCAACCTACCTAAAGCTCTCCCAACTTGTACATTAATGTTGTCAGGCTTCTCACAATTCAAAAATCAAATTGAAAACAAAATAAAACGTGTGGCTCGCCGAGGACACACCATGGCCACGAGACGTTACAAAGTTTACCCTCTACAGCAATGAAAAATCCCTTGGTTCCTTTTATGGCAACTTCGTGATCCTCCCCAGATGATGACTACCCATTCGCAGGTCCTCTCATTGTTTAAAACTCGAGCTAGAAGGATTTTATGAAAAAAACCCGAAATGCAGAATAAACACGTGTGGCTCAAATTTTTGGTAAGAAATTCTCCCTCCACAAGCCACGAAACAGATTGATTCCTTTTGCAAGTGATAGGCGACCTTATAACAGAGTTTTGTTCCAATTTATAGAATTTTCCGTTGGATGAACCACGAGTTTGATCCAAAAACAGTTAAAAATAGACGAAAAATGCGAAAACGTCCAGACAGCCGTCAAACCGTCAAATTTAACACAGTCGCAGAAACGTCTGCAAAGGCCTTTCCCATAGAGTGAACACCCTCGGCATAGTTACAGATTTAAAATTTGAAGGTTACCATTTGACAACTTGGTTTATGAAAGTTTGAATTTTACAAAATAAAATTCTATTTCCAGATTCAAGTCAGTTGTAGGGCTTAGGGCCTACCACCCATTACTGCAAATGTTACTGTAAAATATGGTTCAGTGGAGGATGTCCTCTGGGTCAGTTTTGATATTTCATCTTTATCTTGCAATTAAATCCCAAAATCCTCACATAAAACTTTATCGATGGCCTTTGACATTTTTGATAATGTTGCTCTTACATGTGGCAACTTGGTCTATAAAAATTTAAAGCTGGATATTGCTGGTTTTTGACATTTTGAGGTTACCATGTGACAACTTGTATATGAAAATTTTAAAAAAATTAAAAAAACTGCGACTTAATTCCCAGCAAGGCTATAAAATCAATTGTATTGATCTTCTTTGGCTGTAAGAAAGACTAACTGGAATTCGAGTATCTCCTCCTTTAGTTGGAATGGGCAGTTTGGGCAATGCAAGAGTCATTGAACTCAACCTCACTGGTTTGGGAATTTGTCTTTTCTTGAGTTACTCTTTCTCTCAAGTAACAGTCTGCATGGCCAAATTCCACAACAGTTTGGCGGTCTTCTTAGGTTGCAGGTTTTGTCCTTATAGCAGAACCTGTTGGAAGGCCCCATTCCACATGAATTAGGTTTGCTCACAAATTTACTGGTTCTTTTACTAGGACAGAACAATATAACAGGTGCTATTCCATTCTCTTTGGGCAATCTCTCAGCATTGACTGGCTTAGCTTTGAATAATAATGAACTAGAAGGCTCACTTCCTAAGGAACTTGGTATGCTCTCTCAGTTGAATTCATTTAGTGTTGGCAGTAATAGATTGTCAGGCACTATCCCCTCAGCTTTTGGTAATATCTCAGCCTTGATGTACTTGAGTTTGAGTGATAACAAACTCCAAGGCTCAATTCCCAGTCAACTAGATATGCTCACTAAGCTATATTTATTGAATATAAATCACAAACAATTGTCAGGCACCATTCCTTCTTCTCTGGGGAACATGTCTAACTTGGTCTACCTTGAAATTTTTTCAAATGGTCTTACTGGTGTTATTCCACATGAACTGGGCCAGCTAGTCCAGATACAATATCTCTCTTTCTGGAAACCAGCTTAATGGAGAGATACCAACATCCCTGTCAAACTGTTCCTTTCTTTTGTTTTTGAATTTGCAGGAAAACAAATTATCAGGACACATTCCATCATTCTTTGGTACAAAACTCATCCTACTAGAGGAGCTTTTTCTTTCCACAAACAGATTTACAGGAGAAATACCTCCTTCCATCTCCAATTGTTCTTCATTAGATTTTTTAGCTTTACAGGAAAACAAATTATCAGGACATATTCCATCATTTTTATGTGATAGACTCATCCATCTACAATATCTCTTTCTTGCTACAAACAGCCTAGCAGGAGAAATCCCACCTTCTCTCTCCAACTGTTCTTCTCTTCAAGACTTAGATTTACATGAGAACAATTTAACAGTACACATTCCATCAGATTTTGGTCCCAAACTCACTTATCTAGAATTTCTCTCTCTTTCTGTAAACCAGCTTACAGGAGAAATACCACCTTCCCTCTCAAATTGCTCTTTTCTGCAACAATTAGTTTTGTATACAACCGATTATCAGGCCACATTCCATCAGTGCTTTGTGAAAAACTTGCCTATTTAACTAGACTGATTCTATGGGGAAATCGGCTTAGTGGAAACTTACCAAATTCCATTGGAAATTGTTCCAATTTAGAATTGTTGCTTCTACAAGTCAACCAGCTCAGTGGGATAGTGCCCATAGAGGTAGGCAAGTTGCACTCGCTTAAAAACTTAGCTTTTATTCCAACAGACTTGTTAGTGAGAGCAGTAACCCCTTGGCATTTCTCACAGCTCTCACAAATTGCTCCAACCTAACGGATATAAGTTTAAACACTAATCATTTTACCGGTGTTTTGCCTCCCTCCATGTAACCGTTCTCCCAAACTCTTTTCATTTGAGATATCATACAATAACATAAGTGGAAACATACCTCAACAAATTACAAATCTCTCCAACTGAAACTACTTGGATTTAAGTTTTAATATGCTGAATGGGCTCATTCCATCTGGATTTAGAGCATTTCAAAATTTGGAGAGATTGTATTTGAGAAACAACAAATTAGAAGGAAGCATTAAAAGTGAGAGAGGTGAACTACAAAGACTTGGACTCTTGTCTCTTGGTCGGAACAAGCTATCTGGGAAGATACCTGATTCTCTTGGTAGCCTCCAAGAGCTTAGAAGACTTTCCCTTCGTCACAACAACTTATCACAAGAGATACCTGCCAGTTTAAGGGGATGTCAGAAATTAGAGCTGCTAGACTTGTCTTACAATGAACAGAGGGGCAGTATACCAGGAGAAGTTCTTACCAATCTTAAAAATCTTCAATTCTATTTAGATCTCTCATGGAATGCATTGGAAGGATCCTTGCCCCCAGAGATTGGTAATATTGCAATGGTTCAATCTATAGACATTTCAGGCATTAAATTGGTTGGTGTCATTCCGGGCGCACTTGGAAGTTGCAAAGGATTAAAATATTTGAATCTTTCAAGAAATGCCTTACGAGGTCCAATTCCAGAGGCATTCAGAAATTTGCAAGATCTCATGGATCTGGATATTTCCTCCAACGCCTTATCTGGTCCGCTACCAAAATCCCTGAAGAAACTTGAATTGCTTCGCTATCTGAATTTATCTTTCAACAGACTCACAGGAGAAATTCCAAATGGAGGAGTCTCTGCTAATGCAACTGCTATTGTTTTACTTATTGGAAATGATGAGCTTTGTGGACCACGGATATTCTCTTTACCTAAATGCCCAAATCAAAAAAATCATTCACGCCTCAGAATAGTGATAGTGGCAGTTGCTAGTGTCAGTGGTTTTGTGCCATGCTGCTTACTTTTAGTTTTCTTGTGGAGATGCAATTCAAGAAGCCCTGATCTCCCACTAGATTTTCTGCGTAAGTTGGAGCACCTAAAAATTTCTTATGCAGACCTTTTTAGTGCAACTGATGGATTTAATGAGAACAAATTAGTTGGAGTTGGCGGCTTTGGATCAGTCTACGGAGGAGATTTGAGAGATGGCAAAGTAGTTGTCGTGAAGGTTCTTAATTTGCACAATGAAGAAGCTCATAAAAGTTTCAATGCTGAATGCAAGGTGTTAAGAAAGGTTTGACACCGAAATCTCACCAAGATCTTAACTACATGTTCAATTCCTGAGTTCAAAGCTCTAGTTTTTGAGTTTATGTCCAATGGAAGCTTAGAGAAACATTTGTATCCTCAAACAGATGATTGCAAATTGGGATTGAAAAGAACACTGGATATTGCCATTGACATAGGACATTCCATGGAATATCTGCATTACAACTCTTTTGTCCAAGTAGTCCATTGTGATTTAAAACCTGAGAATGTACTCCTTGACGAAGATATGACAAGCCATGTAACAGATTTTGGAATTGCCAGGTTAACTTGTGGTACACAATCCATGGGTACTCTTACCTCAACACTTTCCATCAAAGGCTCAGTGGGTTACATCGCCCCAGGTATTCTTCTGTAGATTGCATTTGTCCTTATTTTGGTATGTTTTCTTGACTCCTAAAGTCACATGTGATCTCATTATTAATTGTCTTGAATGCAGAGTATGGACTTGGAGGGAGTGTAACTATAGAGGGAGATGTTTACAGCTATGGCATTTTGTTGTTAGAAATGTTGACAAGAAAGTGACCAACCGATGACATGTTTGTAGAAAATCTCAACTTACACAAGTGGGTAGTCTCAGATTTTCCTGATGGCCTAATGGAGATACTTGACAGAAGCCTACTGCAGAATATTGGTGGGATGGAGGCAGGCATGGAAGAAGTAGAAGACTTGTACAAGTGGTGTTTCACCTCATTATTTGGTGTTGGTTTGGCTTGCTCAAAAGATTCACCAAAAGAAAGACCAAACATGAAAGATGTTGTAAGGGTGTTGGAGAGTATGAGAGATAGTATGACACAATATAGTGGAGGTTCAGGCAGAGTATGGCCAGGTATATCTGATTTGGTGGGCAATGCTCACAAAGGAGCAGCAGGAGCTGACAGAAATTCTGGTTCTAGCAGTGAAAGCTCTTCTACATATTAAGTTCTAGCAATATGGATGAGAATCGACCAATGCACATTTTATGCCATAGGAGCTTTGATGTGTCATCTTTGTCCTGTTTTTCGAGCTCCTTTAGAAATGAAGTGGCAGCAATGGTGCAATGAATCTCTGATCAAAGTTCAATAGGGGGTGTTTGTGAGGTTAAATCCTGAAATCCAATACTCTATTTTGAGTCAATTTTATTGAAAAACTTGCAATCTCCATTGAGCTATTGAGATTGGCATTGATAGACTAATAAGTCTTAAAATAATTTTTATGTTGTTTGAATGCTGCTAGCCTGCGTGGTAGGTTCTAAAAATTCCAAGGAATGATTTATTTTTATGAACTTTCTTCTAACTTTGCTTAACAGTATTGTCAAAACCAAATTACATTTTTTTGATCCTGTAGAATTAGAAATTCATATTTTATTAAAAAGGGACTGTAAAAAAGAAAAGACTCAAACCAGGGCTATGTACTTAAAATGACATACACCATCCACGTTAGTGTTGAGAAGAAAATAAGACCATTGTGTTTCTTGTAAACTACATTTGTTCTTCTCATTGGAGTTCCATATATCTGGATCTGTTTGGGAGGGGAAAAAATCTAAAAATCTTGAATAACTTCTGAAAAATCCTGTCCAAAATATATACATATTATATATGAACTTAATTTTATAAATATGTGAAATCGATAAATACAATGAAAAATTTAATAAAGTAATATAAAAATGTCATAATATTTAATATTATTTAATACATAATGTTGTTGGGTGTATGTTTTTGAAAAGAAAGTCCTTATTTTTTTTAAAAACAAAAAAATTAGGACTGACCCTGTTATGAATATTCTAGCAGTACTTATTTGGAGTATTATATTATGTGGGTAGTTAAATATATTCACGTGTGAGTGAGTTGTTAGTGTTGTTACAACAACTCGTGTATGATAGATATCTAGAAGAGATTGTAGGGATTTATTGTTTTTTCATAGTTACACTTGATTCCTTGATTAAAGGAGTGAGGAAAGTCTATATATATGTAATGTGTGGAGTTATAATAAAATAGAACAAAGTGAAGGAAGTTTATTGTTGTGTGTTAATCTGATCCAATGTTTTCAGACCCTATCAAACTTATCCTGGTCGGCTGAAAAATTAGTATCCCACCGGATTTAGGAACTATGGTGTAAGCTAACGAAGACATTACATGGACTGATATCATTCATGAAAAAAGATTATTTTGTAAAAAAAAATAATACTGTCATGCACTGCTTGATAAGCATGGATGAATAAAAATATCTGCAGAATACTACAGGCTTGAGTGAAATACCTCTTCTTCGTCAATAGATCAGAAGATACTTGAAGAATTATAAAATGATTTAGTTCAAAAATTACCCTCGTTCATTTGAATACTTATTTTTATTTTTTCACATGAATGCTTTTTTGGAAGTATGCATGGAACAACTTGATCACTAAATGTTGTTTATGATTCGTCAAAAATTTTAGATAATTAATATGCACATCATTATTTCAAATTTTGTTTTGAATATATTTATCTATTTTTATTGAAATTCTGTTAAAATTCACAAAAAGCATCAATGTTTTCTTTTACTAGTAGTATAAGATTTTGACATTATTGTAAATTTCTCCAATAAGATTTTCCAGACTACAATGATTATCCATAGAGAATTCTTCTCCATATAGTCCAAGCCTAGTGCTTTACTTCGATCAAATTAAAGTGTTTTGACTGATCATTGGTACTGTTTATAATTTCAGAGTTCCACGATATAGAAATGGCATTTTCAATGAGCAGGCCTCTTTTATCTATGTGATAAACTGTCTGTGAACTGTGGATAAATAGAGATTGAAGTAAGTCAACAGCATGGACATGTCTGGCTTTATGCCTGAAGAGTTCCATCTGAGATTTTATATTGGTTGAATTGGTTGTGGATCATGAAGAACATTTATGAATGCACAGTTTGGAGTGGAATATCGAAATCTTCGAATGTATTTGGTCTTCTGAATGGGTCCATTCACCCCTGGGTATATTTCGGCTATCTCCTAACCGTCCTTGATTAGGGCATGAGAGTCTTGGCCATCTAAAGGGAAAGAGAACATTGAGGGTCTGTACACCCTTAGAGGAAAGAGAACATAATGGTCTTTTCCAGATTACAGGAAAGAGAATGGTTTTATTCTGTTCTTAACTCCTTTTGCATTATTGTATGTAGTTTTGAATTTTTGATATACACCTTGTTCGAGCCTTTTCTCTTGTACGATCTCTTTGAAAACATAAAATTGTAAATTCCAGAGGAACAAATAAAAAATTAAAACAAAAACAGAAGACTAACCATAAAAACTAATTTATCTTTCAGATTTTCTAGTTGAATTCTTCAATATGAATGAGTCAAAATAAAGAATATGATTTTAAGATTTAATCTCATGAACTTCACTGATTGAGTTTTGAATGAATAGATTACAATGTTACGCCCAAAACAATTCTAAAGCAGCTTAATGGGACAGGACAGAAATGACAAAGACATATAGCTACTGTGCTACAGCCCTAGTTCTTAGAGATGATAAAGAAATGCTAGCTTTCTATGGCATAGAATGTGCATTGAGAAATTTCAGTTGGTTTCTTCTTTGTTAGCATTTTGAGCAACAAAATGCCATAGCCATAAACATCTCCCCCTGTTGATACTCTTCCTTCAAGTTCATATTCTGCATTTAAGACAATCATGAGATCACAAACTATTCAAGGAATTCATACAAAATACCAAGAAAAGGAATAAAACAAACAAGAGTGGCATAGCGGAAGTGTATCCCACTGACCCTTTGATGGCAAGTGTTAAAGAGAGAGAGCCCATGGATTGTATACCACAACTTAATCTTGTAATTCCAAAATCTATTACATGTCATGTCATGTGTTTGTCTAGACGGACATTCTCAGATTTTAAGTAACAGTGGACTACTTGGACACAAGAATTGTAATGCAGATACTATGTCAATGGCAATGTCCAGTCTCCTTTTGAATCCCAATTCACAACTTTCTGTCTGAGGAAACAATGCTTCTCTAAGCTTCCATTTGACATAAATTAAAAAACTAAAGCTTTTAATTAGTGGAGTGAACATGAAGTTAAGATCCTGGAGAAATTGTGGAGTCAGACCTGTCTTAACACCTTTCATTCCACATTGAAACTCTTGCGAGTCCGTTGAAAGAAAAAATTCAAATAACAATGCAATTTGAGTTTCTTGAGAGACTTTAGTAGGGGACTGTTAGGAAACCATAGACTTTGTAGCAATGAATAAGCAGAAAGTTGAATAACAAAACAACAGTTTACAGAGATAGAGATAAAAGAAATATACAAAATACCAAACATGCAAGAGATGAACACCAGATTTACGTGGTAAAATCCTAGCTGAGTGCCTAGGGAAACATCCACAGTGCAAGATATCAAGCTTTTATTAACTCAAGATGAACATATTACATGCGAACTCGTTATGAGCTACTTTGGATCTCCACAAAAATAAATACACCTAATTGGCGAAGTACAGTTAGGATTCCTCCTAAAAAAATACAGTGGAAAAATGCCAATACGATTTTCCTTCCTAAAAAAATAGAATTTGGTCGAATTCGTCTATCTAGAAACAAGGGATTGACTCCTTGAACCCCCTAGGGGGCTCCATAACATGTCACTGCCTCCCTAGACCCCTATGACAAGAGTGGGGGCAAACCCCCTCCCCACCCCCTTGAGGAAGTGAGCTACAAATTGCGCCGCAAAGGAATCCAAAATTTAACTTATTGTCATATATCCACCACAGACTAGATAAGTAATTGGAAAGGAAAATCGAGGTCTATGAGATCGAAGTGTAAATTTCCAACCGGCCCCATAGTTGGACCTTGTAAGAAATTTCTTGATAGATTCAAATCTTATTCAACTTCCAAGTGCATTTGGAATGACATCACACAAACTATGGCCTGAAATGTCCATCTCCTGAACCAATAAAATTTTACCAATCTCCGGGGTCAAAAACCTTCAATGCACAGTGCATTCCATGAGATATTGAAATAACACAAAATATTTTGAAGACTGATAAAACTTCTCCACATATACTTCCCTTCAGTGCATTGTGAGACAAGCCTAGCAACTCCAAAACTGGCAGGTATCTGTGCTCATAAGTGGTTGTGATGTAGAAAAAGTGGAACTATAAAGAGAATCAGGAATTATCCCAGGTAGCTCATTGCTACTTAAGGACAAGAATCCAGGACTTTGCAGTTGACCTATCTCACTTGGGAGGTTTCCTTCTAATCTGTTGCCATGTAGACATAATCTTTCCGATTTTTAGAAGGCATTAAATCCAGATGGAATGGACCTGTATAACATATTCCAGCTTAAATCTAAGTCAAGTTGGAAATATTTGTAATCTGTTCAGTGTTGAGGTATGTTCCTATCGACTTCCTTTTATTGATTTCATCATGAATTTAGCATTCTTCAGTTGGTAAGATTTCTTCATTGTGATATAAACCTACTTGTTGAAGTCTTGAAGAGAATAATTGAAGAGGGCAGTCAGTAGTTCTCCTGTATGCAGGTTTGGATTAAGAGAGATCAATTCTATAAGGATAAATTTAGTATCCAAAATCATGAAGTGTGTCAAGATAATTTGTTTTCACTTCTGATCAGCTTGGTGGAAAGGACTTCTTGGAGCTTGTTATTGCTCAAATCTAAGTCAGGCTGAGAGATTTCCCAAAGGAGGAGTACCCCTGTTATATTGTTCTGTTTTAAGAAAAGAATCGCCAACATTTTGAGAAAACCTGACTTATGGCAAATATGACTAGTTCTGCTATCATGATCGAATATGAAATCTCGGGTCTTAAAAATTTCTCTACCTGCATAATGGAGTAAATCATTTGGAAATGTCAAATACAAATTAATTTATCTGTACTTATAGCTCTTCAAACACCAACTAGAATGTTTCATAAGTAGTTCACAAATCATTATCATATGGTAAATTTACTTCAGAACACTAAAGAAAGTGTTTGGTAAAAGGATTGCAATTTTCTGATACATTTTTGTTTTTTAAATGCAAAAACAAACTAGAACAAGGCCACAACATGGCACATTACCTGCTTATCATGTAATTGCCGTTGTCTTTTGTTAGTTCTCTGCAGTAGCAATGGACCAGTTGCTATGTAAGATCATCTCTCTTTGCAGTGATAATTATTGTGTGCAGTTTCTGGATACAACTGCGAGAAATTTATTGAGTCCGATGTTTCCGATCTCTCTACAGAACCCATCATCAGGGAGAAAGTGTCGAGACCGATGTTATTAAGCAACAAACGACATGATATTAGCTTCAATTCACTTGATATCTTCAACCAGTTGCATTTTAAAACAGGTTTGTATGCAGAAATAACAAGACTAGAAAGCGCAGAACCGTGGAATGGAGAGAGCATACATTTATGTCAATGCTTTCAAACATGTCAAAGCATCATTTGGTGTTATGTATCACTCTTAAATTTTGTGGCAATCCACAGTTGTTTCATGCTACCCAAGACAATGAAAGATTATTAATCTTTCTTAAATGAAAGACAACATATTAATCCAACTTTTGATTTGCAAGAGAAACAAATTACAAGTTAAGCACACAACTCAACAGCAATGTTGATTATTGTCTTGTAATTACTTAACCAAAAAAAAAAAAATCAAATCTGAAATTCTTACCGGGATAGAAACAAAAATGTTTGACAAAATGGTTACAAAATATGCAATTATTTCTTCTTTCTGAAAGTCTCTTTCACCTTCCCTGTATGGCAGTCCACAGTCTTCAAATATACCATTAAATGTGATATAAATTCATACAATGAAGGCATAAGAGTAGAAGCACGTAAGGCCCGTATAAATGGCGAGATTCCCAAATTAAATCATATATTTCAAGCGAAAAAAATTACAATAAGGAAGGGAATATACTAGCAGCACGTGGAAACACTTCAGCGAAACATTGCAAGTGGAAGTGGGGTGATGGAGAAGGGAATTGAGGGAGGAGAAGTAGAGGGGTGGGGAAAATGTCGAGGGGATCCTATGTGAAAATCTGTTTCTTTATGACGAGGAGCATATGGATCGCGTGGCATTTTTGTCAATCACTAGAAGCAAAAGGGGTGCATTAGAAGTTGCTTGCAATGTCAGTACTTGTGATTTGTTGAACTAGTTAGAACACATGTCAATTTAAGGGGATTTCACTTGTGGGTGTCTTGGGACATTTTTGAGATATGAATATGTGGAGGGATCTCAGCATACTAGGTCAAGCCATTGTGGAAGTTGAATTTGAAAACCACAAAACATGGTCATACAAGAGGGTTCACTCCATCTATATAGAAATTATCCGAGGCCATTCTCCATGTTTGGCTAGGGAACAACAAATATTAGACACAGAGTTTTTCTTGTGGGTATGTGGTTGTCACCACCTCCCGAACATTTCATGTCTATATCGCTCATTATATTTGAATCTACCACGCCCATAGTCTTATAGCTTATATTGGATATGTAGTGCCGACTTGTGGCGTACATATTCTCTCCTCTTGTCATATGTTATTCATTTATGCTTTCATATGTTTACTAGGCCGGCCTTGGTGTTGGCCATAGCATAGGATATGTATGTGTGTGTGTGTGTGTGTGTGAGTAGTTACTCATGATATTGAGCATTTGAGTCTTATTGTATGGTTTGGAGGTTGCCCCTCAAAGTGGCTAAGTTGTACTTGCGATCATTTATCTACAATCTTGTTTTCTTTGGTGTATGTTCTTTGTCGATACTCGATTTATACAAGTAATTTCTTTATAAGTGGTATCGAGTTTGATCTCGGCGAGTGCGTCACGCCCTAATTGTGAAGGTTTGGCTATATCTCAAAATTGGTAGTGAATTTTTCTACATTTTTTTGTGGTGTGGAGAAATCAGTCAAGTAAGATCCTCTCCAAATTTCAAACATTTTGGACTTGTTTTGCAAAATTTATAGTAGTTTTATGTTTTTTCATAAATCTTTTTGCAAAATTTATAGTAGTTTTATATTTTTCATAAATCAGCTACCTAGGGTGCAATTTTTGGAAATTTTCTAAGTTTCTTATATTTTCATAAAGCTTTCCAAAAATTAGCTAGGGTTTCTTCTTTATGATTTCCTCTATTTGGCCAATAAATTTACGAAACCCCAAACCCTAAAGTTTTACCTATTCCTTCTACCCCGAGTCCCAAACCCTACATCATGACCGGTAGATCAACTTGAGGCCAAGGGAAAGGTCAAGCAACTCCAGGAATGACCCCAAATAAGGAAGATATGGATTTATAATCTTCTGGTTTGGGAGTATCTGAGGTAGTCATCTAACTTTAGGAAAGGGTAAATAATATGGTGAGTAAGGATGACCTCAATAATGAGCTTCTTCATCGAAGGTAGCCTTAGGGTGAACTTCAGGCAAATTTTCAATCAATGAAACAAGAGTTGTTACTTGCTATTTCAAAAACAAATCCCAATTCCAGTCATATGGGTTCCTCTAGCAATACTCACACAGTCCAAATCACTCCAATCAAGGAGGATCCTTTACACATTCAGGTGGATCTCCTCACCAATGATGGGGCATTATTCCAAAAGTGGAAATGCGTAAATTCGATGGAAAGGATCCGCTTAATTAGATTACCCAAATGGAGAATTTCTTTGATCTCCATCAGATCCCATCGGGACAAAAGGTGACCATGACATCCTTATATCTAGAACCTGACCAATTCGTCTGGTATCGTTGGTTATGTTCTCAAAGGCAGAAGAATGGTCTAAGTGTCACATGGATAATTTTCACTGAAGATATTCAATTACACTATAGTTCTAGTGTGTCAGAGAATTACTTCAACCAATTAACAAAGTTACGAAAAATAGGTTCAGTAAAAGAGTATGTTCATCAATTCCAAAATCTTTCCTTGCGTGTGGAGGATATTATTGAAGAGTATCTGAATGACCTATTTCTTGGGGGTCTTAAGGACCACATTGAGCATGAGGTGCACATGTTTAATCCACTCAAGGTTTCTGATTCTATTATCATGGCACGTAGGGCAAAGGAAAATTTATTTCCAGCAGAAGGCATAACTACTTTAGCATAAAAGATCGTATCACCTTGCCTCTATCGCACCCTCACCATTTCAAATGACACCTCAACAAATTGAAGAAAAAGAGTAAAAGAATTATGTTTTAACTATGACGGCAAATATGTACCAGTCATAAATGTGTTGAGAAAATTTTGTTTTACATTAAAGGGACCGATGAGGAGGAAGAATATGAGGACGAGGAAGTCGAAAAATTAGAGGAATATGAAGATCCCCAACCCACTATTTCATACCATGCTCTATCAAGTATTAGCACTCCACAAACACTTCAAAGTTATGGGTTATCTTAAGACTCGAGAAGGTGACAATATTGATTAATTTAGGAAGAACACATTATTTCATCAATCATAAAAGTGACAAATGAAGGCTAAATTGTTTCATCTACCCAACACCTGAATTTCAAGTAATGATTGCTAGATGGTGGCACAATCCAATGTTCAGGTAAATGCCATAAAATTAGACTTATGATGGGTGACTACACATTGGAATCTATGATGTTTGTTATTCCCATGGGTGGAGCTGATATTTTCTTAGGTGTTCAATGGCTCACAACTTTGGGAACCATATAGCTAAATTTCCAGGAATTGTTCATGTGCTTTCATTCTGAGGGTAAACAGTTTAAACTTCAAGGATTATAGGTAAAAATCCTCAGGTGGTTAGTTCTCACCAAATGCGAGAAGATTCTTAAAAAGGGGACTGAAGGATTTGTAGCACAATTGTTCTCCATGGAATTTCAACCACCAATGATGGTAGTGCATCTTGATCTTCAAAAGGTTATTTATCAACATGTAGTTGTCTTTGAGAATCCTAGAGGATTTCCTCCTGAAAGAGATCATGATCATGTCATTCAGTTAATTCCAGGAAGCCTACATCGTGCATTATAGATACCCATATGTGCAAAAGAGTGAGATCGAAAAGATGGAGTAAATGTTGGAAATGGGCATTTTCGTCACACTCGTGAGTGTGTATTCCACTCCAGTGGTGATGGTGTGCCACAAGGATAGAAGATGGCACATGTTTCCATACTACAAAGAACTTAACATGCATACCATCAAAGATAAGTTTTATATTCCTGTCATTGATGATTTATTAGATGAGTTGCATGGTGCAATTTATTTTACAAAACTAGATCTGTGTTCTGGGTATCACCAAATTAGAGTAAAGAAAGAAGATATTCATAAGACAACCTTTAGAACTCATCAAGGGCATTATGAATTCCTAGTGATGCCTTTTGGTCTTACTAATGCACCATCCACATTTCATAGTTTGATGAATTCAATATTTAGACCATTCCTATGGAATTTTGTCTTGGTATTTTTTATGATATCCTCATCTACAGCCAATCCTAGGAGAAACATTTACATCATGTCAATACAGTATTGGAAGCAATAAAGAAACATCGTTATATGTCAAGCCTTCGAAGTGTTCTTTTGGGGTACATGAAGTGAAATACTTGGGCCATATTGTCTCTAATGAAGGTGTTAAGTGGACCCTCACAAGATCCAGACCATGGTGAAATGGGAAGTCCCATGAACCCTCAAGCATTTACGAGGTTTCTTAGCTTTCATAAGGTACTATCCCATATTTGTAAAAACTCACGGGGGTTCACCTAGTAAAACTATGGTATAAAGCACGTGCGTTCGGAGGGTATTAAAGAATACCCTTGATTTTAATTTTTACCTCTACTTATTTAATTGATAATACCCCCTCCATTATATTATTAAAATGAAAATACCCCCTATTTTTTCCATGTACCTCACTTACCCATTTTTCCATTACAATTTTATTTACCCCTTTTTATCTCTACCCATATATGTCAAATAGAATATATATCATGTTTCTCACTCACATATTAGTTTTATAATAGATTTTTCTATAGAAAGTGGGTTTGAAGACATTCAAGACCTATTACCAATTACCTTAATGTTATTCTTTAATAATTTATCATTTTTCAAGTAATTAAGATGGTGAAACAATATTATTTAAGATGAAAAGAATACTCAATCTTAGTTACTGACAAAATCAGATGTTCCCTTTGCATCTCAATATTTCCTAATTAATAATCTTCTAATTGAGATTTCCTTAGTCAATAAGAGACTATAATTTAATTTTGTGACCACACTCCTCTTGCACTTTTTGAGTCTTTCAAATAGACAACGATAGATAAATTGGGAAGATTATCAAGTATAATTGCTTAGATAAGTCTATTTTTATATTAGCACTTATCAATTATTAGTCATGGACTCTTTATTATTATATGTCTATATAAATACCCAATTTTTAAAAAAACTCATTTACATATAAAATAAAATAAAATAATTTCAATGGATGTAAACTCATTTACACAAAGCATTGAATTTAATTTAATACATGAAATTAGAATGAATGAGGATAATGCCAAGTCATTGATTCAAAGTCATTGTTGAATTCATAATAAAAGAAAACCTCAAATGAGATATATTACATGCAACACAACTAACTAAATTGAAATATGGCTTAGCAAAAGTAAGGGAGCAATTAAAATAAATCAAGTTCCGTGAAGAATTTATCCATTGCCATAAACAAAATGAACTAGTTCATATCATCACAAGTTGACGTAACATGCCCAAAAAAGGAATCTTGAGATTCCAAAAAATAAGCTTAATGTTCTTTTCATTAGTTTAGAATATTTATAAATTCATACAACTAGATAAATAAATGTTTTCTCAATAACTGGATCAATATTAGTTCACAAAAACTATCACTATTGAGTTTGAATTTACATCTATTGCCTCTAAGAATCATTTTAACATAGAATCTTTATTTGGAATGTATGTTTTCTTAATGATTAACGGTTCATTAGAGGCCATCTCTTAGCAGCATGAATGGACTCTTATTGTCTTTGGAATATTGTTAATGTTGAGAAAGTCTTTATTGGAAATAGTAGTTAGTGAGCCTCCCACTGGCACTCATAGTCTTGAGATGATGATGGTCACCAATATAGTTTCCTCTACAATTAAAACATCTTCCCAACTTTGGTTGCAGAACCTTTAATAAGTTTTGAATCCTGTGAATCCCTGTAGCTGTATTATTTTGAGCCTGTGTTGAATTCAAAATTGCATGTATGTAAACAATCGCACAGGGAAATTGTATTTATTAAAAAAAAAATAGTAAACTTAAACATACATTGAAGAGAAACTTTTAATGTTCAACATTGTTGTGTGTTTTGCAACAAAAATAGGGGTCCAAACAGATCACCCTTGGACTGGTGTGCAAGCGAATGAAGATAACATTGGATGCAACAATATGTTTGGCCTTTCTACACAGTTTAGGAATGGTACACAGAAATCCCAACATTGAGGAAGAAATGGTGGCCATACTTCAGATTGCATTGGCTTGTGCCCTTGAGGAAACAGATGAAAGGCCTACTACATAGCTGTACTATACAAGTAAAACATGAGGTTTATAATTGCTTCATATGCCATACAATTACTACAGTTGTACTATACAAGTAGGGGGATCACTACACAACTGCATATACAGGTACTATCGCTGCATATACATCTCGTACATAACTACATACACAGTACTATCACTACATACACAACAATATATATAGGTACACAACTGCATATATAGGGGGATCTAAGGAGCTTAGTATAAAGACAACAATGCTATATAGAGAAGATGTTACAATTTCCCACTAAATTGTTTTATCTAATAGCATTTTACTTTCAAGGCTGAGTTATAGAAACCTTATTTGTATTCATTAAAGTAAGTATGTTCACACATGAATACGTGGAAAAATGATGCTTCTTTGTTAACACAATTCACCCAAATAGAATTGAGGCTTACTATCCATGGAGACAACAGTCAATTTAGGAAGCATAACAAGATCATGTAATGGCTTATCAAATGTAACTGAGTTATTATAGGGGTCTGATACAACTGATTGCATTCTCCTCTCAAATCAAGTTTAGAACAAGTATGAATTATTCAAACATTCTTTGGATGTCACACATTTGGTCAACTCAAGAAGAGATACTTCAAAGCAATGTTCTTTTCATATATAATTCAGGTAATTTGATAGAAGTGCATAATGACTACATCCAACTGAGTCTAATGCAACAATCATCATGTCTTTTGGAAACATCTGAAATTACACAAGATCTCAAAAAGAATAACACTGAAACACAATATTCAACAATACATCATGTTGCAGCAGAAATCTAAAAACACAAAGTTTAGGAGACTTATTCCATCTCTTTTCCATGTTCAAAGACTCATACAAAACCACGATGAATAAGGCCTTTATAACATGATCAAGTCACCTTCAAGCTGAAAATAACAATATAGTACAACAAGCTGAGGTAAGACTGTATATAACAAATTCCACTTCCTTTCCAATATGAAACCCAAAAACTTGATAGATTATAGAAGTGCACCGAGCTTACTTCTTACAGTCTACGTTGCTTAATAGCTACAACATTGCATAGATGTTGCCCACAAAAGTGTACTATCTTAATCATGCCTGCCAGCCACAGAAAACACCTATTTTTATTCTTCAAAGCAATGGAAAATATACAAAGATAGAAGTGATTATTGGAATACCTAGTGATTTCTTACTTACTTTTAGATAAAATCACGTATCAAATAACTATATTACGAGTTTCAGATATTTCTGTAGGTTCAAGGAGAGGGAGGATGTTTGCACTAACCTGTAAAATCTAAAATTGCATCATTTTCAGATGGTATCATCAAGCACCATTTTCATTAATATCTGAACCTTTCACTGTAGCACATACCAAAAAATATAAAAATAATGGTATAGGGTTACAAATGAATCGATAAATCATAAAAATGAAAATTAACAAAGATTTGTAAATCATCTATAATAAAAATACATTCAAAGAAGGAAGACAAAATGATTTTAAAACTACACCTTGTTTAAGTTTTTATAAAATCTTCAAAAATAATGTAATCACTATCTTCCAATTTGTATGTATTGCTCCTAGAATCATATGATAAGTTGGCAGCCGCGATGATAGATTCAAGTTGTACAAAAAGATGGTCTGTAGAATCATACTTGTATATGTGTTTCCCCTTTATTTTATTGTACCAACAAAGTTGAAGTTCAATTCCTTCTTGTCTATCCAAAAGATCAATGTCATTATGGTAATCAAACACTTTATTACCATCTTTTTCCATATTCTTTGAACCCTTCCAATGTACCATGTTCCGCATGAAACACCATGATTTGTACTTCGAGAAACCCCTTTTCTTGTAGTACGTTCAGCTATGGGTATAGAATCAATGTCAAACAAAACCCCACAATCTGACCCAATGCCAAAGCTAACTGAAACACCCTTTCTTGGTGCTCTCTCATCTCATCTAAAGTACACCCCATTTCTCACTTTGGTCAGCCTATCCTTGGATAATGTTGGATTTCCATTCAATTGACTAACCAAACATGATTTATACATATCCTTACCATTGAGATCAACAACTGGTTGAATGGATGCACTTTCATTATCCTCAATGGAATCTAATATTTCATCCAACTCATGCCTCCACTCACTTTCCATTGTTTTAAATTCACTTCCATCAACTACCATCAATGATGAAGGTTGGAATATAGAGATAGAATGCTCTGGAAGAGAGTCATGAAGTACTTCATCCACAACTTGAAATTTTGGATAATTTTGATCCTCTTTCCATGGTTTAAGCCACCAAGAAGATTGAGTGTTATTAATGGGTTTCATGCCAAGACTTGATAAAATGCCTTGTGCATCATTCAATCCTTTTTTAGAGCTTCTATAATTTTATCATTAGTAGATATTGTATCATATTGTGACAACACAATAGGGTTATACTTCATGTTTTGATGCAATTTACTCCATATGTTTTCTTGTTTCTTATGAGATTTATTAAAATGAAGTCCTTGGGGACTTGCTTCTTCTTCAACAACCCTATTAAGAGTTCCAACAGTGTGAAGTAAATCAATGAAATCGTAGGACCTTTCTACTCCAACCATGCCACCAACTTTTCTAAAGAAGTTTTCACATACATCTGAACCAGTTAGGTGCAATACACATGGCAAGTGTGGGTAGTGATCCCGAAACAATTTCATCAATAAAACTACAAAATGACAAGAAATTTGCACATCAAGATATGCCTCTTTGCTGATAAAATTAATGTTAACATTTGTTTGGGACTGGTTTCGTACCCAACATAGCCATAATATAAAGAAATGATGAACTCTTGATGCATTCCACACTCTTTCCCAAAGAGTCAAAGTATTAGACAAAAAAATGTCAATGTAATCAAAAACAATTGATAAATAAATCTTTGTACCTAATGTCCTCTCTATCCTACCACTTATTGTACTTCTCATCTCTTTCAAACAATTTTGAACATGCCTTGAAGCAATGCGTTGTCTTGAAGCCCAATTTTGTCAATCTATCCTCTCTATATCTTCAACTTTCAACTTGTGATCATCCACTTTAAAATTATTATAAACCATTGAACATGATTAAAACTAATCAACTCTTTTCCAACAATCAAATCCCACCGACCACTAAATAAAGGATTCACTAACTTTTTCCATTATGGATGTAATCTTGATCATGAAGTCCTGTTACTTTTTTATCAATATATGAACATGTTAGCCTCCATCCTTCCCATGGAATTTGATATCTAGATCCCATTGTTGAAAAATAATCCCTTAACATAAGATGTCTTCTTCTACTATCTCCATCTGAGGAATGGCCAATAATAGGTCCTAAATACATTTCTACATGTTTCTTCCACATGACTTCTATTGTTTTCCATTGTTGATGAACAAAATCTGTATTGAACCTATTGCATGTTGGATGAAGAACCACAACCAAACGAGGAAGCATATCATGTAAGGGGTTTGCAATAATAACACGTGCATAGTGTCCAATCACATTGTTCTTAAAAACATCGTGATATTTTCATATCCTATTGCTCCTTCGCCAATCGTCACTAAGAAATGTGATTGAGATAGGTGTTCTTTTTATTTCCACAAAAACCCACCAATGTATCACTTTTTGCAACCCACCTGATATATTTTTTCACAACTGTTTCATCTTCAACAAAGCATACGGGAATTGGGCCTTCTATCCCATGCTTGGACTTATAACTAGCATAAATATTTCCTATTGCCTTAAAATGTATTCATGCTCCCCTGGAATGTATGTTAATGATTTTGAACTTGCCTTAGAGTTGTAGATATTGAAGGACCATCTAGATTCAAGCTAAGAAAGCTATGCAATCTAGGACCTCCCCATAGCTTAATCATCTCGTAAATAGATTTGGTGGATTTACTATACCTTTTTCCTTCCTTAGAATGCACAATATTGTGAAAGATATCCTGTACAAATTCCCAAACTACATCCTTACCTTGTAATTTTCCTTGTTTATGTGCCTCACACACATCTTTGCAAAATCGATATACATCTTTCATTTCTATATTTTCAAATAATTTTTCCTTTAGGGATCTAGATCTAATAGATAATGAAGTGACAATTTCCTCTCCCACCAAAGAGCGCGCATTGTTATTCTTAGGCTTATATTAGCATCTCGTGAAACTCTTTTGAGTTCACTTTGAGTCAAAAAGTCTAATCTTCTCCCTCTTCATGTATCTCTCCCATGTCTTTTAGTGGAGCTTATCATTTCACAATATAAACGCATCCTGAAGTCATCACAATTGGGAACCAACTTACAAAATGTGCATGTCAATGAATCAAAGGGGAATCCTGAATCAAAGACCCTTTTGCAATGAATATGCTTATAAGTTCCATTGATACTACATTCAATGCCATTATAACATATTGATCTCTTGGTATGTTTCTCAATGGCCCAAAATTTCTCATCTCTTTGATCATCCATTAAGATCTTAGTGTCTAATCGCTTCCCATTTCTATAAATATATGGTTCCCAAAAGCCCCAACATAGAAGTAATATGTGAGATCCGTGAGCTGTAAGAAGGAAATATATAATTAGAAATACTATTAAGTAATAATACATTAGAGAAAGTGATAATCAAATAATAATTACAAGTTATGCAACATACCTGCATGTGAAACTCTTGTGCTTGTAGAAGCTTCTTGCACTATTGGTTGTGATGATGGGACCAAAAACCTATTCAAACTTTGTTGGGACTTATCAATGGTAGGCTTCTTGGGTCTACCAACTGTGCCACTCCTCAACTCAACTGTAGAAGTCTTATTTGTAGTAAGTGTGTGCTTCTTTGATTTCATGTGCTCATTTATAGATGTGGAAATACTACCACTACAAGAACTAAAGAAAACCATTTATTGCAGCATGTACACTCCACTTTGACTTTTCTCTTGTCTACATATTCTCCAAGTGTTGCTTCCACCACCTTGAACAAATATGAATCTTGTGTCTTGTTAAGATCATGTAGAATTTTGATTGCATGTTCAATCTCGATTGATCTCAAGACATCTTTTTGGTGTTATTTGGTTGCATGATGGACTTTCACTATTTCCAATTGTTGTAATTTTATGTTGATGCTTTTCAGATTTCATGTGAGAATTCTTGTAGTTACGGATAGTTTGACTTGTTGATGATATATCTCTTGATCCATAATCAATTCCACAAGCCCCACAATGAAGTTTTATTTGAGGTTTTCCCTCTTTTAAACATTGTTTCAAACTAAGCTTCTCGAGGACAAACTTTTCCTTTAATTCATTCAGTTTGTCTTCCCATTTTTTCAATAAATTGATATCAATAACTACAACCTGCTCTACTGATTTTAGAAACTTTCAACAAATTTTGATTGTTTTTGCATGGGCTCCTTCACATTCTCATAATTTTCAGCGGATCTTGATTGTATATGCATGGACTCCATCACATTCTCTCCAAAAGTTGCAAAGTTTCTACCATCTCACTTAAATTTTTTCAGCTGTACCAATATCCAAAGTTTCAAGTTTCCTCTTGATGCCTATAGTTGATGAAGAAACTTTCCAATTTTTCTCTTGCTTTGGGTTTAATGAATGCCCTTTACTATTAACAAACTCGAATGGATATTAAACAACATCTTTCACCATTTCATAACAAACAATAGAAAATGTAGAATCCTCGGACATCTAACTATACCAATGACATGATTCCCTTTACCGATTACAATATTAATATCCAAATCATCCCCTGGATCCATCTGTAATTCCATCAATATGTAGCATATTAGTACAATAAAATTATTTGAATCTAAAAAACAAACACTACTATTGGTTGCACTTGAAAGAACACAAATGATTTATTAGTATCTAACAACCTTCATATATATTTTACTGTTATATGAGTCTATAAAGTTGTATCGTGTGCAATAAAAATCTAGGCCTTACAGTAAATATCTAATTTAATAGCAACTCCACAGCAGACGGTGCTGATCTTAAGAGGCAAACATATCTTGACAAATTTGTTCTATATCATGTCAGTGGATTTTAGAAAATTCTCATCTGTTCAGATTTTTCAATCTTTGGCCCCTTCATTTTTTTTTGCAGATTTTTTTGCATGATGTCCTCAAACCATTTTAGTATGCACTGCTGTTTGAAAAATCAGCAATCGCAAACTGCTGTTCTAAAACATGAATAAGGATTCTCATTTGAAATAGATTTAAAGTGAAACTCCTTCTAGGAAGATTTTTAGGTAGGCAAATGCCAAAACTCCAAACAGCCATGACTCGAACATGGAGTTTGCAGATTGAAGGGATGCTCTCAGCATATGGCTAACGACTGAACAGCCTAAGACAGATTTGATTTTCTCTTTGATAGATTGTGCTAATGCATGGGGTGTCTAATGCATGAGCATCCAGGTCCACAAGATATGATTTGTGGTCTTGGCATGGTAGAAGGTAGTCCAAAGGCAACATCAACACTCCATCACTTCAAGGGCGCCATAGCACATCAGAGAGGATCAGTTTCAGGCAGCACCATGGTTACAAGTGAGTTGGCTGAGTTATCCAACTATGAGTACAATTCGGGTAGTGGTTGCATTATAGAATGAAGCTCAACTTGGATTGCATTTATTTATTAGCTCACCTGAGCCATCGCTTCATAATTAAGTACCATTGAACACCATAAAAACCAAAGACATGTGGATAGATCTCATATCACAAAAGAAACAGGAGGCCGAGGTTTAAAACAATGCAATCAAATAAACCTTAAGGGTGGCATGTTAACGGAATTGTTGCATGTGGCAGCATCTTGTGTCATGGGTACTCGGACTCAATTTTTGAAAGTCATCATATGCAAGTGGAGAACAGCATACTCATGACAGAACAAAGGTATTAGCACAACAATGTATTTTGCCATTGGTTGGTCGTAAACAATTAAACATCGTTGCTCTTAACTTCAGAAATATTACAAAGTATGATATGTGTTTCAAATTCTAAGACGCAACTATTGTGCCTTCCTTTTCATGGAACAAAGATAGGCTCTGCTTTTCAGCAAAACAATTGCACATATAGTTCCACTTGACTGTTAAGTCTATTAATCTATTTTATGAGTTAACCAGGTCAAGGCTGTAACCCATCGTACAACAATCTCATTAATGTATTAAGTTTCCAACCATTAATTTCAACTTCCAAGTATTTCACACAAAATTTACATATGCCATTGGTTCTGCATCCCCTACACAAATTAAATTCGTCCCAACTTTTTATCCCTTGAGTTTAATATAGCAACTTCTCTAAACATAGGTTAAAAATAACTTCTCCTAGTTATACATCTCTTCTCTCCATTCGTTCCCCTTTTGATTATCAATGCATACCTTAGTGAGTGTGTGTAAATAACATTATTTTGGACACATAAACATAAAAAGAGGAAAAGAGACTATGAGAAAATATACGGCACCTGGAATCTGCATATATAGTAGCCTTCCCCAAAATGAAATCTTAACCTCTCAATCGGAATTTTTTTAGGGTCGCGTGATTGAAATGGGACACTCAAATTTACAAGCGAAATCACTGTCTGGTCGAAAAAGGCAAAGATGTGCAGCAATGATAGAGCCCCAATCATGGCCAACCACAAAGGCCTGCTCACAATGACCAAAATAGAGTAAGTAAAGTTTAACCAATGCCTCATCTCAAACAGAATTACTTGAAAGTCATGGTAGATAACAAGGCACAAACAAATGTATATGTTAAATAGGATCTAAGTTTTTAACATATTACTTGCTTATGAATGCATGCAACTGTTCATATTAACAAAAACAACTCTATGTGATAATAACATGAAAATGCTTGATCAGCAACTTTAGGGTCAAATGGCAATTAGCATTAAATTCATATTGTAGGATTTGAAGACAATCAAACTCTTATAACTGCATTTAGCATACTTTAATAGACAAATTAATATGGATCTATGTAGAAGACTCTATTCTTTTCAAGGATGTTCATAAGAGGATGTGTTTTCCGTCAACTGACATAAACCATTGAATGTCTCTTCTTGATTAGAACATCACCAATTTATAAATCTTTCAAACATCCTCAGTCTTACAGGAATCATACTTGTTTTGCAACAGGAATACTTGACCTTGAACACTGGAGTATACATACAAATTTTTCATATATTGCTTCAAAATAACTTGCCACCGAGAGTACATGCCCGTGAAGGGACTTTTGCTAATGAAATGGAGAAAGTTCAATGTCAAGGTCTGGTTCTAAGTTCCCAAGTCTATCTTAAACTCTTTCTTGTTTCTAAATTACCAGTAAAGACTCTTGATTAAGATAAATACCTCAACCACTCAGTTTTTCCACTAGTCATATATGTGCTAGGGTATGAATGAAAACCCTCAATATGCTCTTGATAAGTTTACACTTGCTTGAAGGAATGTTTGTTATGGAATGAGGAAGCTTTATGGAGACATTATGCAATTCAAAATACTTAACAAGAACCTTTAATTTCACAGGTACAGTGCTCAGAAGGGGCAGTCACAATTTCTTGTTTTCTCGAGTAGCCTTTCTTGTACATGAAAAGAGTCAACAAAGTCTGTAAACCCTGAGTATTGGGGAAGTATCAATCATTTCATTCTCTTTGTTTTGAGTCAGCTTCATGCTAAGATTTCTGCCTTACTCTTCCAAGGAAGCCATTAAAAATATCTTCACAGTTTTGTATTCATCCATTTTTCTCAGTCCTAACTAGTTACCTTAAATCAGAGCCTCCACTCATTTCAAGCATTCATATTCTTCTAAAATGGGATAAATGTCCTCTCTATGTGCACAAGCATGTTCCCTAACCAATCACAGTTATGTCACAAGTTCATATTCAATCTCTAACTCCCTTATTCACATATTATTCGAACTGTACCAAGAAGAGTTCACACCTTACCTTCCTAAGGCCATCTCAGTCTTATCTGGACTATGAAAATCCATGCCATCAAAATAGAGTATGAATATAATGCAAATTCTGAGATAAGTATGTGCAAATAAGCACCTACAGTTTCATCATTGAATCCACCATATAAGATAAGTTAGAAACATATAGACTCTTGCTATAACAAAGAAATAAAAGATATACACACATCAAATCGGAGATCTACTTCCATTTTGAACTGTGAAATAGTTTTGAGAGTCATCCCCCACACACAAAAACAGAGTATCCTCTGCAAATATTCATATATCATTACAAAAATCCCTTCTTCCATGATTAGTCTACAGAAATCTCAAATTATCCATCTTACCAACCCAAGCCATAGGCTTAATACTACCATTCACCCTCGATCAAACTTGTGAACAGGGATATTCTCCGTCAACCTTTGATTTATATGACTCCTACTCTTCTTCCAGGCATGTTTGCAGTTCCCTCTCTTATTTCTTGCACAAGGGTCCTCCCATCAGTCGTATTGTCAAATCAGTCTTCTTTGGTTTTGAGGAACACAACAGTCTTATTCTTCATTATCGCATTGATCTATTCGTTCTTTATTTTTCAAAAATTGAACAAGAGTATTTAAAGTCCCATTCACAGCTGTGAACATACAATTTCATATGCTTCAAGGTTTCCTTTAGTCTGTCCATTAACCATCAATGGCTTTCTCAAAGGAGAATGGTACTTTTGATTTCTGATTTTCCTGTTACGTAGTTGAGAATGAAGCCATAATTGGTATGCTCCCAAGGTAAAGAACACTGTTATGAATTGGATTTGAAACCAATAATAAATAAACAACTATAAAAAACATGATCTTATAAGGCATGCCATAGACATATTTATTTTTTATTTTGACAAAAAGTATGGAACTTGAGTTCCAATCGTTGATACAAGTTATATATATATTTGTTTGAGACTCTTTAGGGAGATGTGGTGATGGGTAGATTGTATCCATACCTGAAGATGGACATGTATAAATACTAGGCATTGAGGGTGACTTAAAAGAGCATGGCATTCGCCTCTACAGTCCCATGCAACCCTAGATTTGACTTGCACATTTGTAAGAAACAATTGAAAAGGAACAACCATGGAGACCTCATATCTGACACAACCATTATAAGGGAGCTACGATTGACAAGGCTTGTAGAGCCATTGTATGGAATTTACGATTGACGACCACTAACTTGTCGATGATGGGTGGGATATTCAACCATTGGATACCACTTAAATAACACAAAATATTGAAAATTTGCAGCCATTAAAAAATAAATGATTTTTGCAGATTTTTACCAAAATAGAAAATTTAGCCAAATTATCTTGGCAGATTTTTTAATCGAATGAAGAAAATTAATAACTCCCAAAATATCCACTCAAATCACTTGAAAATTTAAAGAGAGCTTGCTAATATTATAAAGAACATAAGAAAACTATTTTTGGAATTTTTCAGACAATATAACGCTGCCAGAAAATTACAGCGTGCCCTAAACAGCTGGAAAACTTCTAAAATTCATATCTTGAATACAAGTGCAAAAACTATGAAACTTTGGAAATAACATTTACAAATATAGAAGATGATATTCCAACCCTCAGATCTGAAAATGGCCAACTGGAAACCCTCCAAATAAAGGCTGCAATCTCCAAAACAAGTCACCCTTTTTGGTAGATGGTCAAAACCCCTTTGAAATCCTCAAGAAATGATGTCAAACCCTTTCTTTATTGCTGTCGTAAGTCTGATATGAAAACCCACTGATTATCTTCACAAATTATCTCAAAACCCTCAAAACCCTATCTCTAAAACCTCTGAAAATATCTCTGTAAATCAGCCCTGAAAACAGCTCCAAAATGACAAGCTAGGGTAGATCTTTCACTACCGAAGAATGCCCTGCTAGCTAGGGATGGATCTCTCACCACCGAAGCTAGGGTTCTGGGATTTCACTCCACAAGCTATAGATTGCAAAAAAACAGTTGCACATGAAAGGAGATAATTAGGTATGCAAGAATCCCTTTCCTTTCCCCAACTCCTTATATAACTTCTCCAAGGCAAAAGAGCCCCAATAAACCCTAGTCACATTTTTCCTTGGAAGGGCCAATAAAATAAAAGTAACTTAAGTTACTTTTCCTTTTTAAGTCGCCATGGTCCAAAAGTGACCCCCAACGCAAAATTAGAACATTAGTACCATGTGGCCCCTTCCTAACGACAAAACATAACATCTAGTCCTTCCAAAACACCTTTTTGCATATGTCAATGAAGAATTATAACAAAATGGACTAGATATTCATACCCAATAGCTCCCAGCATCCAAAGCCCCTTGGGTATGACCAAGGCTTGGACTCGAATTGGCCCTTAGGCCTTTGGCGTAGGAAAGGGGACATTACAGTCCTCCCTTCCCAAATTTTGCTTGTCCTCAAGCAAATGCAAATTAGGATGCTGCAAAATCTGCTCTCCCTCCCAAGTAGCATCCTCAAGTGGCAATCCCTTCCATCGCACCAAATACTCGGTGATCACTCTGCTCCTAAGCCCCCTCTGTCTCTCTTCAATAATGGATTCTGGTTCTAACACCAACTTCCCCTCCTCATCTAGTGGCAAAACTCTGTAGATGGTACAATATGTTGTCCGAGTGCCTTCTTAAGGCATGAAACATGGAAGACATTATGTATCTTATTGTGCTCTCGGTAGCTCTAGCTCATATGCAACTGCCCAACTCGACGAACTACCCAGTATGGACCATAAAACCGTGGTTTCAATTTCTCTGCACCCTTCTGCTTCAAGTGAGGATTGCCTATATGGCTGCAAACGTAGGAATACTAGATCCCCAACCTCAAAAGACCTCTCTATCTTGTGTGCCGATCTGCATATACCTTCTGTTGATTTGTGCCTTTTGAAGGTTCTCTCTGAGAGCCTTCAGAATATCTGGTTCTCCTGTAACCAATCTCAAGCTTTGGGAGCTCGGCTATCTGGTAATACCAAATCCACAAATGTCATAGCGTCGTACCCATACAAGGCTCGGAAAGGAGTCATACCTATGCTCATCTGATAGGTGGTATTGTAGCAATACTCACCCATGTGTAACCATCTAATCCATGCCCATTGATGTCCTGACACATAACTCCGCAAGTAGCCCTCTATCCACTTATTGACTATCTCTCGTCTGCCCATCATGTCATGGGTGGTAGCTAGTGCTAGGAGTCAACTCCGTACCTACTAGTCTGAAGATCTCCTGCCAAAAGGTGCTCATGAAGATCTTGTCCCTATCACTGACAATATTTTTAGGCAACCCATGTAGCCTAAAAATACCTGTATAGAAGATCGGGCCACATCCACTGCCTCATGCCCCTTGGGTAGGGAAAAGAAATGAGCATACTTAGTTAACCGATCAACTACAACATAAATGCAAGCTATGCCCATGCACCAAGGGAAGCCCTGTGATAAAGTCCATAGATATGCTTTCCCATTTTTGTTCGGGAATGGGGAGAGGCTGAAGTAATCCTGCTGGAAAAGACTGCTCGGATTTGGTTTGCTGGCAAACCATACACTCTCTGACATGATTAAGGACATCGTCCTTCATCCCCTTCCATGCAAATCTCTCCCTGATAAACCTGTATGTTTTGAAATACCCAGGATGCCCAACTAGTGGTGTATCATGTACTACTCGAAGGATCTTCTCCTTCATTTTGGATCTGGTACAAGGAAAATCCTATCCTTGTAGAAAATGAGATCATCCACTACTCTGTATCGGTCATCCTGTATAATACCATCCATGATCTCACATGCAAACTGATTTTTGGAATACTCAACAAGTATATGAGCCTTCCAATCGCTGAAATCTCAGACATAGAACTAAGCATAGAAGTGAGGTAAGGCCTCCTAGATAAAGCATCAACAACAATATTATTCTTACCTCTAGTGTACTCTATGTCGAAGTCATATGTTTGTACCTTGTTCACCCATCTTTGTTGGTGATCGTTGAGCTCCTTCTATCCCAAGAAGAACCTCAAACTGTTGTGATCCGTACGAACCATGAATTTGCTGCCCACAAGGTATTGTCTGAATTTGGCCAAAGCATGCATAATGGCCAACATCTCCTTGTCATAAATTGAATACCCTCTCTCCACGGGTTTCAATTTCCGACTCTCATAGGCAATGGGATGCCTATCCTGCATGAGAACTGCCCCAACACCCTCTCCTGATGCATCACACTCTAGAATGAATGGGTGGGAGAAATATGGTAATGCGAGAATGGGACACGAACTCATCACCTCCTTGAGGTGATCAAAAACTGTTGTGTTGCCTCTGACCAAGCAAAAGCCCCTTCTTGGTCAAATCGGTCAATGGAGCAGTCAACCGAGAGAAATTCTTCACGAACCTCCTGTAGTATGTGCACAACCCCACGAATCCTCTCAAATGTGTCAATGTCCTAGGTGGCGGCCAATCCAGAATTGCTCGTATCTTCTCTCTATCCACCTTCATTGTACCCCCACCAATCACATATCCCAAGTATAGAAGTTTGGTCATGCCAAACTCACACTTAGAAGCTTTCGCATATAGCGAATTAGCTTCTAATATCCCCAATATCTCACCAAGGTGCCTGATATGGTCCTCCCAAGTCCTGTTGTAGACTAAAATATCATCAAAGAAAACCAATACAAACTTCCAGTAGGTGGCGGTTGAACACATGATTCATGCAAGACTGGAATGTAGCTGGAGCATTAGACAACAATCAAAGGGCATCACCAAGAACTCAAAGTGACCGTAATGGCATCTGAAAGTTGTCTTATGCACATCCTGCTCCCTGACTTTGATCTGATGATATCCAGATCGCAAATCTATTTTCAAAAAATAGATTGCACCATGTAGCTCGTCAACAACTCATCAATGTGTGGTATGGGATACTTGTTCTTTATTGTCTTCTTATTCAAGGCACGGTAGTCTATACACATCCGCATGGTCCCATCCTTCTTCACCAATACCACCGAAGAAGCAAAAGGGCTGGAACTCGGTCTAATATGCCCCATATCAATGAGCTCATGTATAGTCTTCTCGATCTCATCCTTAAACCGATTTGGGGTGATGGTAAGGAGAAGTAACCACCGGTCTAGCATCCTCGAGCTCAATCACATGCTCAAATCCCCTATCTGGAGGTATGCCTGGAGGTATGTCACCAAAAACTGCACTATGTCTGTCCAATAAGCCTGTATATCCACATGATACTCCTGTTGTCCATCCTCTGATTTCTTGGTCGAAACCAAACAATGTACTACCCAATCCACCCCATTGTGCCTATAAATCCTCTCGATCCTCTTGGCCATAACAACTCGGGGTGCCTCTGAAGATAAGCCCCTCAAGATCACATTCCTCCCTTCGGACTTAAACTTCAACTCCATCATCTGGAAGTTAGTCCGAAACTCACCAAGGGAATGGAGCCACTATACTCCAAGCACTATGTTGGTCTCTCCAATACCAACAATATAGAAATCATCGTAATTGTATAGTTACCCATCGTGATGCTCAATTGGGGAACCCGTCGTGTGCATCTCATAGAATCTCCATTGGCTACAACCACGTTGAAGCCCTCAAACTCCTCTGTCTGTAACCCTCGCCTCTCAACCAATGAGGCATCAATAAAGTTGTGGGTTGCCCCACTATCAATGAGTACCACTACTCGTTGTCCCTGCAAAACTCCCCTAACTCTGAATGCCTTGTACCTCGGGGTACTAGACAAAGTGGCGATAGTCTCCTGGGGAAAAGTCTCGCTATCCTGCTCAACACCCGCACTATCTAATGCCTCATCATCATCATCCTCTAATCCTGTGTGTCCAACTCCTCGTCACCATCACTCTCCTCAAAGACCTCTATGAATTGGGCCTTCCCTCTACCCTTGCAATCATGTCCTGGAACCCAAGGTGTGTGGCAATCAAAACATAGTTTCTTTCGCCTCAATTCATCTCTGTCCTCTCTAGATACGAATGGTCTCTGGTTGTATCTTGCCTAGGTGGAGGTACCTTCGGCTGTGAACCATCATCGGATCTAGAAGGGAAACCCTTAGGCTGCACTCGAGGTGGAAACCTCGACTTAGGAGTGGATAACTCCAAGTCACGAGCTCTCCTAATAGCCTCATGCAAAGAAGAAGGCTCAAATGCCTTCACAAATCAACGAGAGCGTCTGTCAAACCTGTTGTGAATAGGGAAATCAACCTCATCTCTGTAACATCAGGTACCATGACCGATAGTCTCTAAAAATATGATATACTGATCCAAGGAACCGGTCTGCCTCAAATGAGTCAACTCTCTAAAATACCTGTCGGGGTCCCTCCTATCAAATCTGCTCACTAGCCTCTGTGTGAACTCTGCATAAGTCGTGATGTATATGTGTCCCTGTGTAATCAACCCATGATGCCACCAATCATGAGTGTCTCCCTCAAGATGTAAGATTGCAAACTTAATTGCATCTTCCTCACGCATAGGATTCAAGTCAAAGTATGTCTTCAACTTCTGAACCCAAGACTATGCAGTACACTTCTTAGAACCGTCGAAGTGTGGAATAGAAATCTGTCCCAATCTCCTTTGCAACTCTGGTACCTGTACCTGATGATCTCTCTAGGCCTGCTGCCAATCTTCATTTTGCAATATTCCTGGAATGGCATGTTGTCATGAAAGCCATCACTCAAGGTCTAGTACTTTTCCCAACAAGACTCCTCATCTACAATATCCACTGGTTGTCCGTACTGTGAAACTTTCGGATCCTTCAAGAAAGAAGGTTCGTGAAACCCCAAAGGCCTAGTAGAAGAATGGGGAGACCGCTGCCCTGAATGTCCACCCTCACCTCTTTGACCATGTTGTCCCATATTGCTATTTTCTCCTCTTTCCGTATGAGCATCAATCATGTCCTGTGCTAATCTCTCAGTGAGCTGGCTCAAATAGAGATTGGTAGTCTCCTGTTGTTTTACCATGTTGGTGAACAATTGTTTCATCAGATCTACACCTATATCCTCATTGTCTCTGTCTCCCATCTTTCAATCCCAACAGGCTGGAGAAACAAATGCTCTGATACCACTGAAATATCCCTTGTGGGATACCACTTAAATAACACAAAATATTGAAAATTTGCAGCCAAATAAAATACTGATTTTTGCAGATTTTTACCAGTTAGGGCAGCGAACTGAAGAAAATTAATAACTCCCAAAATATCCACTCAAATCACTTGAAAATTTAAAGAGAGCTTGCTAATATTATAAAGAACATAAGAAAACTATTTTTGGAATTTTTAGACAATATAATGCTGCCAGAAAATTACAGCGTGCCCTAAACAACTGGAAAACTTCTAAAATTCATATCTTCCCGAATACAAGTGCAAAAACTATGAAACTTTGGAAATAACATTTACAAATATAGAAGATGATATTCCAACCCTCAGATCTGAAAATGGCCAACTGGAAACCCTCCAAATAAAGGTCTGCAATCTCCAAAACAAGTCACCCTTTTTGGTAGATGGTCAAAACCCCTTTGAAATCCTCAGAAATGATGTCAAACCCTTTCTTTATTGCTACCGTAAGTCTGATCTGAAAACCCATTGATTATCTTCACAAATTATCTCAAAACCCTCAAACCCTATCTCTAAAACCTCTGAAAATATCTTTGTAAATCAGCCCGAAAACAGCTCCAAAATGACAAGCTAGGGTAGATCTTTCACTACCGAAGAATGCCCTGCTAGCTAGGGATGGATCTCTCACCACCGAAGCTAGGGTTCCTGTGGGATTTCACTCCACAAGCTATAGATTTGCAAACAACAGTTGCACATGAAAGGAGATAATTAGGTATGCAAGAATGCCTTTCCTTTCTCCCCAACTCCTTATATAACTTCTCCAAGGCAAAAGAGCCCCAATAAACCCTAGTCACATTTTTCCCTTGGAAGGGCCAATAAAATAAAAGTAACTTAAGTTATTTTTCCTTTTTAAGTCGCCATGGTCCAAAAGTGACCCCCAACGCAAAATTAGAACATTAGTACCATGTGGCCCCTTCCTAACGACAAAACGTAACATCTAGTCCTTCCAAAACACCTTTTTGCATATGTCAATGAAGAATTATAACAAAATGGACTAGATATTCTCCTCTTGAAGCATATGATCTCCATCTTGTTAGTTGATTCTTATTTTCAGAAGCGAAGCACTAGCTTCTCCTTCATGCCCATCTTGACCTCTTTCAGTATTTGACAGTCTTTCCTCTAGAAAATATACCACTACCTTTCATTGTACTTTGTTGCCTTTTGGACAATTTCTCCTCGGCCATTAAGGCATATTGATAGGCCTCATCCAAACTTATCACTTTTACTAGAGTTAGTTCATCCCCGGAGCTGAAACCTCAACCAGTTGAGATATCTAGCAGCTGCTTGATCCTCCCCTTCTTGCATATCTATTCTAATTTGCAAGCATAAAAACTTTTTGGTGTACTCTTGCACAGACAACTCCTTTTGTCTCAAGTTGTGAAATTGCTTGAATAATTTTTGGTGATGATTTATGGGTAGGTACCTTGCTTTCAGATGTTTCAGCATTTTAAGCCATAACCTTACGTTCTCCTTGCCTTGTCTTCTCTGGGATTGCTGAAGACTATCCCACCACAGGGCAGCATGTGACTTCATTTTGGTGACACCAAACTTGACCCTCGTAGGATCATCTTCCTCCACATTTTCCATGTCATAATACCCTTCAAGCTCTTTTACCCAAGCTAGGAATAGGTCTAGGTGTAACTCTCCTTTAAAGCTTGATATTCCCCCTCTGATACTAAACTGATGCAGTCAAAGTGGGGGCAATGGACTGCCTGCTACCTTGTAGCCGCCTCCACTTGCTGGGATAAACCTGCCACCTTCCCACAAACAGGCTCAAATACAACAGCTTATGCAGTAAAAATCAGAGAGTCTACAACAGGGGAAAGGAGGCATTTGGACACACCAAATCACACAAATTTTCTTCTCATCAACAACAGCAGACAATAATTGCAAGCAGCTGGATTATGCTCTCAGCTGTTACAATTCAGTCAGAGCTCTTGCTCTCACTGTCTTCAGTTGTCTTCTCTAACACACACATCCTCTTCCACTACCTCTCACTCGTTCCTCTAGACTATGTAGAGATGACAATCCCTTATTATATTCTGACTCTAAGAGTCATAATTCAAACTGATCACCAACAAATGGTCCTGAATGAAACACACTTCTGAGATTCCATTCCTAATTGAAATCTCTCTAGAGTTCAACCCTAAAGGTTTGTTACACGTCATGCTCTCGACCCTCATTCCTTAGAGACCACTAATATCCTTGAATCTTGTAGGATAACAAGACCTACCATGGATGCTCCTACATAACTCGGTGGGCAATAGCACTGCATGGCCACCTTTTGCTTATTGTGTTTGGGGTTCCTCTCTTTGAGCACAATAGTTTTCTTTTAGAAATGTGTGTTATATTTTGGATTGATAGTTGTCTACCCGACATACATAGCTACACTTTATAAATTATGTATTTCCATTCTTTTAAAATGGGTGAGGACCCTAATCGAATCCCTCATTTAACCAATCAAAAAATAAATAAACAGATTGACATTATATTAAATGAAAAATAATAATGTGAGTGTCATAATTAGCTCTCCACAAAAGCATTGCCTATGTGCAGCACAGAAGCATTACAAATCTCTAACAACAACTCGTACAAAGACTACAAAGACAAGGTGTGATTGAATTGTGAAAGCTGAGTTTTGTCACAATGAATATCCAGGTTCAAATCACGATAGGAACTGTTGGATACAAATTTGCATGGATAGTGATATTGCAAATCCCATTACACGTGGCCAAGAAACGATGCAACGGATACTCTCCTCACCCTATTCTTCAACCTATCCTTCAAGCATTCCTTTCTTTTTACATTCCTCGTTTTTCAGAATGGTCCTCCAGCTTTTCCTTCCAGATCCCATCTTCTTGAGGATCAATTCAATGTCATCCCTCTGCTGTGGTGTTATAAAATAGGGATTTAACAAATACCCACTTAATATCATATCTATACAGTGCTGCACAGTATACATATCATTGCATTGAGTCATCTAGAACTTATTTCCTTCTTACCACTACATTCCTGACACGATGCACCTTGTTATGAAATGTTGGACCTGGATTGCATCTCTCTCAACAATTTCTCTTGCAATGATCTTGGAGATAAACTGGTTTGCAGGTTGGCAGTCAACAGATACTTGGAGCTCATGACAACCCTAATCATTTTTCCAGGACCGTGTTCAACAACCTAAATGCAATTGCCAACATCTGACTATGGTGGAAGTCAACAGGCGCTTGGAGGTTCTTGACAACCCTAATAATTGGTAAAATTCTTCTGGAATCAACTGTGTGATATTTATATTGTCCAACATTTCGGATCCCGCTACTGGATCCATCTTCAGGGAAGTAGATAGAGATGAAGAAAACTTCACCATTTATTACACTGCAAAAATACCAAACTCAAAATAAAAACCCTAATAATTGGTTCAGGGACACATTTAATAACCCAAATGTAATTTCTGACATCCGATTATGACAGCAGACAGATAATTCTTTCCCCTCCACATCGTTGAGTGCATGTCTTGAACCTGAATATACCCTGCTGCTTTCATCTCAATACGACTTCTTCAACTTTCTCCTAGATTCCTGCGTTTACGAATGTCATGCGTCTCTTACACATAAAATGTGCACAGTTTTATCAACTTCAATCCAACTACATCCAGGTATTTTTTAGTCCCTCTATCTTTCATCAATCTCCATAACTTTTGAACATCATCCCACCTCCCTATTTCTGCATATATGTCTGACAGAAGAACATAAGATGCGTCATATCCAGGATCTAACTCGAAAAGGAGAGTTGCCATATATTTTCCTAGCTCTATATTCTTATGTGATCTACAAGAGCCAAGAAAACACATCCACACAACTGCATCAGGTTTTATTGGCATTTTAATAATAAAGTTTAGGGCTTCCTCAAGATAGCCAGCACGGCCAAGAAGGTCAACCATACATACATAATGATCCATTGTGGGCATAATGCAATATGCATCACTCATGCTATTGAAGTATTTACAGCCCTCATCCACTAGGCCTACATGGCTGCACGCAAATAAAACACAAAGGAAGCTTACATGGTTGGGGCAGGTTCCAGAGTGCTTCATCAGTTCAAAGAGTTTGAGGGCATCTTCGCCATAGCCATGCATTCCATATCCTGCAATCATCGTAGTCCATGAGACCACATTGCATTGAGGCATTGTGTCAAACAATTTGTGTGCCTTCTGTATGATTCCACATTTGGCATACATGTTTATTAGTGCATTCCCAACTGCAACATGTGACAAAAATCCACATTTAGTTATGCACTGATGGAACTCCATGCCTTGTTTCAAAGTTCCCATTTTGGCACAGACTGGGAGAATGGTGGCAAAGGTTGCAGAGTCGGGCTTTACACCTCCCATTTGCATTTTCTTAAAACTCTCCAAGGCCTTTTCAGCAAGCTCATTTTGTGCATATCCTACCACCACTGCATTCCATGAGACCACATCTTGTTGAGGCATTTCTTTGAAAAGCATTAATGCTTTGTCAAGAACCCCGTTTTGTGCATATCCTGCAAACATGACAGTCCAAGAGACCAGATCTCGTTGAGGCATCGTGTCAAACAACTCCCGTGCCTTCTGTATGCTTCCACATTTTGCATACATGTCGATCAGGGCATTCCCGACCACAACATCCAACAAAAACTCGCTTCTAATTATGGTTTGATGGATGTCCGTACCAAGTTCCAAATCTCCCATTTTGGCACAAACTGAAAGGATGCTAGCAAAGGTTGCTGAGTTCGGCTTTACACCCGCCAATTGCATTTGGTTAAAAATCTCTAAGGCCTTTTCAGCAAGGCCATTTTGTGCATATCCTGCAATCATCCCATTCCATGAAACCACATCTCGTAGAGGCATTGTGTCAAACAACTCACGTGCCTTCTTTGTGCTTCCACATTTTGCATACATGTCTATGAGTGCACTTCGAACGACAACATTGGACAGAAATCCACTTTTCCTTATGCTTTGATGGATGTCCATACCCTGTTCCAAAGCTCCCATTTTGGCACAAACTGAAAGGATACAGGCAATGGTGAACTGATCTGGTTGGACATTTGTTTGTTGCATTTCCTTATAAGTTTCCAAAGCTTTATCAACTAGCCCATCTTGTGCATATCCTGCAATCATCGCTGTCCATGAGACCACATCTCGTTCAGGCATTGTGTCAAACAAATCGCGTGCGTTCTGCATGCTTCCACATTTGGCATACATATCTATCAGGGCACTCCTAACAACAACATCCGACAAATGCCCGCTTCTGGTTATTTTCTGATGGATGTTCATACCTTGCTGCAAAGCTCCCACTTTGGCGCAAGCTGGGAGGATACTGGCGAAGGTGAAGTGATCCGGTTGAGCATCTGTTCTTTGCATTTGGTGAAACAGTATCAATGCATCTTCAGGAAGCCCATGTCTATGGTAAGCTGCAATCATGATATTCCATGAGACGACGTCTCGTTCTGTCATGTGGTCGAAAAGTTTACGAGCATTCACTAAACTTCTGCATTTGACATACATACTGATAAGTTTAGTTTGAAAATAAGTGCGTGTAGCAAATGTAAATCCTCTATCAGTGATGAAAGAATGGATTAGCTTACCCTCTGAAATTGCACTCTTTGTAATGCAGATTTGTAATAGTTGAAAATATATAGAAGAGTCCGTGGGAGGATTACTTGTGAGAAAAATGTGCAATGCCTCCTTCAAACAACCCTCTCGACACAATGCTCTCATATGGATAGCAGATGACATTGTAATAATTGAAGCGTGGGGAATGCCTCTGTTACTCATTTACCAGAATAAATTAGAACACTCTCTCATCCTCCCCAAACAAAACAAAACCCGTTGTAGTTCAATTGCTGCAGGTCATGGTAAACCGCATTTGTTATGTCATTTTATATTGGTGGAATGGTTACTAACCTAGTGGTCCGTGTCTCTTGAGGGCATGTAATTTGATAGGTATTTTCAAATAGGAGTCTCGTTATTTGTGCCTAACATATATTGAGGAAATCAAACACTGAGGTTTTGTGTCAGTGATCATTGATAGATGATATCATCAACATTCTTCATAAAGATAACCCTTATTCGCAAATGTTCATGAAATTGACATAAGGAACCCTAAATGACATATGTAAGTTCCCTCTGGAATTACTCGTCAACTATGCCTCACTTTCTGAGATATTTCCAAATTGTATTCTCTCAACAACCTACACACCACACCCCCTTTCCCCTTCACACAATTGACACAAATGGAATGCCTATCATATATGCTTAATCATAAGAAATAAGAGTTTCACATTTGTTCCCTCCACCATTTCCCCCACCCTTGCACTTCTTCTCCCTCAACCCCATTCTTCATCACCCATCTTCCGCTTCGATGGTTCACTCCCTCAAATTTAACTTCTTCGTCGCATACCTTTTGGCGTTTTCATCGCGCATTTCACTTATGATTGCTAGTATTATGGAGGGGTCCCATGCAGGGGGGCGTTACTCCACACTTCACTCTGCAGTGGGTCTCATGGGAATTTCCAAAATTTTCTCTGAGGATAGAAATGAATCTGCGCCGCAAAATGCACCACGATTTTGGAGAGGATAGTTATGCGGGTAGTAAAATGGGGGCTATAAATTTCCCTCACCTGCACAACAGTTTTTTGCTCATAAAACACTCATTGCCAAGAATAATTTTGGAGGGAGATATGTTTTTTTGGAGGGAGAGTTTTATGGAGATAATTAAAAATACCATGGGACCATAAATATGCTAAACATCCCTAGAAAATCTCTGCAACACCCACTGATTTTTTTAAGGAGTGGCAACCCCATGATCTACATGTACGCGGTAAACTGCTCTTCTACTGTTAGGATTTTTCGCTAACTGGTTTCATTATTTCTTCTGACTTAACTTTTCCAATATTAATAAATTGATGGATGTTGCCTTGGTGTGGTCGAGTTGTCCCAATTTTTTCCTCCCTCTACTCTGTTGTTCTGATTGATTTAGTCCTGCTTGTTTCATTGGCCATTTCCTCTATTTTCTTTTCAATTTTCTCATATAAGATTATGTATGTTTCGGGGTCTACTGTGTTTCGTTATGTTTGTGCAGCACATACAGGTTATCATGCAATTGGTGTAGATATCTGACACGATATCAGAGGTGGAAGGAGAAAATGTGTGCAGTAGGAGACATGAGGGCGTTTAAAGTGAAGGAAAACTTTACATCCATCTTCAGTACAGGTCAGTTTGATTTGAATCTCAAGGAAACTGCCAGGCATTAGGTTTCATGTAAATTGTTTGATGAAAAATCAATGCCAAAAACATCATTTTTTTGGCATGGAAAATCTTTGTAAAAGTATTGGTGATGGAATGCTAGTCCTATTTTTCATGAAAAATGTTTGTTAAAGTATTGATAATGGAATGCTAGCCTAAACAATTCATTCACTGCACAAAATCTCCTGAGGTTTTTGAGTTGTTCTGGAGCTAAAATTGAAATTTGTTGAAGTATGATTATTGCCGAATTTAAATGAAAAATAGCTCAAAACCTGTCACTGACAAATTTGGAGAAGACTTCCATTTGTGGAAGCTCAAGATGAAAATGTTTCCATTGGAAAAGGATATATGGAAGTATGTTGATGGTGTACTTACCGAACCTACTAATCCTGATGCTTCCGGTAAGTGGGGAGCAAAAGGATGGTAAATCCCTTGTCAGCATCATTCTTAGCTTGATAGATGCACAGGTGTTGGAGATTGTGGATGCAAAGACCTCAAAATATGCTTGGGATAAGCTGATTAAAGGTTTTAGAAAAAAATTCTTTAGACTCACATTTCTAGAAGGGGGAAGTGTAAGTTCTTATCTTAGTGAGTTTAGGTTTTTGTCGAGTCAATTAGTAGTAGTAGACTCAATTTTTTCATATGAATATGTTGTGTTAAGTTTTCTTGAGATAACTTGAGTAATCAAATCGGTAAACTAACATTATATCAAGTGACAACTATACATCTTGAGAAATATCAAGAAGAAAAGGTAAAGGAGTTGACATTGGTGACATAGTAGAAGCCTTGTTTGTGAAGAATAACAAGTTCGAAAACAAACAGACATTGGTAATTTACAGTCAAATGTGTCTCAAAAATAATGTTAATCCACTCCACAAAAGAGAATTACATGTTTTTATTGTAGAAAAATAGGTCACCATATTAAATATTGTGAGAAATTTTGTAAAGATATAAAGCAGAAAAGAAACAAGGAATCTTATGCAAGAAAAATATGTGTTGTGTGAAGAAGAGAGCATATTTTTGATGGATGGTACTTCATATTTAATGGGAGAAGATCTTGTGCTGACACACTAAGTTTCCTCAAGCAAGAGTGTTCTCATGGGTGATAGCAACAAAAGTGAGGAGTTGGGTATCGATTCTATTTTGGTAAAAATTTCAAATGGTGTTTGAAAGAAAATGTTAACTGTTCAGCATGTGCCAAAACTAACACTCTCAAGTTCTTTATGTTAGTAGAATGATTGTTGTAGGGATGAAAGTTGATTTTAACATAGTTGTGTGGTCAAACACAAGAATAAGATGTTATACATTGTGTTCAAGAAGGAATTTTATACAAGTTTCTCTTGGCAGTTGTTGTTGCCAAGCAATGTTGGTCCTGATAAAGCTGGGTTCAATGGATTTATGACATAGGATATTGTGTCACGTAAATACAAAGGTATTTCTGAAATGGAGAAACAAGAGTTGAGGGAGGACCGGGACATAAACCTTTTTACAAAACAACAGTTATGTGAAAGTTGTATGCATGGGAAACATCACTGTGAAACATTTCCTAAAGACAGAACTGAAGGAGAAGAGTTGCTTGAACTTGTGCACTCTGATTTGTGACGTGAAGGTTGAAACCAATGGTAATGCAAAATATTTCATTACATTCATTGATGATGTATTTAGGAAAAAAATTAACACCTTCTTCAAACAACATAATGTTCAAACAAGAGAGTATACCCAAATCAAAAGAGAGAGAATAAAAACCGACCCAATTTGAGAACCCACCTAAAATATCCTAATCAGAATCTTTAAGCAACCAGATTCAATGATAAATGAGACTGCGTGCTAAAGAATTTATACTGCAAGCCATATTCAATTTTTGAGAAACAGTGCAGATGGGTTATAGGTGAATGAAAACGTAGATGACTTGCCTCTACAATATTCCTCAGATTTGGCAGGAATGATTGATTTTAGGTGGATTTTAGACGGCCCCTGCCTATGAGACACCGCAGACCCGTTCTTTCCACTTGCCTCGAGAAACCCGCTCCCGGCTCCTTGTGACTTTGCCTCTCCTCCTAGCTTGTGCATGTGTACACAGCCCCCAATACCTAGTTCATCATACTAAAAAACTAAACCCTTCCACCCACATGCGCATACCAGTATATTGATCTTTTTTGGGTCATTTTTAATCCCCCAATATGAACAGACGTGGTAGGATACCACCTAGTTAGTAAACCCCTGTGAAAAACTATGACAAAGATAAAGCAACACCACTCACAAAATTATTGAAGAAAGACTCCTTTCATTAGAATGAGGAAGCTTCTAGGGCATTTGAAAAATTGAAGGTGAAAATGTAAAGACTCTAGTATTGGAAATCCCATATTTCTCTAAGACCTTCATAGTTGAATGTGATGCTTCAGAAATGGGATCGGAGTAGTACTCATGCAAAAAGGACATCCCATAGCATTTGAGAGCTGGAAACTAAAAGGAAAGAATTTGTTGAAGCCCACCTATGAGAAGGAAATGATGGAAATATTACATGCAGTCAAACAATGGAGACCATACTTGATGGGTAGACACTTCAAGGTAAAAATGATCATGATAGTTTGAAATACTTCTTGGAGCAATGACTATCTTTAGAAGAGAAAAAATGGGTCACTAAGATGTTGGGTTATGAATTTGAGATTATTTATAAGAAAGGGAAGGAAAATGTGGTCGTTGATGCTCTATCTAGGAGGGATGAGTCCACGAAGCATTGTTATGTGTCATCTCTATACTAAAGGTAGATTGGGTAGATCAAGCAAGGGAAGAATGACAGAAAGATGCAACAACCCATATTCTCATTCAGAATCCGGACTAGATAGATCCAACCATATCAGAATAATTTATATGGAAGGGGGATACATTGTGGTACAAAGATAGGTTATATTTGTGTAATAAATCTACACTTAAACACCATGTTCTTTCATATATCCATTCTTCTCCACTAGGTGGCCATTCTAGGTTCTTGAAAACTTATCATAGAGTTAAGAAAGATTTCTTTTAGGAGGGGTTGAAAAAATATGTTTGAAAATTTGTGGCAAAATGTTTGGTGTGTCAACGTAATAAGGGAAAGACCATTAAGACACCGGTCTCCTCCAACCCTTGTCTATTCCTAGCGAGATATGGGAAGAGGTATCGATGGATTTCATCACAAGATTGCCTAAATTAGAAGGGAAAAGTGTCATCATGGTCGTGGTGGATAGACTTACCAAGTATACTCATTTTTGTGTCATGGCTTATCCTTTCACAACTAGTACATTTTCCATCTCATTTATGGACACAATTCAAAAGCTCCATGGCATGCCCAAAATTATAGTAAGTGATCATGATCTGATATTTACAAGAAATTTTGGACTTATTTGTTCTTTTGTTTGGGTACCCAACTAGCCCAGAGTTCATCTTATCATCTTGAATCAGATGGGAAAAATGAGGTGGTAAATAAATGTTTGGAGGGATATCTTTGATGTTTTACTTTAGATAAATAATAACATTGTGTTCAATGGTTGCCACTTGCAGAATGGTGGTATAATACTTCATTTCATACCTCCTCCAAAATTTATCCATTTCTGGCACTTTACGGGTACCATCCTCCATCACTCATCTCTAACTTGAAGGTCAAATGGAGGTGAGAGAGATTGAAGATCACATTTAACACAAGCATGAAGTACTCTCTAGTCTTATAGAGAATTTTTCAAGGACACAAAACCGCATGAAGCAATAGTTTGATCAACATTGTAGTGAGCGACACTTTGAAGAGGGTGACTTTGTTTTTGTATGGTTGCAACCATATAAGCAGTTATCGTTAAAACAAAAAAATAAGGATAATAAGCTTGCTCCTAAATACTATGGTCCTTACAGAGTGTTGTATAAAATTGGTAGTGTGGAATATAAGTTAGAGCTCCCTCCAGGAATTAAAATACATCCAGTATTCCATGTTTCTTTCTTGAAGAAAGTTATTGGGTAGCACATTTCCACCCATTCAGTGCTTCTTGAACTGGATGAGGAAGGAAGGATCATATTGGAACCTGAAGGTATTCTTCAGACACACACCAAAATATTGAGGACCAGATTCATTACAAGTACCTAATCAAGTGGAAGAATATGAATATTGAGGATGTATCATGGGAGGATGAAGCATTTGTGCAGCAACATCCAGGGCTTCCCAACATTGGGGACAATGTTGCTTTGAAGGGGAGGGGCATGCTACGCCCTTAGTCCTATAGCTTATATTGGATATGTAGTGTCGACTTGTGGCTTACATAATCTCTCTTCTTGTCATATGTTATTCATTTATTCTTTCATATGTTTAGTAGGTTAGCCTTGGTGTTGGCCATATCATAGGATTAGTAGTGGGGAGTAGTTAATCATCATATTGAGCATTTGAGTCTTATTGTATGGTTTGGAGGTTGCCCCCTCGAAGTGGATAATCTATTCTACTTGCATATTGTGATCATTTATCTACAATCTTGTGTTCTTTGGTGTTCTATTGCTGCTGATATTTAGATTTATACAAGTAATTTCATAACATAATCATTATCATGTGTATCTATATCATGTAAGGTTTTCACAACTTTCACTTTTTCTTGACTTCACCACTACTAGGAAAGTTATTGTAAGGGTTTGAACACTACGATTAAAGTTTGTAGTGTAGAAAACTATGATAACGTTATGTCGGGGGAGAGGTCAATGGCTAATGGGATAATGTGGATTGTGCAAGTTAAAATAGGTCGATGGATGTGTCATCCATATTTGTGTCTTGAAAAATTGGGATTGTGTAAGTTGTCATCAACCACCCATGCTCAATCATAACCACTCAAGTATGCAGTCGGTGTTAGAATCAACCATTGTCAATGTAATTCAAAAATGTCTTTACCGTTATCACACATACCAATCGTGCAACTTCTCCTAAATCACATTATATTTAGAATACCAAACAAAGGAGGTTAAAAACAAAGGAACAATTCCCCACTTGCAAACATTTTTATAGATAACATTGAAATATTTTCTAGATGCCCTAGCTTATAATGCTTTCATGGAGATTAGCTTCAAAATGGGCATCAATTTTTCCAAAGCAAATGCTTTCGGTATGGTTTACAACTACAAACTTGTTATATTTTCCTTCATTTCACCCCCTTTTCACGAGGCAACTACATATTGGAATAGCTCAAAACCCCTGTCATTTGCTAGTTGTATGCTTTTGAGTGAACACCACCCCTTTGATTCCCACCTCAAAAGATGTGAAATTTTGCACTTTGATGGGCCCAACACCTTCAAATTTTTATAAGGCCTCATTGAAAATTTGATCTCGGGTGCTTTAAGGAGCCACAAATGAGTAAACCTTGTTCCCACACATAACTAGATGGTGGTCTAATGCAACCCAATATACTTTACATTTCTTTATCCACTAGGAATTATACAATATTTTTATTAGAAAATACCTACAAATTTGCAATGAATATAAATTGACTAAAATAACCATAATAGGATACTTTCCGGATCACGTAAATTAGTGTCACCAATTTACAAGGACCATTTCATTATGATTGACGATATTTCTAGTCTAATGTTTGCGTAACAAGAATGTTATCATTTAGTATCGGTTGTTGTCTTCACTAGCATTTTGCATATTTACAAATGCACCATTGAATTCCAAATCACCTCATGGGCCCATATTCCAATTAGGGTTGATTATGATTTAAAATAAAGAACAAAAAACATTATAAAAAGGTAAACATTGATATTAACGTGGATTAATTTCCCCTTTGAATGCAAAGTTCCATAACACTCCATTGACATGTGTAACGTGTTTTGGGTAGAGAGAAAAAATGTTGCATGAGAATATGTGGAGCTACTACTCAAGAATAAACATTAGGGTTGTAAAAATTATATAAGATTTTTAGCCTTCACTTTTATTTTCCTTTACAATAGCTTAAATCTCCTTTGGCCATACTCAAAGCAATTTCTTATGTATTTTTGTTTTTCATTTTTTTGGATTTTAACAAGATAATAATGGATGCCACTAAAAGCTGGAAGAAACATAATAACACACAACTTAAAGTAGTAGAAAAGACTTCATTTTCGCCATATTTAGGTGTCATCATGCATTTCACAGTTCAAAAGTAGATGTTGGCTCTTGAGGAGGGGGAAAGTGCCTTATTCCAAATCTGTTATTTTGATAAAGGTTGAGAGGATGCTAGAAAAGGTTGTGGACTTTGGCTTAACTCTTGCCAATTGCATTTGCCATATAAAATTTCCATGATCTTTTTAATAAATGTATTTTTTCATATCCCAAAATCATTCAAGTCTATGGTGGCATATTTGATAAGCATTTTCTTGAACAATTCACATGCTTCCTTATTTGTAAACATATATGTCACACATTTTTCAAATAGTTCACATGATTCCTCGTTTGTAGACATATCTCATCAACGCACTTGTAACTTAAGCATCTCGCCAAATGTCCCTTCCTCATAATGCTTAAATATGGATGTACATGACCTATTTGGATACACATTTTAGTGAGATTAACACCCTAATAAAGTGTTAGAATGTAATACTAGGGTGTTACTCTTAAAAATACATTTTATTTTAATAATAATATTATTAAGCACATGTTACGACTATTGTAACATGAATGCAAACATGGGAGGATGAAATGTTGGTATGATAGTGTGTTGGTGTTTTGGAACTTCATGTGCCTATGTGACCCTAAAAAATATGCTTGACCATGAAATCATAGGTGTTAAACATGTGTAAAACCCTTTGCATGATCTGAATTAACTTTAAACCCTAACCACCACTAAGACACCTTACAAAAAGGTTAGTGGTTGGGTTGAAGTGCGATTCGTACACCATCTACATTGGAAATACTCTAAAGAGGCATTAAACCACACATAGTTATCCACCTAACATGTTAGATGTGATAGTCATGTCAATAGAAATGTAATAATAGAGTGTTTGTTCATAACCATTGTTGAATGATTTGGATGTCTACGGCCTATTTGGACACACATTTTAAGTACATGTGTTATAACTATTGTAACATGTACTTACAAAAAGCAAAAGAAACCAAAAAGTATTTTCAAAACAAGGTAAAATTCCAAAAATTGAATCAAATTTATGATGTTTTGGCTATTTGTTCAATATTTTATTAAAAGTGTTCTTTGGCTTGAAATTATGGAAGGTCAAAATGAAGTGTTCCATATAGAATAACTACTTCTTTGGTTTTGTTTTAATTTTAAGGGGTTTCGTTATGTCAAATTCATTTAGGGAAAATTTTTGGCTTCACCTCTATTTGAAGGGTACACATTCCATGAAATTTGTTTGGGGTATGATCTCGGTGTCATTTTTTTAGGAGTATCCATTCTACCAAATTCATTTGGGGCATTATTTTTGTCTCATCCTTTTTTAGTGTCTAAACCTTTGCACTCAACAATATTTAATCCTTAGTAAACTCTTTATGAACTAAGCAAATTTTCACCAATAGACCAGTAGCCTACTCACATTGAAAACAATTTTGATTTGTAATCATATACAATTTTAAACATATATTACTTAATTCATTATTAAATAGTATTTTGAAAATTTAATGGCTATATATCGTCATATTTTAATGGTTTAGTGTGTAGGTGACATTCATTAAAAATATGTTTCACAAAAGTTAATGAAATTTATGGGTAATATATAAGTTGACTATTTAGTTGTAATTTACTTAATTAATTTTATGTCTTTTATTGATTTATATCTATGATAGATTTATTATGCTTATAGGTTTTAACTTATAATGGCACTCAAAGGTTATGGGTGAAGTGATTGTAATAGTAATAGATGTCAATAAAAATGGTTGATCTTAAACTTGATCTTCATATGATTATCATGGGACTTTGTTTGTTATTTCCTAGAGAAGCAATTGAAAAATCACGATATCTTGGGGATACGGTAGAGTTTAGAACCCTTTTCCCAAAAATATTTTATGATCCCAACATGGTAGTGTGGTTAGATTTTAGCCCTTCATTACTAATCAACCAAAAAATTGTGGATAAGGTGATGTAGTTATTAATGGATGTGGAAACCTTCAATGGATACAATTATGCGACAAATTTAAGATAAACACTTCAAAATTGATTCATATCAATGTTTTTAAAATGAACCTATATATCATTAAATATGCAAGCAGATGTATCCTATAAAGGCAGCCAAGCGGGGTGCGAGGAGCAAGTGAAATAGTGTGAGATTTCAATGAAAATGATCAAATTTATATTTGATATCCATTTGACCCTTATAAGATAGTTTGTCTTCTTTCTTCAAGAAGCGATTTGATCTAAAAATCACAATATCTTAAACATATGGTGGAGTTTAAAACCCTTTTTCCCACAAATATGTTTTGATCCCAACATGGTGATATAATTAAATTGGGGAAATTCATCACCAATCACTAAATTTTTGTAAATACAATGATTAATTTGTTAATCTATGTAGAACCTACAAATAAATAAAACTATATTACAAACTTGAAAACCTCAAAATTGATACTCTCTCTCTCTCTCTCTCTCTCTATTTATATATATATATATATATATATATATATATAATTTTACTTTATATATATCAAGCAAATAAATACTTTTACACACACACATTTTGGTATTTAAAGGGATGTGTATAGTGAATGTAATAGTGTGAGATGTTAATTACTTTGGTCAAATCTAAATTTGATATCCATTTGATTCTCATAAGGGAGTTTGTCTTATTTCTTAAAGAAATGATCTAAAATAAAGATTTCTTAGGTATACATCGAAGTTTAGAACCTATTGTTTCTAGGAAATATTTTTTCGAGACCAAGTCAATGGTGCATCTAGGTGTATGCACTAGTCAATATTGATAGACATCACCTAGAGTGACATCCATGGTCTAGGAAAAATTAATAAGTGTAACATACATTTTTAGTTAAGGAGGTGGGAGGAGGAGTGTAATAGCGTGAAATGTCAATAAAACTAGCCCACCTTAAATTTTATGTCCATTTAATCATCATAGAAGAGTTTTCTTACTTTCCAACATAAGATGATCTAAAAACTACAATATCCTTAAATATAGAGTAGAATTAGGAACTCATTTTTTCCATATTTACAAAAAAAAGGTTCTAAAATCAATCATCAATATAAAATCCTTTCATAATTAAAATTATATAACAAATAAAAAATAAACACTTTAAAATCAACACATATCTATCTCAACTTTATTTGTATTTAGACTAGCGATTACACAAAAGTTGTAAATTATGTTGGAGAGGGTTTGAATGTGTGTGTACAATATTGTGTGGCTATTTGTGTAAAAATAAACAATAGAGTAGTCACTACAACATATTTATGTAAGCATATTCTTCACAAGTAAGTTTTTAAAAAAACGTTGTGTATGGGTCTTAAAAGTATACCCTGTGTGTGTTGGTTAGGTAGGTATTACCATCACAAACTTAAAGTAGGGGTGATGTGTGTTGTAACATTACATGGGCTGTAAGGTAAGTGTTAAATGCATCTCTAATGTAATTTGTCATTACGATAAGCATAATAATGGTCATATCCCAATTCATAGAGGAACTTGTATAAGGTTTTGATACAAAGGTATGTGTCATCTAACTTTTACATAAGGTCCAACACGAAGTTCAAATAACTATCTATAATAATGGTTGATGGGAATAGATATTTCAATGTCTTACCGAAATGTTACTAGATGTAGCTAAAATAGTAGTAGACAATGAATGAACAAAAGTTACAAACTTTGGTTGAACACCTTACATGAAACTTTAATTTGGTGTGTTCTAGGTTGAGTAAGAAGCAGGGGACCCATTTGAAGCTATGACCTCGCTATGAGGGCAACCAACACTGACATCGAGGTGTCATTTGATATGGTGACGATGGTTGGGTTTCCATTTAAAGGTTCCATAGTACTTGAAAATAGTGATGAATTTGTTAAATAGAAAAGATGTTTGTAAGGGAAAATACAATTTATACCTAATGGATGGATAATATATATATATATATATATATATATATATACATACATATATATATATATATACATATATATATATATATATATATATATATATATATATATACATATATATATATGTATATACATATATATATGTATATACATACATACATACATACATATATATATATAACCCGACGAAGACGGCGAGGGGGGAGGTCGAGAGCGAAGCGACCAGACCAGCCCTACCGTAGGATGGAGAGAAGGGGATGGGGGGTCGAGGGCCCTTTCGTGTCTTGTCCAAGGCTCCTCGGAGCACTTCGTCGCATGAGCCGTGAAGGGACGAAGCCGCCTCGATTCGAAAGCAGTGCATCGGTATCATCCGAGGCTTCCCGAAGGCGCACGGAGTGGGCTTGAAACTGGGCCCCGATACGAGAGGGGGCACTCGGCCACCGGGTGAGGCTCTTTAGCTCAAATTGTTCCACTAGCTCTCTAAGCAGGCGCATCCTCGGTTGTAGGGCATGCACCCTATCCTAATCTTTGCTCAAGTTACAAGTTCATTCAAATATTCGTTACAATTATCCCCCGACAATCTGTGTGGTGGAGCCCTATCTATAGATCTGGCATCGATCAAGCTACCCACATCCGGTCCAGTGGCCGACTGGACCGCTTGGGTCTCTCTAGTGATTAGACTAGTGATCGAGACATCGAAATTGGGTGTCCCCCGGCATCCCGAACCGAATCTAGAGACAGATATAGATATAGGGCCGGTCTACAGAATATCTGTTTGGCCGGTCCCCGCACTCTACTGTACTCGACTCTACTCTAGCTGGGTGCTATCCGGGCCTCCCGATGGAGGGCGTGTCGGCCGCCCTCCTATCTAACTATATGGATATGGCGCCAGTTAAAGCAAGCTCTATATGCCGTCGCCATACCATATAGCTAGGGGAGAGGGAGGGGGAATTGAGGGGAAGAGCCCTATATATATATATATGTATATGTATATGTATACATATACATATACATATACATATACATATACATATACATATACATATACATATATATATATATATATATATATATATATATATATATATATATATACATATACATATATGTGTGTGTGTGTAATATTTCAATAATTCATGGTGTATTGTAGTTGCAAACCGAGTTACTAAAGAATAATATAAGGAAAATCACTTTGAGTTTGCGGGAAAGTGATATATATAGCCGAGTTATATATGTATATGTATATGTGTATGTGTATGTGTATGTGTATGTGTACGTATATTGTTGGTTGGATATTTTGTCAACCCAAAATATGAGGTTCAACCACAGTATATGGGATTAAATCCCTCCTCAAAGACAGGTGAGGCTGCCTGCTTGCTACTAATCTAAAACACAACGAAAACAATATATACAGTATTCACACTAATCTAACCATTGGGGGTTGGGATAGAATCCCAAAATCCACATTCACACGATTCAAAGGTATTGCTTTCGTAAATGAACGGGGTTAGAAACTATTACAATGAAAGAAGCACAATGGAAAGGAAATGAGAGAAACGTATTTTCTTTCGAGTAAACGCAGAGCACGAAATAATCATACGAGCTTTAGATCATAAATATAATGTCTGAGATGATTAGAAACACTAAGATGCTATGCAAAGAATAGCTTAAGATCATGAACATAAGAACAATGTCTTAAGAAAGATATATCCCACAACACAAAGTTTGCGAAATAATATCAACTCCTATTCTTTGAAATGATTGAATGAAAACACAAAGTTTTTCTTCTTTCCAATAGCTCGAATATTACAAAAATCTCGACCCTTTGGAATGCATAAGCATCCCTTATTTATAATAAAAGGAAACGAGAGAAAATAGGATAAATCCTAGAAAATAGTGTTCTTTAAAATAGAGTTCTATTTTGCTTGACTCTCACGCAGGAGACCAAGTCAAAATTTGCTTCCTATGTGACGAAACAGAAATGAAAAAGACATGTCAATTTCAAGATTGAAATGACATGAAACATTGGGACTTAGTCTGAATCGTCATCCTTTGCTCCTTCATCTTTTTCTTCCTCCAGCTGAGACTGTTTGTTCTGAAATTCTTGGAACTTCCGAATTATGCCTTGCATCTCGTTCTCATCAGGCGCAGTGGAATGATCATTCCAAATTTCGAAGTTTCATGAGTATCGCTGGCATTGCCAGAAGCTTTTTCAATCCTTTGCTGAGCTTTCTTAAGGCCTCCAAAGAATGTTCAATCCTTACAAACCGATCAATGATCTCAAGACCAAATCCATGCATTGGTTCATGCATTGAACAGACTCTTGGAATTGTTTGAAGAGATCATCATCTGCTGATAGTATACCTGAGTTCCCCACTGACACCTTTGGACAAATTTTCAGCAATTCTTCTTCCAGATCACTTTTCCCATCAATCAATTTATCCCTTGATTCTCTCAACTTACTGCAGGCTTCATTGAGAATCTTTACTCTGAACCTGATGGCCTTGGTCAGCTGAAAATGCTTATCCGTATGTGGGAGAATACCTTCTTCTACTAAGAGATGTGCTGGTATTTGCTTTAACACATGGAGAGCTTCAAAAGTCAAATCAAGATGTCCAATTTCTTGAGAGAATTCATCATCCATCTTCTCTCCCTCCTTCTGAATGTCCCCTAAAGACTGATGAACTTTCACAACGTCTTGAATTACTTCCTTCCCCTGTTGGAGCAACCTTTGGATCCATTCATCAACCACCCTTCCTTTTTTAGCAATCTTTTCAATTGTAGGCACCGATGAGAAATCGAATCCGACAGAGACAGAAGAAGATGGTATGGATTCAAGGGGTTTTGAGAGTTTAAGCAAAACCTCTGTCAACTGCTCCACTTTTCTCTTAAGCTCATCTCTGCTGTCTTTTGTTTCTTTCAACTTTTGGCACAACACGTTTGTGGCATCCCGTGCATCTTGTTGCGCCCCTTCTGCTGTCACTTTCCCTAGAGCCACCCTGGTTATCTGATAATCAGAGGCTGTTATATCCTCTCTAGTTTTGTCAGTCGAGGGAGTGGCAATCTCTGCAAACTTATCTCCTGAAGCATCCACCAAAACCCTTGAAACTGTTTTGGGCTTCTTGGCTGACTTTGCAGTAGGAGCCTTGAGTGAGCTGAAATCAAAGGCTGGTAGGGGTACAATTACCTTCCTCTTCCTCGGAGTTTGCTCGAGTAGCCATTGCGGCGTATCAGAGGAAGTTGCCAATGTTGTAGAAACTGGTATCCCACTCTCAAGGGGAGAAGATTCTACCTAGTGGAGGAGGAATAGTTACCAATGTGGTAGTAGATCCAATGAAAAGAGGCACATGAGGGGGCATGTTGGTGATCACTTGGGTTCCAGCAGAGAGGGGTGAGAGTCCAGAGAAAATACTGGCCATGACTGAAGAAGTGGATGGAGAATGAGGAGGTAGGAGTGGTTGTGAGGGGGAGGCGCAGATTCAGACTCCAAAGCCTGGGATGCAAGAGACAAGGTCTCTTCAGTTTGGTAATCAACAAATGATGAAACCAGACGCTGGCTTCCTCCTTCTTCCAAATTAATTTCTCCTATTTCTGGTGGTGTTGGTGATTCTGGCACATCCACCGTTTCAGCTGGAGAAATAATTGAAGAGATTTGTCTTTCTTTCCTCTTCTTGACAAACCTGACTTTTATAGGCCCCCTAGAAGATTTTTTGTCCTTTTCCTTTTTGGAGGGCCCCGCCTCTGAAGCAGCCAACTTTGAAAACTTATCATCTTTAAAATTCATTCCCCAAGAGGAGAGCCATGCTTTGGTGCGAGCAAGGATTAGAGCCGACCTATCTGAAATGGAGGCTTTTTCACTGACTGACCAATCAATAGGTGGGAAAACATATTGATCTTCATTTAGCCCATCATAGGAAAGATCCAAAACACTTTCATTGTCACTCGTACCTTCTGGTAAATCAGCAAGCTCCAGTGTTTGAATCTCAGCAATTGTCAATCTGCTATTATCCTTTCTGTGAACAACAACCTCATTACGCAGATCAACCCAAATATCCTCTATGTTTGGCCTGTGCAGATGCAGGGTTCCATACGCCCTGAGCACTCCTCGGATGTCAAAACCGTCTCGAGGCTTCATATGCTTCTTCAACTTGTCCTGAAGCTCGTGGACAACATTTTTGGCCTTCACCACTGTTGAGCAAGTGTATCTCCCAATAGAAATTGGGAAGGATACAGCAGCCTTATGTTTACTTTGTTGGAATTTATGGAAATCCAACAGCTGCCTAACCAATTCCATCAATATCAGTTTATCCCCTGGATATCGGGGCAGGCGAAAAGGATCTCCCGAGTACATGACCACCCGAAGATATGTAAACTTCTTGAATTGTAAGAAGATACATCCCCATTTGGAAACTTCGGCCCAAGCCTCATCTGAGACTCTTGTCTTCCTCAATTC